>JAWWLZ010000118.1:5223032-5238370 GCA_035041345.1 Poliocrania exsul | reverse complement strand
CCCTGGGGCAGGGTGGACGTTGGCCCCGTGGCCAGCCCTGGGGCAGGGTGGACGTTGGCCCCGTGGCCAGCCCTGGGGCAGGGTGGACGTTGGCCCCGTGGCCAGCCCTGGGACAGGGGGAGCACTGGCCCTGTGGCCAGCCCTGGCCCCGTGACCCCTGCTGCAGCTTTGCTGATGAAACCCAGCCACCTAATGCATGGAACCTGTTACACCTGTAATGGTGACTAATTGAAATTCATCTCCTATTAGCTCTGACTTTCCATGAAAATAAAAAGTAGGATGGAAGTAAAGTAAGGAACAGAAGTGCTTTAATGGCCCAAAATGGAGCAATTATTTTTTTCTCTATACCTAGGCATAGTTTGCTGCCTTATTAAAAGCGAGTTTGTAGGAATACACTGGCATTAAAATTCCAGTGCATGAATCACCTGCAGGAGCCACTGATACTTTAGCTCATCCTGGGTTTCTCCTTTAGCTTTTTCAAACTGCCAAGATTCAGGTCACACTAGGGTCACTGAAATCTTGTGCTCCCACTTGTGGAAAATGAATGAGTCTGCTCTGCAGCAGGATGCTGACACTTGGGCAGTAAATGATAAAACTACTGTAATGGTCTTTATTTATGGCTGCTTTTTCCATGAAAGATTATTATGTTTACTCACAGATACATTTTCATGTAGTTAAAAAATAAAAGCATCCTGAGGAACTGCTCTCTGTCCAATGGACATAATTTCAGTCCATAATGAATATCTGTAGTTCCTAGACTACCAGCACTGTCATCTAAAAAGCCACTAATATTGTAATAAGCAGAAGCAGTAAATTGCTGATTTACAAGAGGTCAGTAAAGGAGCATTGCTTTCCCTGATCTAATGCAGTTGTATTTAATATTACCATATAAAACAGAATTTTAATTTTTCTTGAGAAATGCAGGTCTTGAATCTGATCTTGTATATCCCCAAGTGCCAGTGTCTAATGCAGCCACTGAGCTTCCCTCCTACCTTGCTGCAGCAGGGAAAAACCGATCAGCCTTATGTCTGTCTTCTCTTTTGGACCCCTCCTGAGGTCAGTTTTACCTGCAGACAGGTGTCCTGGCAGGCACGAGCCATGGAATGGGTTCCTCTGGCATGGAAAGTCAGCTCAGTGATGGACATGTAGGACAGAATTCCTATACTCTGTATGATATTTATGGTAGTAGAAAGATCTTTCTTCTAACGAGTTCAAACTGATACATTTGCAGGTGAAATTGTTCTGTCCCTTTGGTCATTGCTGTGAACAGTAAAAACATGTTTTCCCTAATTTCTGAGCAGTGTGCTCATGGGGCAGTTCTTTTTATTGGCAGCCACAGAGAGAGATGTTTATTTGGCAGCTACAAGTAGCCAAACTGATAGGGACAAATAAAATAACCTTGTAGTCAAAGGGGAATGGTAGAGCATCTGTTAATGCTTTTATCATTAATATCCCTGGGAGCTGGGGCTGTGTGCATGCTCAGTTTAGTGGTGCCCTGTGGATCATCACACAGTAAAATGTGGTCCCAGGGAACTTAGTTTAGCCTATGAAATAACACACTGTGGGGTACAGGGGATGCTGCCACTCTTGGTGAGACACAAATACCAGTGCTGAGATAAATGTGCAAGTTGGTTACAGCACTGCCCGGGGATGGGACATGAAAGCTCTGGGAATGTGCTTTGGATGCACCCTTGTGCTGGCAGCTCAGCGCCTTGGTGTGCTGAGACTCCTGGTGTGCAGGGGCTGGTGTGAACATTGGCAGGCAGGGAGGGCTGTTCCTGCCTCTGCCGTGGCTGGAGCCTGGGGCAGGTGGACAGGAGGAGCTGCAGGCCTGGGCTCATGTGGCCCTCCTGGGAAGGGTCCTCAGCCCCAGGGACAGCAGTTCCCAGCCTGTTTTGGGAGAGCTGGGCCGTTGTGCCTGGATTACTCAAGCAGAGAAGTAGCTCCTATTCCAAGCAGGGGGGCAGAGGGAATGGGGAGGAGAGGAGCAGGTTTTAGTGCCTGCTCAGAGGAGTGTTTGTGTTTTATATTTATAATCATCCTGAGATAAAACACACAGCTGCTTCAATGCATCCCAGCTCTGTCTCCCTTATTGCCAGGAGGGCTTTAGTCATTAGGCTGGAGACTCCTGTTCTCACACAGAACAGAACCCTCCCATCCTCGTGTATTCCTGCTCAGCTGTGACTGTGCCATTTGTAGTGGCACCAGTTCAGGACAAGAACATGCAGGGCCCTGCCCTGTGGCTCTGCAGTGCTAGGTGGGAGCTGTGGGTCAGGTTGGAGCTCCCTTTGCCCAGGGTGGGGAAATGGTGCTGTTCTCAGGAGTGGTTTCAGCAGGAGCAGCAGTGCCCACACCCTGCTGTCCCAGCAGCTGATCAGCTCTCTGAATCCAGAGCAGGGATGATGGGGCCTGGCTGGCTCCAGGCATGTCCTCGAGGCATTTGCGATGTGTGACAGAGGGGGGCACTGCCCTCAGAGAGCAGAGCAGAGCTCTCCCTGCCGCGGTGGTGGGACATGGCACAGGGCACAGGGTGTGTCTGCCAGGCTGTCCCCTGCTCTGGAGATCAGGCTGTGGCAGGAGGAAGCAGCAGCACTGCTGACCTTCACGTGGCACAAAGACTTGTTTTCTATAACTTGGCCTTTCCACAGTTTGTGGGGGTTTTCTGCATGATGTATTTAATTTGCTCCTGTCTGCTCCCCTCTCCATGAGTCCTTTGAATGAGTAAAATTGAGGAGAGAGGAAAGAATAAAATAATAAAAATGGTGATATTTCTTTTTTCTTTTTTTTTACCCTTAGAGGCTTTTCAATCAAAATAATTTCAAATTATGGGGTCAGGATGAATGTTATACTTCTGTGTTAAGTACTTGCCTACTTTGTGGGATGTTTTGTACAGATTCTTCACTAAATTATCTTAGCTGCTGTTGCTAGGTAACATTGTTTGCTTCATAGCATCAGAGAAATAAGAGGGTCAAAGAGAGCAATTTCATGTTATTATCATCTGAGTTATCCTAATAAGGTTTTCATTGTATGTCTTAGAAATTTCCCCCCCTTTTTTTTCCTCTTAGGGAACGTTATTGTCTATGGGAATACAATTGACATTTACACCACAGCAGAATCGCTCTTGTCTCTGGGAATTGATGGCTCTCGCATCCATCTCGTGCAGCCTCCGCTGGGCTCGGGGCTGACCTGTCTCAACAACGCCGAGCTGGAGGGCGCTGTCCAGCAGGCCCTGGGCCAGTCTGGCGTGGCCCTGCACAGGGACAGTGTCCTGGCACAGTGGGGCGAGGGCAGCCACCCCGAGCTCATCACCTGGGCCACCTTCACCACTGCCTCGGGCCCACTGACACTGCAGTGCTCGGTAAGTGGCTGCTTTCCGTGCATTCTCTCCAGTCTGTTGCTTTCTAGACAAAGGCCATCAATTTGAGATAGTCCCTCATTAATTTATCTGTTCTCATTGTCTCTAGAAGACTGAACATTCAATTTTTTAGTCTTAAGGATTGTTTTTTTAAAAATCCAAATAAATCCATTGTTGGTGTCCTGATTGACTTGGATTAAATGTATTTAAGTCACCTGACACACCAGTAGTTTTTCACTGCTGAGTGAGAAATGCCTTAATTCATTTTCTAAATAATTCTAGAAATGCTTTTCTTATTTAAATGTACAGTTACTCCTCTCTATAGTTATGTGCATTTGATTAAGTCACAGTAGAAACCAAAGCCATTAGGACAGAGAGGCCTGTAAGCAGATTTCTGTCCCTCTGTGTCAGTGACTGCAGTTGTGCTCAGCTCTAATACCAAATCTTATTGAAGCTGTAGGCACACTCACAGGTGTGGCTGCACTCTGAGACCAGGGACAGCTTTTAGCTGCTCCTAAAGGGCAGGATTTTTCTGTTTTCCATCACTGGGCTAACCCACAGGAGCAGGCACTTCAGATAGTCACTGTGAAACCTCCCTCCGTAGGGAGCCGCCGTTCCCACCTGCACACCCTGCCCAGGGTCCGCTCCTTTGTGCCCGTCCCAGAGAGCTCCCCAGGTGTTGGGATCCCTGCTGCCCCCCCTGCACTGCACCCCTTCCATGTTTTACATATGGATGGTTAAACCCTTCCTGGTGGGGGTGAGGACCTTGCACAGCATTTTTATCCATAGTGGTCTCCTGACTTCAGTCTCTATGTCAGTAGTGACATTTCTCCCACTCTCCTCGTATGCAGCTTGTCAAGTCCTCTCCTCTTTCCTTGAAATCCCTCTATTTTTATCCTTCTTCCACAGATACCTCAATGTGATTCTCATTCTTGCAACTTGGTATCCACTCCCTACTTCCCCACCACCCAGCCTTTGTGGCCACTCCTTCGGACCCCCTCTGCCTTGGGGTTTGTTTCTCTTGCACACCTGTGTCCCTGCCTGTTCTTCAGCCATGGTCCCTCCCTCTGAAGGTCTCTCTCTCCCAGCCTCCAAGATGGGGAATGCTTAATGGCTTGTGATGTCAGGGCTTTGCAGTCTCAGCCCTGTGAGCTCCTGTGCCAGGAGGCAGCTGCGCCCCCAGAGTCCAGGCTGTGCAGGAATCGGCGCTGCGGCAGCTCTGGCTGGGCCTTTGGGGATTTGAGCCAGTAGCAACTGTTGATTGGCAGTTCTTGGGGCCTTAATTTGTTGAGTCCTGCAGGATAAAAACAACGGGAGAAAATCTCCTCTTTGCCTAAAGCAGCAGCCTCCCTCCCTCCTGCCTGGGCTGACAGATGGCTCCCAGCCTGGAGGTTGCAGCCCTGCCCTCCCCTCCCCTCTGCTGACACTGCCTTGCCTGTCAGCTGGCAGGATGTGGGCTGTGTGGTCCCCCTGCCCTCACGGGCAGACCTGCCCTGATTTTGGAGCTCCTGAATGGTCAGAATTCCCTTAGCTCTGCATAGTTCATCACTTGGTTTATCTACGAACAAGGCCAGGGGCTCTGGCTCCTCTGCTGCTGCATCTCTGCTATGCCAGCATTGCTAAGATTTCCAGCTCCTTTTGCTTCCCTCTCCTGTGCCTTTTCTTCCAGCTGCCTCATCCAGCCTGTCATGAGCATGGGACACTTTCTCTTAGTCCCCAGGAAAGCTCTTTGCGGGTACAAGTGGGTAACACCTTTACCAAGGTCACAGCCATGTCCTCCCTGAGGGAAGGACTGATTATGGATGCTGCTTTGTCCTGGCACAGCTGTCTTGGGCTCTTGAGGGTGAAGGCAGCAAGGGAATGTTTGCTCATCTGAGAGCCTTTCACTCTTTCCTTAGCCTGGACAGGAACATTTCTTGATGGGGGCAGCAACATGCAACTTGTCTCCTGATGGTTTTGAAAGCTGAGGGCCCAGAGTAGCAGGTGCTTTCCCTGCATCCACAGCCTCCCCTGGGCTGGGTGATCCACATGGGTCTGATGGACAGCCAGTCCCGGTGCTGGCCCCAGAGTGCAGCAGCTTTGGGGAGGTACAGGACAGCCTGCCTCCTAAAGCCAGCATGATCCAGGTGTTGAAGAGTTAGAGAGGTGTTTGGAAATGCTGTCCAAAATCTGTGACACTGTCAAATGTGACAAATCTGAAAGCTTTCCTGTTCCTGTGAACATTCAGTCCCTTGGTACTGCTCACACCCTCCTTGGCCTCTGCAGCTTCCAGGAGCTGAAATCTTGCTGCTGTGGTTGGAAGGAGGATGGCATTTCCCCTGAACAAGTTTGACTTGTGCTCTTTCCATTTCATTGACTGTCCCTGTGCTGGTAGCCCCAGTAACTCAGGGTGTTGGTAAGCAGGCTCAACAGCTGGGAGAATACTGCAATACCCAGTTATCCTGATAAATGCCAAGTACATGGTGCTTTGCTATTCCTTGGGTGTCAGGTTGGCCTGAGTGTTTGAAAGAAAACCAACTTTGTGTAGGGCTCAGGTCTGTGCTCTGTGCTTGTACGAACAGAAAATGCACATGGCTGCTCATAGTGGTTTCACCTGTAGTGAATATTGAAGCCTTTAAAATAAAACTCAGCTAATAACCAAAGCAGATGAGTCTAGTTTTGTAATTCTCCTTTCTACTGTCTTTTTAAAAAATTTTGGTAGCTGTAAATGCAGGATCAGAAGGATCTCTGTATATAAAATCATACTTTATATTCTTGTTTTTTAAAATAAATAAAATTTAGAACAAAGGGTGGGTTTTGATTTATGAAATTAAGCAGTAAACAATGTATAATATACTCTACACTTATTTACTTATCTTTTTAGGCATTTTTTAGCTTTGCCTACAGGACGGTGGATTATGAAACCTTTAAGGCAATCAGTGATGCTTGCCTTGTGTTTGATGGAAGACTCGTGATTGATGCCAGATTCCACACCAACGATGGCAGCATCAGGGCTGCAGGTCCTCTAACCAAGTTCTCCAGGAGATACTACAGAGAGGAATGGACACACAGCAACTTCAGCTCCAAAGAGATTGGCTTTGAGCTTGCTGCATCCATGCTGAGTCTCTTTGATCCAACCCCTCAGCCCCATTCCAAGCACCCAGAGGGTCCAGATGGGCTCATCCCCATGTACAAAGGGTGCAAAGTTAAAGGTGAGTTCCACTGGATTTCTGTCACACTTCCATCCCCTGTTCCACTACTCAGGCAGGTCCATCTCCCCTCAGGTGCCATCTCATGGCAGTGCAGCCCTCAAAGCTCCTTATGTAGAAGAAAGGAAAGCTTAATAAGTCTTTTATTTTCATGTATGGCAGGAGGTGTTCTTCCTGGAGGTTATAACTACTTGCACATTGCCAGACCAGCGGTTCCCATCCCCCTGGATGCAGAACTCGCCCTGAGTGATCATGTAAGTTAAATAATGGAACTTTTTCTTGGTTTTGTCCTCCATTTGGAAAGATGTTCTTAGTTAGGGTAGTGCAGGTACCTGCCTAAATACCTGCATTGTAACAGAGTGCCTTGAGTAAGTGTGGGTTTGTGTGCATTTGAGCAGCTCTGGCATGAACTGAGCATGTGGCACAGCGGGGGGGTGGTGTTTGCCCTCAGTGGGCACTGGGGCCTGTCCAGCCAGCTGAGCCTGGGGCTCTGCACACACCAGGTACAGCTGCTGGGCCAGCAGGAGCTTCAGAAGTGCCTGAACTTCTCAGGGGTTTGTTTCTACACTTCCTGCTACTTGGCTTTCTCCAAAGATGCCTGGATTTCTGTGCAGGGGACATAGGACAGTATTAGCTGGATTTTGTGCTGAGCCTCTTTCCTCCCTGCAATATGGTACTGGAAATGCATTCAGATGATCAAACTTGGCAGTTTATCAGGGAAATTCAGTTGATTTCTGGAATAGTTGGAATTATGCTGGAAGAGATGCTCTGTGTTTCACTGCCAGGAAATAGTGAGTGCTGCAGCCCTGAGGGCTGTCTTGGAACAGGGCACAGGGAGTCACTGCACACACTGGGCTATGTGGGCAGTTGTCCCAGGATACAAACATGGGGATGCTTCTCTTGCTGGGGAACCTGACTTGTGAGACAGGAAAAAGATGAGATTAATGTCTTTTCAAGCCAGAGAGGACCAGCCACCCAGGCAAGCTCCTATTTCACACAGCTTATACCTTTTACCTCAGGGATTTCTGCATCAAGCTCATTCTTGCAACTGATTTAAAGAGCAGCTTTTAAAAAGCTTCTTCAGTGTCCACTTTAAAACTTGGACAACCATGGTCCATAGAAAGAAATTGTTGTTGGTTTTTTTTTTTTTAAAGAAATCCATGGTTTAGGGGGAAAGAATCACCTTGTTTTCCAGACCCGGGATGAGCCTTCCAAAGCAGCATGTACTGAAAAGCAGAAAGGACCATCAGAGGGAAAAATTTGGTTTGTTACTCCAAATTGCTAGAACGTGATTAGAATTCTTTTGCAGCTGCTTTGATTTCCTGCTGATTACCTGAAAAGGGACCATCTTTAAAGCCACTCCAGAAGCTTCATGTGCATCCTAAAAGAATTTCCTAAGGAAGAAGTAAGAGAAACCAATGAAAGATATTAGCTGAGATGTGGAACCACCAAAGGTTCCTGTAGCCTAGCAACAGGTTGTAGAGATGTGTAAAACTGAACAGGAATACAGCTTGAAAAACAGCTTTGAGCTATGGGATCATCCCAGTGCAATTGGAGGTTTGAAGCTAATTTTTACTTTTTTGCCTTCAAAGTGGTTGATTTAAGTAGCTGAAGCCAAATGCTACAGCTTAAGCATCAACATCCAGTGTCAGTGTTATTTTATTGACAGTAGAGTTGGTGTGGGCCACATGTGTCAGCCCAGTTCAAATTAGCAAGAGCAGGTGAGAGTGAGCAATTTAAATCCTATATAGACATGTGTGTGTTGGTGTGTATAAACACACATGCATATATAATTAAGTATATACATACATATTCTTTTATATTCACCATTTAATGGTCTAGAACATGACCCAAAGGAAACATCCCAAGAGAGGCAGTGCAGTCTCCTGCAGACACAGACCCCACCTGGACATGGTGCTGTTTGTAACGTGTGGGGGTTTGTTCTGGAACTGCAGGATCCTTCTGGGTATTTCTCTGCTTGTTGGAAAGCTGTTCCAGCACATCACACCTTTGACTCCTGGGAAACGTGTTACACAAAGTCAGAAATGCTCAATTGGCACTGGAGTTCAGCTGTGCCTGGTTAAGGTGGCAGTGTCACCCTCTGCTTGCAGACATGCAGCTTCTATCACATGCCATGAATTTGGACTCTGCACTTACACTGTTTGTATACACATATATAAAAACACAGATGCATGGTGATAAATCTGGGGGCAGAGTAAGAGCCTGCTGGTGTGTTCTTCATTCCTCAGGATGGGGTGCTCAGTAAAACACTACATACCATGTGTGTGCTCTGTGTCGTAAAAGAGGCTGAACAGAGTTCAATTGACTTGCCCAAACAGAGGCATCAGTGTTGTTGGTGCTGCCCCAGGGCACCCCATCCCTCCTGCCTCCAGCTGCTGCCCTGAGAGGTCCCTGGGCCCTGTGGATCCGGTGTCACTGCCAGCACAGCTGGAGGGCCCGGCTGCCCTCAGGGCTCTGCTGTGGCACTCACTCAGCCTGTGCTGCACACTTGGGTGGACAGTTAATCACGGTCTAAACCACACAGAAAGTGTGTCCAAGCCACAGCAAAGTGTCCTATCACCCTTGGTGCAAAGAACAGTCTCTGGATTTAAAGAAAAGGGTTGTGTGTTTAAGAAGTGGTAACTGGGCTGGGAGCCCCTCGCTGACTGTACCTGTGCCAGGTCAGGTGTTCCTCCTCTCCAGCTTTCCTGATGTTTTCTGTTCCAGGGCATGGAGATAGTCACGGGAGAGGCAGGCCTTGGGAATTACTTCAGGATGCATTTCAACCAATACAGCATGGTGGACAGCATCACTTGCTTTTCCAAGGATCCCCTTCCTGTCTCCAACTACCTGTGCCTGTATGGACAGCACGAGCGTCTGCTGAATGACCTGTGCTATCGCTGGAGGGCTGGGCAGATCACAGACCTTTACAGGTGAGAGCAGCTCTGCCTGGGGCAGAAAATCTACCTTAGGGCAGAATTTTAGCTTTGCTTTATTGTGATTTGTCTTCTGGCTGTTTTCTCTTGGAACAAGGGGTACACAAAGAGATTTAAAAATATTTTCCATCATTTGGTAAAAGCAGCAGCAATGCAAGTTCTGAAGACCTTTCTGGAAAGAGCTGTGTGTCTGAGGTTTGTTCAGAGGAGGAGCAGTGGTTTACTTGACCATCTTTCATCGGAAAGAGCATTTCAGTGTCATTACTACTGTTGTTTAGAATATTTGGTAGGCTTAATCATTAAGAACCTGGACAATTCTTTATTACTGCAGATTCATGTTCAGAAGTCACCTTTAAAAGTATTTTTGTCACTTTGCATCAAATTTTTAAGCCGAAGATTTTTAGGAAGACAGCATGTTGTCAGTAGGTGTTAAGGAGAAACTGAAGGAGGGTGACACAAGTGTGGGAGATATGGCAAGAGGTGATTTTCTTGCCCTGTTGTGGCTGATGCTGATCAGCTCATACATGTGGAGAACTGAAAGGAACTCAGTATTCAGGTTGTGGTCCCATTAGTCCTTTTTATGGCCCTCAAATGTGCATGTGCAGCTGTCAGCTCATCGTGTGTGAACCAGGCACTGAGGCCGTGGTTGTTTGCCCAGGTGTGGTTACAGTGTCTGTTGGTAAAAGTACCAGCAAGTTTCACACCAGTAGCAACATCTGGAAGAATAAATCATCTTGCTTTGGAGTCTGTGCCTGCAGCACAGGTAGCAGAGTGTTCCTGGCCTTGCCCAAACCAGCACAGGTTCCCTTTCTCTCCCTGGCTACTCTCTGGGCACACAGGGGCCTCAGTGCAGCTCACAGGCTGCTCCCCTCACAGCTTCACTCACAGCTTTGCAGGGATGAGACCTGAACTTTGTGAGTGCACGGCTCATTTCTTCATCAGGGAAATGAGAATGTGTTTGCCTGCCTTGTGCTTGTGCTCCTGACAGGGTCCCCACACAGGGCACGAGCTGATCGAGGATTACACGGTCAGGTCAAGTTCTAAACATCCCCAGAGACTGGAAAAATCTGGGGAGAAGTGAAGATCCCAGGGATGGGCTGTTAATAGGAGGTCAGGCCAGACAGCACTGAGAGAGGAGCAGCTGGACCTGATGGCAGCTTGGACACTCACTGGGGAGTCACCTGCCCCTGCCGGGCTGAGGGTGTCCCCCCTGGCCCTGCCAGACTGAGGGTGTGCCCCCTGCCCCTGCCAGGCTGAGGGTGTCCCCCCTGGCCCTGCCAGACTGAGGGTGTGCCCCCTGCCCCTGCCGGGCTGAGGGTGTCCCCCCTGGCCCTGCCAGACTGAGGGTGTCCCCCTGCTCTGTGCTCACCAGGACCCTGAGCTGAGCACCCTCACAGGCACCGGGGCCTGAGCCAGTGGCCTGACCAGGGTCACTGGTGTGCTGCACAAACACAAAGGGACACCAGGTGTCAGGACCTCAGCACGTCTCTTGAGCTCTCCTTAATTAGTGATGGTAAAATAATTTTGGACTTGTCTTTTACAGCCTTTAGACAGGGATGTTGTTTGGGACCTTTTGCCTCATTATTTTATCTTGCCTCTCATTAGCCTGTGGCAAAATTCCTGAATTACAGTTGCCAGGTTTTTCTTATCTGGTTATTTTATTGCCTCCCATAGTTTTCAGTCTCCTTTATACCTTATCTTTAGATAGGTTTGTTCCTTGTCTTCTTGCTCTTTGTCATGTGTATGAAATCCCAGAGGTTGCTCCTCAGCAATGAACATACTCTGCTCTTTAACCCTCACTCGTGTCGTTCTTGTGGTTCTTTGTTGTTGGGCATTGCTGCTCATCTCAGGCTTGGTGTTCCTGTTACACTGCCCACCCCACGAGGAGGGGACACTCTCCAGTGGGTGGGAGGCAGAGGAGTAAAGGGAAGCCCTTTGCAGGCAGCCAAGGCAGAGTGCAAGGACAGGTGAGAGAAGTAAGAGCAGACAGCAGGAAGGGGAAGCAAAGTGCTCCTGCAAGCAGCAAATTCCTGTGCTGCTCTCAGGGGGTGCAGCAACAGAACAGGGCTGGCAATGTGATGTACTCTCATAATGTGCCATATCACATGTACAACACATGCACATCCCACACTGCAGTGTTACATACAGTGTGCCTGTGTGTGCCAGGTACAACAGCAGGCAATGTTAGAACTGAGCCATGACAGGACTGTTCATTAGAAAACCATTACACTGAAAAATGGTTTGGCATCTCTTGCGAGATGAAGGTTGTTTTGAGACTTTTATGTAGATAAAGAAGTGGTGCCTGGTTGGCTTTTAGTGAGGAGCAGGAAAATGCATTCACTGATTTCTCTCTGTGTGATAAAAAGAATTGTTTTGGGCATTGTTCACATGGTCTGTGAGGATCCTGCATGAGTGCAAACCTGGGGTTAGGACTGAATTTCTTTGGCTTTGAAAAAAATCCTTTTAAACTAGTACACATTACATCTTCTAGCAAGATGTGAAGTGCCCTTAGTGAAAAGAAAATGTAGACACTGAAAATGTTGTGGTTTGTGAGTTAGGCTTGTAAGCTGGATGGTTTGAAGCATCCATTCCCCTCCTCCCTTCTTTATGCCTCTGTTTTGGGGAGTGCCTTGCTATGAGGCAACAAAGTGCAGTGTTTTAATCTGTTGGTCTGCATTTAGATTTCCCAGCATGGCATCTCGTTCCAGGAATGGACACAGTGGAACAGCTGTCACCTGGGAGCTAATTTATTTCTGTGTAGCATGCAAATTATCTTTTAAATAATTAGAGACTGCACCTAGCAGTGAATTTCCTCACTGATTTGTGTTCGGTGTAAGAGCTGAAAGTTCACCCCATGGTACCGGATTTCCTGACCAGAATGTGCCAGTGCCATTCTCAAATTAGCATTAACAACAGGCCCTCAAGGTCCAGCAAACCTGACAAAGTCACCCCTTCCAATTGTGCTCCTGGAACCACAGCTAATGGGAATAATGAGAGAAATAACATTTCCTTTTGTCTGGAGAAAAGTTCCATTGATTTTAGTATGAGTTCAGTGTGATTAAAAGGTGCAGGACTTGACCCACCACTAAAGGAAGAATTGGTTGCTGCTCTGCCTCCTCCCCTCAGTACCTGAGCTCTGTAGAGGAGGTGGAGGAGGGCACTGGACACTCTTCACCCTGCCCTGGAGCAGCTCCCAGGGGTCCTCTGCTCCTGCTGCCCCAGCCCAGCGTCATGGTGAGAGAGGAAATCCCAGCCCCCAGACAGGCCAGATGTGCCCCAGTCACACTGACTGATGTGTGTGTATTCCAGCTGCCTTTCAGACTTAGATTCATTTGTGTTTCAGCCTCACAAGGAGGGTCAGAAAAAGCCATCCTGGAGTCACCTGTCCCTGGGCTGCACAGTGCACCCATACCTGGGCCAGCGTGAGCTGTCTGTGGGGCAGACAGTCCTGCTCTGTGGTGGTGTGTTCACAGCTCAGCAAAAGCCTCAGATGCTTTGGAATTGAATTTTTTCATGGAAATAATGCTTCGAGCTCTCACAGTAAGCCAGCCAACACTGTATCTGATGGATCTAAATAGTTTTAAACTTTCTTTTCCTTTCTCTTCCTTTCCATATGAGCATAGTGCCTGTCTGCTAAAGGAGGTCTTGGTGCAGCTGTCCAGCCACACAGGTGGTATAACTGCTCCTCCTAATGCCTTAGCTGTGATCCCAGTGGTACAGACATTAATGTGGTAACTACAGTTATTGGTCTCTTCCAAAAATAATTGCCTGGAGATGGACTTCTCTATTTGGGCCTGACCAGCAACTGTTCCAGTGCTGCTCAGTCACACCGGGGTGGGCTCAGCTCAGCACTTGGCTAGACCTGGACTGAAGAGCCCATGCCTTTGTTTCTACCTGTGCAAACAAGGCTGAGGAAATGGGCAGTGGAGTCAGAAGATGATCCTGTCAGTCAGGCAGCTGTCTCTGCTGACTGCCCTGCAGGGGATGCACTGCATCCCTCTGCATGTTTTACAGGGGGCCCAGGTCTGCTGGGCAGGTTGCAGGGCCTTGGACAGGCAGTGTTTCCTGACCAGAAAAGTCTCATCCTCACATGTCCTTGGGCTACAAGAAAAAGGCCCCATTGTCATAGCAGGGATCTCCCTTTCCTGTGCCTTGTTCCAGGCAATGGGTCTTCTCCCTCCCTCTGGGCCTATAGCCTGTATGGCCCTGAGCAGAGAGCCCTTGCAGTGCAGCTGTGCCATGCCAGGGCAGGAAAAGCCACAGGAACCAAAGGCACAGCATCCAGAACCTGAGGACTTTGGCTTTTGGCACCTGTGAGTTGAATAGCATTACTCCCTAGATTTGGAATCCAGGAAGGTGTTTGTGTAATTTTTATTTCCCATCAGGTTGTATCTCAGACAGGCTGAACTGGAATTTGAGCCCCCAAGAGCAAGGCTGTTTCTTGCAGGGAAGGCTTCTGAAGGAAAAGAAAGCCAAGTCCAGTAGTTTAATGTGAAGTAGAGTATGCCATGCTCCTTCCCTTCCTCACTGACTGGAAAGCCTTTGGATTATTTCCATTGCCCTGGTAGCAGATAAAAGAGACGGATGGGGAGAGGGGTCTGAAATGTTTTTTCTTTTCTTTTTAAGCTTATAGATTTGTTTCTGGTCATCAGTCCTCCCCACTGCTCACAGAGGAGGAGTGTAGCCAGCCAGTGACCTCCTTTGTGTTCTCTCAGGATGAAGGCAGCTGCAAGGCAGTTGCCAAGTTATGGAACGTGTCCGCAGAGCACTGGAATCTCCCTTGGCTGCATCTTAAGTACAAAACAGATAATTAGAAGGGTCTCCTGATACTTGGCAACCAAATGGATGCTCACTGGCATCATGCCTTTAATATGAGATAGAAGTGGTTCATGTGGGCTTCATTTGGCATTAATGAAAAGCAAATCTAACATGATGCATAAAAATCTGCCTGCCTGATTTCTAAAATACTTAAGGAGCATATTTCACAAATGAGGTGTGAGTGGCTTTTACTTGGGAGTGTGTAATGCTGTATTAATGACCTTGTTGTCAGCCATGACCTAGAGAAGAGGATGTTTGCATCTCAGCCATGGGCAGTGTCAGTGCTGGTGAGGTGAGGGAGCCCCCAGTGCAGGACAGTGAGAGCACACGGGAGGGAAGGTGTGAGGAAGGCTCCTGTCAGAGGTACCATCGTGGTGCTAATCACGTTCTGAATGGCACCCTCTGAAAGGCTGTTGCTCTCCCACCCCTGCTCTGTTTGCCCCCATGCTCTGCTCCCTCTGTGCTCTCCCACCCCTGCTCTGTTTGCCCCTGTGCTCTGCTCCCACTGTGCTCTCCCACCCCTGCTCTGTTTGCCCCTGTGCTCTGCTCCCACTGTTCTCTCCCACCCCTGCTCTGTTCCTCCCGTGCTCTGCTCCCACTGTGCTCTCCGTGCTGTGCTGTTGGTGGGTCACTGGGATGCTGCTTCAGGCACTGCTGGTGTTGGACCCTGGGTGACACAGGGTGTGGACTGACCTGGGCACTGTGAGCAACACCTGACACAGAGCCCTGAGGGCTCTGCTTGTCCTGTGTGCAGAGTTAGTTCTGGACTTACCTCACTTTGCATCCTGGGGCCATCTGGGGCCAGACATGCAGACCTTGGTGGACATACATGTAAGCTGGACATACATGTGTGTACATGTAGGTTGTACATACATAGTGCAGGCTGTCCATTTGTTTATGTTGTACATCCCCAGTGCAGGCTTTATATGCCTGTGTGTAGGCTGTACATACTCAGTGTAGGCCTTCCGTACATGTGTGGAGGCTGTCCGTACATGTGTGGAGGCTGTCCGTACATGTGTGGAGGCTGTCCGTACATGTGTG
>JAWWLZ010000118.1:5210492-5222932 GCA_035041345.1 Poliocrania exsul | reverse complement strand
TGTGTGGAGGCTGTCCGTACATGTGTGGAGGCTGTCCGTACATGTGTGGAGGCTGTCCGTACATGTGTGGAGGCTGTACTTCCCCCTTGCAGGCTGTACTTCCCCCGTGCAGGCTGTCCATACATGTGTGTAGCTGGTCCATACACACGTGTAGGCTGTACATGTGTGTATGTTGTACATCCCCAGTGCAGGCTGTACACATGTGTAGCTTTGCAGCGCGGAGCTGAGGAAGGGCACAGGTCAGGCCTGGGAAGGAGCACACAAGGGCAGTGCATGTTTTGAGGGAGGATGAACACAGAAACCTTACAGTTGCACCTGTCCAGGCTGAGCTCAAAAACACTTCAGTTTGTGTTTCAATAAGTTGGTTTCCCAGATTTTAAGGCCTTGCTGAACTGGCCAATTTGCCTGTTCTGCACAGAGACCTCGGGCACCACAAGGAGCACACAACACGTTCATGGCCCCACAGCAAAGCCATCTGCAGCCAGGGGCAGGTGCACTCTGTGCCTCCTCTCTGTGACAGGCTTTGAGCTCTGCAGAGCTGCACCAGTCAGTTTGGGATGGGTGATCTGGGGGCTCTGTCTAGAGAGAAGCCCCCAGCAGACATGACCAGGGGCTCTTTGGTAAGAAGGGCTTGGGAGGGTGGGTTATGGCCCTGGCAGTACCTGTGGGGGGCAAAAAGCACAGGAGGTTTTGCAGAGTTGTAGTGACAAAGGAATGCTTCTCCCAGTGCTGGAATGCAGGGGTAGGATTCAGGTTTCACTTAGGAAGGGAATGAGAGGGCCATGCGTGGATCTGTGGTGATCCAGACCCGTGTGCTCTCTGGCCATGGAGGTTGTTGCTGTTCCAGAGGGTGAGAGACCCTGAAGAAAATCAGGAATGCTCCACACAAAGTGGCACAGCTTCAACAGCAACAGGTACTGATATGCCATAGCACATGAGGCTGCCAAACATGCAGCAGGAATATGTGAAGGGTCAGGTTCCCTTTCCCTGAGAGGCTTTGGAAAACTATAAATGTAGAAACAGCCCTGGGTGTTTCCTTGGCTGCTCTCCTCAAACCCTGATTCTTACTCTTGCATATTGGCTGTACAAGCAAAATCCTCACAAATATTTTGAGCTTCATGGACAGCATTTACTTATTTTGAAGTAACCACTAACGTTTTTCCACTAAAGTTCAATTCTCACATCCTGGTGCTGTTACATTAGGCTGAAGGTGATTTACTAAGCAGTGTCATTCAGTGAGACTGTAAGCAGAAACTCCACACTGGACTGTTTATTGACCCAATGCTAATAAACCTCACAATTAAACCAATAAGAAAAAGAAGAACATTGGATGGTTTTGGCATCATTGTTAAAAGAACTAGGTAGAGAGAGAATTCTGTTACTTATAGGCTGGATAATCAGTGATTATTGAAACATGAAATGTATGCCCCATAGAGAAGCTGATTTGGACCCACACTTTGCAGAATGAAGAGTGCTTGTTCATTAAGAGGAGCACTAGAATGCTATGCCCTGCTGCTGTCTGGAGTCTGCTGGATCCCACACCATGAGCATGCTGGGATTACATTGAAGGGATTCCTCGTTGGGCTTTTGTTCCTCATGCAGTGAGGTGTTTGTTCTGCAGGGATGAATAACCTGGAAAGGAACTGTGGCAGGTAGTGAGTGTGGCTGAGAGGGACCAGTGCTGCTTGTACACTCTGCAGCCTAATTAGAGGGAAATGTATGTGCTTTTTATGAAGAGAGAGACAGGCTAGTAAAGAAAAACACGTGAAGGGCTATCAAAGCACAGCAGCTGTTTTGCTCCCTGGATTCACCGCTAACCCCACCATGCACTGGGACAGCTGCACTTACACACCTGATCAGTGCCAGTGGCTGGAGGCTCCTGGATATTCACACAGTTCCAAAGGAGCAGCCAACTTGCTGATGAAGAGCTGTGTTACTAAGAAACCCCACGTCCAAATTAGTAAGGAAAGGTCGTCAGCTGAACCTGCCACATTAACGTGCAGCCCGAGCTGCTGATTCATCTTAGCAACTGTGCACACCATTGTGAATGACTGAGCTCTGAAGCCATAAACAGGTGCAGGAAAGCAATCAGACTCCTGCACACAGCCTGTCTGATGGTTTTGTTCGTCAGGTTTAATCTCCTTTTAACTGGTTTCCATAATGTGTTATGTGTGAAATAGCCCTGTGTGCAAAAATGCAGCAAATGTCGGGGGCAGCCCCAAAGTGCAGAGAGTGCAGACAGCAATGCTCCCATGTCAGCTTTAAAGAGCAGCTCAGGGAGAGTCAGCTACACCATAACTGCCACAATCTGGTGAAGAATCTCAACTTTACTGAAGGCCAGTGCTGAAATAGTGGAGAGTCTCTTCTGAGGACACTTGGAACAGGAAAGGGCTGCAGTGTCTCAGCACCAGGACTTGCTTTCCGAGGGTGCCTCTGGGTGTGGTGCTGTACCCACATTTCCAGGAGACTAAAAATGCAGCAAACAGCACTGGTTGGTCAGTCATGATGGATCACTGGTGCTGGCAGAGGGAAGATGCTGGCAGGCCATGCACGGGGTCACCCCCTGTCCCTGCAGCAGCCCCAGGAGGGTTTGGGGCTGGGCCAGGGGGAGCAGGGTCATCCTCAGTGAGGTCTGGATTCAGTGGCTGTTTTTCCGCAGCGAGAATTGCAAGAGCAGTTGCCCTGCACTCTGGTTTGCCACTGCAGCTACAGAGAATAGGGGACTGTAAAGCACAGCTTCTAAACAGTCATCTTCCAAAGAGAGGATGCTGCGGGTTCTGTGAGAGTGGTAAAGAAGCACAGGCTTTGATTCCAGGATTTCCATCTCAAAAAATGACAAAAGAAATGTCAGCCTCTGAATCCATGTGCAGATTCACTTTGTGAAAGTGTCCAAGGGAGTCCCTCACGGATTTGTTGTCCATAGGACTGTTGAGCAGCAGTGAGTAGGACACCTGGACACACACACAGGTGTTCAGGGAGCAGAACTGCAGAGCAAGGAGCTAAAGATCCTTCTTGCTACAGCCAGGGCTGTCGGTTCAGCATCTACTTGCCTGTTCAGCAGCAGTAGGTGAGCATTAGGAAATTGCAGGCCAGGGGCCATGTTATGCCCTTTGTGCTGAGGAACAGGTGCTGCTCCAGGGGATTTTACACAAATTGGTCCTGCTTTTTACCTACGTAAACGAGCTGTCTTTCAAAATTATTAGTCAGATGATACTTGGCAGGAAATGCTCAGTGGTTTTATTTGTTTTTTCTTTAAATCAACACTTTATGATACCTGGTCTGGCTATCCAAGGTACATCTGGAATTATTCTGTACCTCTTACTGGAGTCACCATATCTTTGTAATTAAGAGTCTTAAAGACATCCATATATTGCTCCCAAAACAACACATCTTGGGTGCTTGTGTTGAGAAAAGGCTTTTGCTGATTTGCAAGCCGTGCTTGGGAAATATAGTCAGTATGACCTGGAAATTACAATTGTGCTGCATCCCATCCCTCTACAGTACCTTACCCTCCACACTCCTGGGAAGTGGAATTGCCTGCTCTGTGTAGGCAATCCTGGCATAACTGTGTCCCACTCGAGCCTGTATCAGCTGAACAGCTTCACTTTCCTCTGAGCTGTGCTCCTGGTGTTTGTGGAACTGCAGTTTGTGCCTGCCTGGGCCCTGCTCTGGGCAGCCTTTGCCATGCTGTGCCAAAGGTGCACTGAGAGACTCAGCTGCCATAATCCACCAAAGCCACTCAAGATTTAGGAATCCAAACATGGTAGGGAATGACTCTGCATGTCCTGAGGGCTGAAGATTTGAGAATGGACAGCATCTTCCAGGTGTAGCTGGTACAGCCTGGAGAATTTTGCATTTCAAGCGTTATATTTCCTCTTAAAAAAAGAACTTTAAACCCAGGAAAATGGACGTCCAGGTTGGAAATTCCCCATGTTGTACCAAGTGTGGGAAGCTCCAGAGGGGAAAGGAGACTCTCCACTCCCTACAGATTAACGGGAGATTGAGGTGATCAATGACTGTGCTTGTATTGGCTGCTCCAAAGCCACGTGTGCCAAGGGCACAGCAGTGACCAGAGGGACAGAGGGCAGGGCACTGGTGACTCATGGACAGCTCTGGGAAGGAAAATGGGATTTCAGGAGATCTCTATAAGGCTTGTTTAGAGACATTTAATGAGGGTTGCAAGCAAATTCAACCCACTTCATGAGACACAGCACCCTCCAGACCTGTACCTGCTGACAGGCCAGTCTGCAGAGGGATTTTTCACAGGTGCCATCCCGAGGTGCCACCTGCCCTTTGAGCCTCGGAAAATGCCACCTCCTGCTGGTCCCAGCACAGGGAGAAGCAGCAGTGTGTGCCCCTCTCTGGGATCAGTGCCAGTCCCTGGGGCTGCAGCACACAGGGATGGGGTGGATACACTCACCTGCAGGCAGGGAGTGTCCCAGGGAGCTGGATGAGCCATCAGTTGTGCATTCCCAGGGTGTAGGGTGTGCCCTCAGACCTGTCCATGGTGGCACCAACCACTTCTGCTGCCACCAGGCTCACAGAAGTGCCACCTAAAGCAATGGAGCTAATTAAAAACATACTACAGTCCTCATAGTAAAAGGTAAATTACTGTTTTTCAGGCTGTAGTAATGAGATTTACTTTTGCATGAAGAAGAATGAGGAAATGAAACCATTTTTAAAAAATGGGCGTCTGTTTTTATGCCATGTTTGGTACATTTACATCACTGTGTTCAGGTTCTCTTTCCACCAGTGGTTTGGGGTTTTTTTGGGAGGATTTCAGATGAGATTTTCCAATAAGAGCACACAGTCTGAAACACAGACAAACCCAACGCTGGTTCTCAGAAGCCCATCTTGATTAGCATGAGTGGAAATTATTTGGGCCTTGCTTGACTTTGTTTCCATGAAGGAATCCCCACTTGGAGACTTTTAGAAAACTTTTCAGGGTGTGATAAAACTGGTCTGTGGGTTGCAGCTCAGCCAGTCTTGTGAGTGACAAGAGCTCAGGCTTCCCAGAGCTGGTGCTCTCCCTCTGCCGGGCTCTCCCTGTCACAGGATTGTAAATGATTTAAAACCCCCTGCAATTACTGATCTTTTTTTCACTTTATACCTTGGGTTTGTTTTGTTGCTGTACAAACCAATTGTGTTATTCCAAAGGTTTTCCCTTCAGGTTTTAAGACTTCGTGGCTTCACACCTGGCTGCTGGTGCTGCATCCTGTGCCACCAGTCCTGACACTTGGTGGGTCACAGTCGGGTCCTCTCTGCCAGGACACAGAACCAGCTTCCACAGGGGCAGGGGCTGCTTCTCCAAATGTGGTGTGTTCCTGCAAATCAAAGGGAGAGTGACTCCAAGCAGCTGATGGATGGACAGCCACATGCACACACACTCCGTTTTTCCTTGCTAGCAGTGCCCAGCTCTGTCCATTTTATTTATACTGTTTGCAAGGGGAAGGATTCTGTGCCTTTTGTACAGGACATCATGAAATGTTTCCTTCCTCCTTGTCTCTCATCTAATGAAGGCTGCACCTCCCAAATTAGGCAGAACAGACTTACATCTTGTTTGTCAGTGAGAGCAAGCCCAGCTCCCTGGCACTGAGGAGGGTGTCACTCCTTGTCCCCTGGAGGAGCCCCTTCCATCCTGGCCGGCACAGCCGCCTTCCCTCAGTCAGTGCTGTCCAGGCTTCCAGCAGGCTCCCTGCTAGCCAGGGCCCACCTTTGCACACCCACTGTGCTCCTGGCACACACTGGCATCTTGCACATGTTTGGCCTGATCACTCTGGCAGGTTCTGAAAGCCTGAGCGGTGCAAACACGTGTGGCAGGTGCTGTTCTCGTGATGGCAGAGCAGCCCCTGCCCCTGCTGGGAGCCTGCCAGGCCCAGCCCCAGCTCCCACACTGAGGGAAGAGCATTATTTATACTTTGGAGCCTTCCACGCTTTGCCCTCAGGGAGTGCTGCTCAAGTGGTAATAAAATTCAGAATGAGCCTCAGAAAATCAACTTGTTGGTTTGGATTCAAATGGGTTTTTTCATTATTAAACTTCCCTTTAGCAGCCATATGTAGAGCTGCTCTCAGAAACACCAAGTGCCCCCTGAGAAAGGTGATTCAGACTGAAAGGATACACAGATGAAAGCACAGAGACAGCAAAGAAAGTGAATTGTTTGTGTGAGGTGAATCTCCAAATTGCCCTCTGTGGGAACAGTTCAGGTTGAGGGAAATGAAGGGGGTCTGGGGGTAAATGTTGGGTCTGGGGAGCTCCTTCTGGCACCATATCTAGAAAACATGGACATGGCATTCTCTGTTCCCCAAGAAAGGGCGTTTTATTTGCACTAAATATTCCAAACTGGGCAACACATTTCAGGTTTTGAGCTCCAAATCTGTATCGACAGGAACAGTTAAAATTGTGCTTACAAATGGCCTGGTAATGGTGGCAGGAATACAGAGCACCCCTGAAACATTAATAAACAGCATTTAATGTAACACCTCAGTGAGACAGGTGAGCACCTTCACTGAGGTGAGGCAGTGGGAGGGTGTGCTCAGCTGAGAGAGGAAATCACCACCTCAGGGTTACAGTTATAACTGATGCCAGCTTGAAGGCAAAGCACTTGACCAGTGGCTTTTAGCAGGGCATATCAGTAAAAATAGAGTCTTTAATCACCTTAATGTATTCTTGTGTAACACTCCCCTTTCTGTCTTTGCTATCTTGTATCAGTAAGTTAAATGTTTATATTGGGTGAGGGGCTGCTTCTGAAATTGAAGGGGGTTTCAATATTTGAGGAATACTGTGATATTCTGCAGCTCTCTGTGCACATTCCAGGTGTGCAGTTCCTGAAATACAGATCCCTAAAGCTGAGCTCATCCTTTCTAACCTGCATATGTGAATGAGCAGCTCTGAGTTGGTACCTGCTGGGCTGGGCTGGGCAGGGCAGCACTTGCTGTAGCAGGGACATGGTGTTTGGAATAGTGTCCATGAGTATTTATACTGTAAAAACCTCTCTGGGCTGTGCTGGAGGCTGTGCAGATTCTGAGGCAGCCGAGCCAGCCTGGCACGTGGAAAGGGAGGGGGTGCAGGGGCAGAGAGGGGCTGGGCACGTGAAACCCCAGCCAAGTGTGCCAGGCACAGAGTGCTTTTCATGGCACAAGGCGTGAGGGAGAGCTAAGGTGTCACCCAGAGCAGGAGGGGGAAACCCTGCCCTTGGATGTGGGGAAATCAACTCTGCAGAGAGGGACCTGCACATGAGTTCTCTGTAGGCAGTTACTAAAGTGGTGTAGCAGCACCTTTTAAGTTGCCGTATGCAGATGTTCATTTAGAGCCCACACAGCTGGGCCAGGTGAGAACACCTGTGTGCTCCTGGGGCAGTGCCAGGTCCTGCTGCCATTCCAGAGGCACAGGCAGTGGGCACAGCCACGCCAGTGTCCCCTCTGCCACCTTCCTGGGTGACCCTGCTGCCATCTGCTCCGTCATTACGGGATGAGCGTGGGGCACCTCCCGACTGCCGTGAGCATTAACAGGAATTACACACCCAGCATCTTGCCTGAGCTGGGAAAATTATCTTTCATTATACAGAGAGATAAATCACAGCGTTGTAATCTGGCTGCCTCCAGTTATATTTACAGCTGGGAGGTTCTGCCTAGAGCCGTGTCCTCTCCATGCTTTTCCTACTTTTTCATGGAAGAATGGTCTGGTAAATGCTGTCACTGAAAGAAAAAGTTACAAGAGCTTCCTCCTAGAATTGGTTCAATTTAGTTTCATTGCACTGGCGCAAAGAACATATTGCAGCGCTGGGGTGGCCTGTTTTTCTGGCTTTTATTAATCCAGAAACCTTAATGATGAACAACATTTGTGTCATTGTCTACACAAATTTAATTTGTTTATGCAGCAGTTCAGTTAATCCTGCAATCTGCTTTTCTCAAATGAGGACAGATAATGGAGACACCGTTCTTTACAGGTCTTCAGGCTTTTAAATTCTGATAAAATCAGGATTCTTCACTGGGTCTTGCTACAGCTCTGAATTAAGCCACTTTAAATGTAATTACTGAAGCTGGCTGTACATCAGGAACATCCATTAAAAGAATTGATTGGCCATGCTGTTACAGGAGGCATTTTATGAACAAACGATCGTGATGGGTCCAGAACTGTAATTTATAAAGGAAAAAAAGCAGGCAAATACTTTATTAGTGGTTAATGAGAGGTTCACAAGATAACTAAATTTCTTCTTTTTTACCCAGCTACTTCAGGGAACCTTGGTCCATGGCCATCTATCACGATCGGTTTATTGATCTCCAGAAGGAACTGCGCCAAATACTGATGTCGGAGCAGGTAAGAAAAATGACTGGCGAGTGCATTTTATTATTTAGGTAATTTGTTAGTGTTGTTCACTTCTGTTTCTTCTCCCATCTTTCTCCTGGTTCTGTTTAGCTCTCTCCTCTGAGCAGACTGTGCACCTCACAGGGAGGGTCACCAAGCACAGCACATCATTCAGTTTTGTTGTTTGGGCCCATTCTCAAATCTGCCATAGAACTTGAAGTTGTTTGTTTTCCTTCACAGCATTTCTGCATTATACCTGCCATGTAGTTCAAGTACCCAGCAGAATCTGGAGGCTGGCTTGTCCAGCTGTCCCCCTGGGGTTAGTAGTGTTCCCCAACAGGAACACTCCACAGGCCAGCCTACACCTGATTCAGCTGAGCCCATGGGAAATGGCTTTTGTAGCCAAAGAGTGAAAGCAACTGGCTTGTTCAGTAATACGTGGATTTCCTGAATAAGGGTGAAATGGAAACGTTTGCTAGTGCTGTTTACAGCCTTGGCCTCAGCACCACAGACAGGGGCACAAAGCCTCGGCAGCCTGGAACTTCTCCTGCCCAAAATGCAAAGCCACTGCACTCCACGGGAAGGATTGTTAATGGCAAGTGTCCAACAGCCCCTGGAGCTGCCTCCCCCACCCCAGGAGGGGCTTCTGGCTGATCCCAAACAGAACCTGAGCTCTGATCTCTGTGCTTCCAACTCACTACCCTGCCCTGCTCGTGCTGCTTTTGCCTTTGTTTAACCCGTGTCGCTCCGGGTGACAGCCATGGGCTTTAGGGACGTGCTCACAGTTCTCAACTGTGCAGAAAACAACAGAGCCGCGGGTAGATGGAGGCAGGAGGAGGGGAGGCTCCTGCCCGTGGCTCGCCCATCTCCAGGGCCCAAACTGCCGTGTCCCAGCTGTGGCCACACGCACGCCTGGCCCTGCCTCCTCCCACAAGGGCTCCAGGCAATTTGCCTCCTGTTGTCCTGACCCAGAAAGTGCCTTGATGCACTTTAATTTAGATTCTCTTGAAAGACATTGATGAAAGAAAATGAGGTTCTGTGCAGAATGGAGGGCCTGACGTGAAGTGTTTTTCTTGCCATCATTCAATCACATTTTGCACGCTCCAAGTATGAACACAACACCTTCAGAAAGAGGGGAATTGGTGTCCTACAAATTAGGGACTCACTGGCCTTACCGTGTCCTTGTGGCAGCAGTCCTGACACACAGTCCCTCTGCAGACTGGAAGCAGCTCTGTGAGTCAGGATTGCTCACATGGATGTAGGTGATGGTATCTGCATCTGAATGCAAATTAGGGGGTTTGGATTTTCATTTGGATTTTTTTCATGGTGATTTTAACTGTATTTACCAAAGGAGATTTTAACTATATTTACTAACTATCACATTTATGTGTTTTCATTGGGTGTTCCTTCTGGGCATGATGCCAGATACAGATTAGGTACTCTGTGCTTATGGAATCTCTCTTAAATGCCTCAGGACTGGTTGTGTTTGTCTATGGAGTAAGAGGCCTACTGTCTTTGCTTCCTGTTGCTCATATTCCAGCTCACTTCAGCATGCAGAAAAATCACTAATGAAGTGTAAAAATGATAGAAAAACACCCTTTGAAAGAGACGTTTAAGAACTGTGAGTGTAAGTGCACAGGAGTCAGACATTTCTGGTTACAGTTTCCAGAGAAACTGGAAGTCAGTGTCATGCAATGGGGGTAATATTTGCAGAAATGTTTGCTGGTAGAAGCCATCGCTGCATAGAGACAAGCCAGTTCCGGCGGGGACAGGGACTGTGCGCTCAGCCCGTGTATCGAAACTGTCACCAAGGCTGCCCTGGCGGCGCGGGGTGTGTTTACCCCTCGGGGATCACAGCCATGTGTTTGTGCCGCCGTGCGCGGCTCGGGCGATGCAAACATGCAGATGGCAGGGCCGGGGTCTGCACCCCCCTCAGCTGTCGGGTGCTGCCGCACGGCGAGGGCACACGTGCCGCGCCAGACCTGCCGGGCAGGCACTTGTCCTCCTCAGGAGTAACGGCCCGGTTCTCCAGCTGCGGCTGGGGGTGCAGACCGGGTTGAAAGCCACAGTAAATTGGGCGTGGGGTGGGGAATTCCTCTGGCTAAACCCTCGGCCAGTCCCTGTCCGGGACAGCCGGGGCTTCCACGCGGGTTCAGTTCCACACAACCCCTGCACCTGCGGTCTGTCATTCGGGAGGGAGGGAGGGATGAACAAACAGCCGGGGCTCCGCCGGCCCAGTGTGCGCTCGGTGCCCCCCGCGCGAGCCTCACTTTGTGTTCACAGCCCACCGAGTCCCGACCCGGACACGTTTTGGGGCCGCTTTCGGGCCCCGCCGCCACGTTCCGCATCCCCGGTGCGTGTGCCGAGCCCGGTTCGGAGTCTGACGGGTCTGTGTGTTGTTGCAGGTGCCCGGGCAGTGCCCCGAGCCCGGTTCGGAGTCTGAGGGGTCTGTGTTGTGTGCCCCAAGTCCGGTTCGGTGTCTCACGGTCTCTGTGTTGCAGGTGCCCGGGCAGTGCCCCGCCGCCGAGCAGAGCCCCGGCCCACCCGCGCTGCGGGAGCCCGTCCTGCGCTTCCTGCGCCGCCACCGCGCGCTGCTGCCCATGTACGCCCCGACCGACTCCTACGGACCCCGGCCGGAGGCAGGTGAGACACGGGGGGCCTCTCTGAGCTGCCCCGAGGGATGCGGGCACGGCGCTGGGGGGCAGCCCCTCGGGGGAAGGGGAAGGTCTCTGGGTGTGCAGCCCCTCGGGGGAAGGGAAGGGTCTCTGGGTGTGCAGCTCGCCGGGGGAAGGGGTCGGGTCTGTGGGTGAGCAGCCCCGCCGGGGGACGGGAAGGGTCAGGTCTCTGGGTGTTCAGCCCGCCGGGGGACGGGAAGGGTCTGGTCTGTGGGTGAGCAGCCCCGCCGGGGGAAGGGAAGGGAAGGGTCTGGTCTGTGGGTGAGCAGCCCGCCGGGGGCCGGCGGCGCGTGCCCGCAGCTGTATGCTAATGTCCCGCGGGCAGCCAGCCCGCCCGCCCCGCCCCGCCGCACGCCTGTCCCACCGGGCGGGCGGAGCGGCCCCCCCGCCGCCGGCCCGCCCCGCCAGGGGGGTGTCCGGGGGAGCGGCGGCCCCGGCCCCGCCGCTGCCGCCCTTTGTGCGGGCGGGCGCGCAGCTTTATGCTAATGCGGCGCACAAAGGCGCGCGTGCCGCCCGCGTGCCCCGCGCCCCCCACAAAGGGCCCGGCGGGGGGGCTGCCCCCGGCCCCGCCACCTGCGGGGCAGCGCCGAACCCCCGCGCACGGCCCCGCACCGAGGGCCGCGGACAAAGGGCCGCGGGAGCGGGATCGCGGCCCGGGGGTCGCCCCGCAGCGGCTGCACCTGCCGCGGCCGGGCCGGCGGGACCGGCACCTCGCGGCGCATCCTCGGGGGCTCCGGCCGTGTCTGCCTCGACCCCGGCCGCGGCGTTGTGCGGGAGCGCGGGGGGCTCGGACCCGCTGCCCGTCCCCTGCCGTGCTTCGTGGGGACGGCGGGCCCCGCGTAACAGGTCCGGGTACCGCCGGCCCGGCCCGGCCCCGCAGCGGCGCGGGGATGCTCCGCTCTCGGAGCTGCGGGCTCGGCCGGCCTGTTCATGATTCCGCCTGCTCGTTAGACTCGTCATTGGGCACCCGCTGCCGCCGAAGGGCAGCACTGCCGGGGTACCCCGCGCCCCTCTGTGCCGCCGCTTTCGCCTCCTCCTGCGCCGAGCTCCCTGCGGAGCGGCCCGTGCTCCGTGCCGGGCTCTCGGTACCGGGAGCGGGCGGTGCTCCGTGCCGGGCTCTCGGTACCGGGAGCGGGCAGTGCTCCGTGCCGGGCGCCCGGTACCAGGAGTGGCTGGTGCTCCGTGCCGTGCTCTCGATGCCGGTGCCGGGCGGTGCATCGCCGTGCCGCTCCCAGCTGGCGGGCGGGCGGCAGCATCTCCCGAGCCCATCCCAGCCCAGGGCGGGGGGCGGCACACAAAGGCCGCGCGTGCCGCGGGCGGGGCCGGGCCGGGGGCGGGGCCGGGCGTGTGCCGGGCCGGGCTCAGGTGCGGCCGCTCCGCCGCCGCCGCCGCTGATTGGCCCTGGCGGCCGCCGCCGGCACGAACAATGGCCCCGGCCCGCTTAAAGGCGGCGGCAGCCG
>JAWWLZ010000118.1:5197998-5209997 GCA_035041345.1 Poliocrania exsul | reverse complement strand
GCCGCCCCCGTCGGGCCGCCCCCCGCCCAACAAGCGCCCGGCGGGCTCGGCCGAGCCCGGCCGGCACAAGACCCCGTCGGGGAAGAAGACGAAGGCGATCCGCAAGCTGACCTTCGAGGACGAGGTGACCACCTCGCCCGTGCTGGGGCTGCGCATCAAGGAGGGCCCGGTGGAGGCGCCGGCCAAGGCGCGGGGCGGCTGCGCCCGCCCGCTGGGCGAGTTCATCTGCCAGCTCTGCAAGGAGGAGTACGGGGACCCCTTCGCGCTGGCGCAGCACCGCTGCTCCCGCATCGTGCGGGTGGAGTACCGCTGTCCCGAGTGCGACAAGGTCTTCTCCTGCCCCGCCAACCTCGCCTCGCACCGCCGCTGGCACAAGCCGCGCCCGCCCGCCGCCAAGGGTGGCCCCGAGGCGGGCCGGGCCCCGGCCCCGGCCCCGGCGGAGGAACCGCCGAAGGAGGCGAGCGGCGGCAGCGGCAGCGAGCGGGACACGCCGAGCCCCGGCGGAGCCTCGGAGGCGGGCTCCGAGGAGGGGCTGTTCGAGTGCCCCCGCTGCGCCAAGCGGTTCCGCCGGCAAGCCTACCTGCGCAAGCACCTGCTGGGGCACAGCGCCCCGGCCCCCGGCCCCGAGCCCGCCGCCGAGGAGCCGCCCGCCGCCGAGTGCCGCCTCTGCCCCGTTTGCGGGGAGACCTTCCCCAGCAAGAGCAGCCAGGAGCGGCACCTGCGCCTCCTCCACGCCGCCCAGGTCTTCCCCTGCAAGTACTGCCCGGCCACCTTCTACAGCTCTCCCGGCCTCACCCGGCACATCAACAAGTGCCACCCGTCGGAGAACCGGCAGGTCATCCTGCTCCAGGTGCCGCTGCGTCCCGCCTGCTGAGCCGCCCGTGCCTTCCCCGCCGCCCCGCGCCGCTCCCCCGGGGCCGCTACACGATTAGCTTTAATACGGCTTGTGACCTGCTGGAATCTGGCTTTACACTTACCTTCCCGGGGTCTCTCTCTTCTTCTTCTTCTTTTTTTTTTTTTTTGTTTTGTTTGTTTCTTTTTTTTTCTTTTTTTTTGTCGTTGTTCCTTCACTCCGATTTTAATCGATGTGAACAGATCAAACTGCTCAAGAGAAACGAGCGTTTCCTTTAGTGTAGCCACAAATGCCTTGACTCTGCTGTTGATGGTCTCCAGAAAATGCTGTAGAAACTGCCTTAACTGTGACATGCCAACTTTCTGTTTCTGTTCGTTTTGCCCTTACTAAGGTAGCTCATGAGTTGACTATCTGTATATGTTGGTTTGAGTAATTATGTTATTTATTCGTTATTTATTTATATTAATTATGAAGATTGATATTATTTGATTGCAGATATTCTAATGTGCTTTTTTTGTCTCCCCGCCTGCCATTTCACTGTGCGTTTTAGAAGATCTTTTTTTCTAAAGGGATCTGCTAAAAAGGTTTTAACTTTTATACCTAGAATAACACATGATCTTAACCATTTTATCCCGTGCAACCAACAGCTCTTACTTTTAGATGCAATCTCTTTTTCTACACACATTATTTTCTTAACTGTTAGCTATTTATAGAGTGCTTCGATAGAACTGTTTCAACTGTATAATTATTTACTATTCAAATAAAATATTTTCAAATTCAAGCGTGCCCCCACCCCTGCTGTGTCTCCCTGCCGGGCTGGCCCCGGGGGCTCTGGGCAGGCTGGCCCCGGCTCTGCACCAGCGGGCAGGGACCCTCTGTGGGCACAGCCTGCTCTGCACCGTCTGATGAGATTAATTGCAAAGGAATTAAAGGGAGGAGAAGAGCAGGGTGCGGCGTGGCCCGTCCGGGGCAAGACTGCCCTGCTGAGCAAGGGGGTCCCCTGGCCTGGGCTGGACCCTCAGCCCTGCCCCTGGCCCAGCTGGCACTGGGCACAGCCTGCTCTGTGCTCTGCTCCTGGGGACAGCCAGGGAGGAGCTGCCAGGGACCTGCCCTGGAAGGTGTTGCGGGGAGGACGTGAGGAGGGGCAGCACTTTAGAGTGGAGCACTCGGAGATGTCCGTGCCTGGGAGGGCTGAGCTGTTTGTGGGGCGGCTCCCGGTGTGCTCGGCACCAAGGGCTGGGAGGTAGGGGCTCGGTGGAGCACTTGCATCCCGCCTTGGTCGTGAGCTGTGGGGCCTGGCACATGGAATGCCAGGTGTCTGCGTGTCTCCTGGCAGGACTGGATTGTGCACTGCCTGGTGCCTCTGCCCTGCTCTGGGATTTCTGCAGCACCCTTCATTAACTAGATATATGTATAAGTATCTATAGCTCTCCAGGGCTTGTGTGTGTACATGGGAGTCGTGTGGGTTTGGTCAAAAAGTGCTTTGGTAATTTCTTTTAGTGAAAACTGTTGTAGTATCTGTGTAAGTGAGGAAGGTGTGTGCTGGTCTGTCAACCCCTCTCACAGGCAGCTGTTGCAGTGCCCCTGCACAGCCTCCCCCTTTGCCAGCAGGAGAAGCCATGGAGCCAACTCCATGCCATGTTCATCTGCTTGGCAGCTCCAGGTGCCAATTGCTGCTCCCAGACTGGTGTGTGAGGGCTCAGGGGGGGCCTTGGGGCTGCCCCATCTCAGGGATGGCAACACCTTTGAGGCTTTGGCTCACAGGAGGAGGTTTCCAACCTGTTTCTGCCATCTTTTCTCACCTAAAGGCTCCTGTCTGAGATTTGGCTGATTCACTGTGGGAAAGGAGCTTCCTGTAGGGAAGTTTACCAGGAAATGTCTGGGTATTTTTTGATACAGCAAAGCTTGTAGAGAAAGAACATCTTTCTAGAGAAAGATTTTTTTTTTTCTTGTTCACTCAGGCTAAGCAGCACCGTTGTGGGTGCACTGCTGCTGTCTTGATTCCTGGGAAACCAACCTGGTGATGCCAGGACTGACTCAGGCCTAGGCAAAGCTGTGGTTGTAGCTGTAAATCGATACACTGGCAATGCCACAGCCTGAGAGGCACAGGCAGCAAAACATGCCTGACAAGAGGTGTGGTTTTGCTCTTCCTGGCTTCCCTGGCCTCGGAAAGCCCCAGATCCTGGGCTGCCACAGGCTGTGCCACAGCTGTCCCCAGGCCTGGCTCTCCACTCCCCGGGGGGACTCTGCCAACACACATGGCCGTCCTCTCACGCCACTGGCCACTGTTTCCAGCACATCCTCACCCAGAGGCTCCATCCACACCACCCCAGCAGTGCCCCTGCTGAAATCCGTGCTCAAAGCCTGTGACACCAACAGGCCACAAAACAACAGCTTCATAGTGATACCCATTTTCTAACAGTCAGGTAAATCCATGTCTGTCCCAGCAGGAATCAGTTAAAATTCCTTGGGGCCAGAAGAATTTCCCAGGTCTGTGGAACTGTCTGTGCCTGCTGCACAAACCGGAGCCTTCCTCCTCTCCGAGCACAGCAAGAGCCAAATGGGTGGTCTGGAATGGACTCTGAGCACACAAAAAGGGGCCAGGGAGATGAATTACAGAAACCTGCAGGGTCCTGAGAAATGCAGCACAGACACCATCCCTGCCCCATGGGCATGGAGCTGGTGAGGAGCTGGGTGAGCTGCTCTTGCCCACGGGAATGAGTCTCTGGGCTGCTTGCCCCCTTCCTGTAGGATTTTAGCAATTTTTGGTACCAACACCGTGGTCCCTCAAAGCCACCAGTGCTGTGAGGCACTTGCTGTAAGGACTCACTGGGAAACACAACTGGACACAGCTTGTTTTTGGGGGTCCTGCCCAGCACCTCCCAGTCTGTCCATGGGGTTGGGGCAAGCCCAGAAACAGGGTAGGGATTGGGCTGTTGCCTCAGATTTCAAACCTCTTCCTCACATAAACCTGTTTTAAAAACACGCATTGCTGTTAGTGAGCTGGGAAATGGCTTGTGGAGTCGCAGGTGTTTCTGCCTGTTTGCTGCAGGACATGCAGTGCCACGGGGTGTTTGTTGTGGGGTGTTGTGGGGTGTCGTGGGGTGCTGGTGCCAACACGCTCCCTGCCCCATTGCTGCCGGGTCAGGACTGCTGGGTCACTGTGAGTGTCTGGGGCTGAATGGGTCGGGAGTTTCTTGAGGCACCGGGAGGCTCCCCCTGGGGAAGGACTGGGGTGTGCAGGCACATCCTGCACATTGCATTCAAACACCTCAAATCCTTCCATGCAGATAGAAAGCCTCATCAGGGCTTTAAATGGCTTTAATTAAATTTGGTTTACAATGCACATAGCAGAGATCTGCCTCTGGCAACATGTGATAGGTTAATCAGAGAGATGGACGTGCCCAGCGCCGGGCACCTCCGGGCTCGGCCCTCACAAGCTGGTACCGAGTCCCAGTGCTGGGCTGCTCAGCCCTGCAGTGCCTGGCGAGGGCACACCCGGCCCTGCTCTGACTGTCCGTTCTCCTCAGCGCAGGCACCGAGGGACTGAAGGCAGGCAGAGCTGGGCATGGCACCTGCAACCCCGCCCCGGCACCGGGACCCTCCTCGGAGCGCAACCCCCCGACACGGTAACTGGGACGTTATTCCAACAGCAGGTCTGGTTCCATCCCCTGTTCCTCTGGGAAAAGCACCACTCTTTGTAAGCACTAATAAAGGCCCCTCGCAGCCCCGAAGGTGCAGGTATGAACAGCTCGGCCCCAGCGGGGCTCCCCAGCCTGTCCTGGGCACTGGGGAGGGTGATTGACGTGACAGGGAGGAGTTAAAGCAGAGCCAGGGCTCTGCCGGTGCCGCAGCGGGTGCCGGGGTGGGACTGGGGGAGAAGGGACACGGCTCGGCTGCAGCTCAGAACGGGTTCTCCTTCCTCAGGGTGTGGGGCCACAGTGTCCTGTTATTGTCTCATTTTACAGTTTTTCATAGTAGGTTACCTGTATTACAACACCAGTGCAAAGATACATGTGAGGAAAATGCTGTACAGCAGGAGGAGCTAAGCTAGGAGGTTTTCATTTAGTTTTACACACACAGAAGAAATTCAGAATTTATTATGTACAATACTTTATATTTTACGTTTGCCCATCCCTGGAAGTGTTCAAGGCCAGCTTGGATGGGGCTTGGAGCAACCTGGTCTAGTGGAAGTCTCCATGCCCATAGCAGGGCAGTGGAACAAGATGGGCTTTAAGGTCCCTTCTAATCCAAACCAGTCTGAGATTCTGTGATAAAATAAACAATATATTCCTTTTATAGCAGTATATCCTACAATCTATAAAAGTATTCTTATGACTGTGTAGTCCAGTGTATATCACACATAATATATCTATGTGTATTTTATAATATGTACTAATATATAATATTTGCTTTATATTGTCTATCAGACAATGCATGTTAGAACACATTATATCCAGGGCAAACTATCATATATGCACTATAGATAATTACTGATACATTACCAGTATGCAATGAAACACTGCTGTCTTACAGAGTGTTTCCTCAGCTCTGCCCCCTGGTTTGTGTGCTGTGAGGGCACAGGGCACAGGGCACTGGGGTGTGCACAGGTGCACACACACAGGCACTACACATACAGGTCATACATGACCTAAAATAGTATTTATTGCATGTACACAGTGCACTGAATAATCTGTGATGCATATTATATATGTGGAGAATTAGGTTATACAGAATTCATACGTTGCTGATATGATTTATGCAATATTCTTATATATATAATAAATGAAAGTATAATGCATATGTATGCACACAATATTACAGCTTATATGGTAATGTTGTAGTTTATACAGTGATATGTACATACAGCTAAATTATACAGCAGGGATGTGTGCATAGATAAACATATATAATAATATGGAATATGTTGTATATACATAACTTATAAGCCCTATTTTTATAAAATTATTAAATTTATATTGAATATCAATATTCTAAAACAAGTCTTAATAAGATACAATATATAGTGCATATATAATATGTCACATTATATAACTTATAGATCATAGATTGCATGTATTGTGCTTAATGTAGTAACATATACACATTGTGTGTATTTAAGTAGCTATAATATATATCCAATTTAAACATAAAAACATATACAATATAAAATGTTAGATATATAATTAGAGGTACTATAGCACATGATATATGGAACATAAGATGACATAGATAATATGTTTTGTATAGAGAACATATTAACAGATATAAAAATATTAGGCATCCTCCTAAGGCTGGCAGAAGGTGGAATTAGATGGGATATTAGGAAGAAATCCTTCCCTGTGAGGGTGGGCAGGCCCTGGCATGGGGTGCCCAGAGAAGCTGTGGCTGCCCCATCCCTGGGAGTGTCCCAGGCCAGGCTGGACAGGGCTTGGAGCAACCTGGGCTGGTGGAAGGTGTCACTGCCCATGGCAGGGGTGGCACTGGGTTGTCTTTAAGGTTCCTTCCCATCCACATCATCCTATGATTCCATGGTAAGTATAAACTAGTCTATATATTATTAATTAATTTTATTAATCATTCTTAATGTAATTTTTGTTCCTGCCCTGGCCCCGTGTTCCCACCCTGTGCTGTGCCAGCTCTGCTGCTCGCTCCTGTCCTGCCCGCCCCTGTGCCCCCCCGGTGCTGTGGGGCAGGAGCTGGATGGGTGGGTGCTGGGGCTGTGGGGCAGGAGCTGGATGGGTGGGTGCTGGGGCTGTGTCCCCCCAGTGCTGTGGGGCAGGAACTGGATGGGTGGGTGCTGGGGCTGTGCCCCCTCAGTGCTGTGGGGCAGGAGCTGGATGGGTGGGTGCCAGGGCTGTGTCCCCCCAGTGCTGTGGGGCAGGAACTGGATGGGTGGGTGCCGGGGCTGGGTTGGGCTGGGTGCTCAGCCCGTGTGCCATGTGGGAGCTGGGCAGGAGCCGCGTGTCGATGTTCCTGGCAGCCCCGGCCCTGCGCCCGCCTGCTGACAGGGCAGTGGGGTCCACACAGCTGCACAGCCCCATCCCGAGGGGCACAGGCACCATCCTGCTCCCAGTGATGCCAGCGCAGTGGCTGAGCACTGTGACACACACACTGTGACTGTCTAGAGAGAGGTGGCTCCTGCCGCCTCTGCATTTCCACAGGACAGTGGCGGGTGGTGGACCTGGGACAGGGATCCTCCTCAGGAAAGGTGGGTGCACATGGCTGGGTCACAAGGCATTGCAGGGAAGCAGGTCATGGCCGTGGTGTCTGGGGGTCCCTGAGGGTCTGTCATTGCACTCAGCACTCACTGAGCCCCCTCAGCACTGTGGGGAGGGTGGTGCTGGCAGGAGGTGCCCACCCTGCAGAGTGGTGACTGTGTCTGGTGCCCATGGTGGTCACGGTGTGGCACAAACACCTCAAGAACACTCAAGTCTGGGAGCGCCATGGCTGGTTCCACACCCGGCAGCCGTTCCTGGAGCCGCGGCCTTGGCACCGTGGGACGGCAGGATCTGCACTGGTGCGGTGGGATGGCAGGATCTGCACCGGTGCCACAGAACTGCAGAATCTGCACCAGTGCCGTGGGATGGCAGGATCTGCACCGGTGCCGTGGGACGGCAGGATCTACACCGGTCTACGCGGAATGGCAGAATCTGCACCGGTGCCGCGGGATGGCAAAATCTGCACCGGTGCCGTGGGACGGCAGGATCTACACCGGTGCCGCGGAATGGCAGAATCTGCACCGGTGCCGTGGGATGGCAAAATCTGCACCGGTGCTGTGGGACGGCAGAATCTGCACTGGTGCCACGGAAAGGCAGGATCTGCACCGGTGCCATGGGATGGCAGAATCCACACCGGTGCCATGGGATGGCAGAATGCGCACCGGTGCTGCGGTACAGCAGAATCAGCACCGGTGCCACAGTATGGCAGAATCCGCACCGGTACCGTGGGATGGCAGAATCCGAACTGGTGCCACAGTACAGCAGAATCCGCACCGGTGCCATGGGACGGCAGAATCTGCACCAGTGCCACTGTCACCACACCGTGTGCAGCAGGGACCATTCCTGCTGTGTGTGAGCCAGCCCTGCACACCCACGGCAGCCCAGGCAGCTCCACGCGGCACCGGCACGGTTGGAGCCACCACCGCCGTCACCGGAGGCAGAGCCAACCGTCAGCCCAGACCCGGCACTCCCGCCCGGCGCTGCACACACCATGCAGGTAACACACCTTCTATTGCTCTTTGAAGAAATTTTATTGTGAGCAAAGATTTATTAAGTTTGTGAGGGGTAACAGAGCGGCTTTGTCATCCAGTTCAGGGTGCAAAACCACAGCTGAGTTTGTACAAATTAATAGGCTTTTGACATCAAGAAAACACTATTTTGTCAGTGTTTTAATTCTTCCCTGAATTAGAGATGCATATTGCTCTAAGGAGAAATGGCTCCTTACTCAGAAGGATGCCTTTGAAATTATTTCAGACCAGCTACTGGATAACTCAGGGCCAGGCAGCCTTGCCTGCCCAGCCCTGGAAGTAAAATAAATTAAAATACAAGTTTTATATTCCAAGTTCCTTCACCGACACAAAATCAGTAGAAAGCAAAACTCAAATGTGAGGCAGAAAATCAGCCCAGCCATCAGAGCCCTGAGTGACGGATGCTCCTTCCTGCAGCTGTGCCAGGTGGGTTCCCATCAGCTCTGCTGGCTCTGGCTCCTGCCCCTCGGGCACTGGGGCTGAGCTGCCGCCCCTCGGGCACTGAGCCCACGGCAGAGACGAGGCCACCTCGGCACCACTGGCCAGGGCCGAGCAGCGTCCTGTGTGCACAGGGCGGGCCGGGCTGGCAGACACACAGACAGACAGACAAAACACCAAGGACAAGTGCAAAAACAGTGGGGCATTTCCCCAAAAATGAAATCCCTTCACTTACAGCAAGTCCCATTCCACTGGGAGGTGTGTGTGGGAGCAACTGAACACCAGCAGGACGTGGCTCCGTGGCTGCGTGATCTTGGAATTCTGTTGTTTTTATAACACTGGGGATTTAGCTCTAAAAATTGTCACCCCTAGAAACCTACGACACGTGTAGACCGAAACACATCACCCACTGACAACACGAGCTCTGCTCACTGCCCCAGGTGCCAGGAGGGCTCTGCACATCTCCAGAAGCCACAGATGTGCTGTCCTGTGGCCAGAGATGGGTCACAGCCTGCCGCCCTGCTGGGACAAGCTGAGGGGGTTACCCAGTTTTTCACACTGTGCTGGGAAGGGGTCATGGCAGGAGTGTGGCTTTTGCTCTTCAGAAAGGGATTTGTTTTTTTTCTAGGCAGTGGCAGAGCACGCAGCCCTCGCACACACCACAGCAGGAGCCACAGCCAGGGGACACCACACACACCATGGAGGGCCCACAGACTGGAGAGCTGCTCCCTCATCCACGTGTGCTACCTGGCTGGTCACAGGAAAACCTCTACTTAGGCAGAATTCCCCAGTGCACAGGTAAGTGCTGCCTGGAATGTCTAAAGCGATGCTCTAAGGGTACATTAAATAACTGGTTTCAGTGCTGGTTCACGACCTCTTGCTGCGGTGCCAGTGCCTGTGCCCAGGGCCTTGGGCCCCTCGCTCAGCTGGTGACAGTGCCAAGCTGGTGGTGACACAGGTGACACCTGATCACCGGCCATGTCTGTCCCAGGCAGGGAATGGCAATCACAGAGTGAACCCCTCGCCTTCCAGACGTGCTCCCCCCAGGCTGCCCCTGTGCGGTGTCAGTCCATACCTGCTGTGTGTGCAGGTGCCCCCGGGCTCAGCTGGCAGCCTTGCCGAGGGCGCTGGCAGAGCGGCGCAGCCTCCCCGGGGCTCTGCTCCTGCAGGCGCGGGGCAGGGAGGGCGAGGGCGGCCCCGCCCGTTCCGGGCCGATGGTGACAGTGAGGTCAGCGCTTGCACTTGTGGTGAGGCAGCCTGGAAAACAGCAGGCAGAGACAGAACAGGTCAGGACAAACAGCCCGTGAGCCTTGGAATAACCACATGGCACAGCACAGCCCCTCCCCTTCCCTCTGCCCGGTTCCTCCTGGGGATCACTCAGGTGAACTGGACATTTATGGGAGGAATTTGGCCAGGCACCTGAGGAGCTGTGACATATTGCACTTCCCAGGGATTGCTCTTTGCCAGCTCCCACGAGTGAGGAGCAGCCAGGCCGTGGTGCCCAGGTGAGTGCGGGGCCCTTTGGCATCAGCCCCTGCTGGTCTGCACAGCCCCCAGTGGCTCCCAGTGCTGCTGCAGCTCCATGGGATGGGAGCAGGATACTCCCATCATGCTCACTCAAACCTCCAACAAACACACATAAAATAATTCTGTGTGGGTTATATAAACTTGTTTTTTGTTGTGTAAAGCAAAAAAGAGCTAAGCAACTCTTGTGTCTTCAGTCTGTTACAGAGCTGGAAATGAACTTCCCCAGCGTGAGGGCTGGCACGAAACTCCCTGGAAGATGTCTGGGGTCTCTGATAAAAAACCCCTGAAGTATCACAATTTCCTCCAACTCCAATACATGACAGGACACCAGGTACCCTCGTTACTGGTGGCTCACAGCCACCCCTGGAGAAGGGTCTCAGGGGACTGTGGGGTCACACATGGGGCTGTTCATCACCTGGAGTTCCACCTCAGTTGTTCCCACAGGCCTGTACAACCAGCGGCCTGGCCTGCCCGGGCTGGCTGAGGGGGAACAGGTGAGCACAGGGCCTTTAACTGAGACACAAAGGCCAAAGCTGGGGGCAGCTGCTGCCAGGGGCACCCCCTGCCCTGCTCCTGCTGCTGGGGGTCTGACCTGTCCCAAGGTGTCCCAGGGGAACAGCATTCTTACACCATGCTGCAATTCTCTCCCTAAGTGCGAACAGAAGATTTTTATCACAGGTGGGAGGGAGGAACAGCCTTGCAGCCAGGTGGGGACAGGCTCTGAGCCCGCACCGAAGGGAGGTGACAGTGCCACTCCCTCTGAACTCCAGAGGGATGGTTGTGTTTTGCAGCACAGACCTATTTCCACTTCAACAACCGGCTCCATTCTCAGCCTGTGCCTTTATTTCCTTTATTCACTGCTACTTCCTGTGCCTGACTCTTTAATCCTCCCTTTAGCTTTCCTAGCCCAGGGGACTCCCAGACGTGCCCAAGACACCCCAAAGGCCAGGCAGGGCCGTGGCTGCAGCTGCCCATGGCTGAGCTGCCCCTCGGGCACAGGTGAGCCCTGGACAGGTGGGATGTGGCCGTGGGGCAGCACAGCACGGTGGCAGGACGAGCCCTCAGCTCCTGTCCAAGGGCACAAAGACACACATGGGGCTCAGCTGTGCTTTCAGTGGAGCGAGGGGTGACCTGTTCTCTGCCTCAGCAGCTCTGGGTGTTTGAGGGACTCAGAGCAGGAGCAGAACAGCAGCAGCCAGACCCGAGTGTGAGCTCCCTCAGCCAGCCTGCAGCCCCCTCTGCATCTCAAAGACAGCAGTTACTTACCAGATTGGTACTTCAAGACAACTGACTGAGGGGAAATAGCACATTTTAAAAAGGTGGAAAATGTGACTTAGCCTGTGAGGGCATTTCTGTGAAAAATTCGGAGCTGTCAGTTTTGGATTAAAAACAAAACCTGTGGTGCAGTTGGCCAGGGAGAGGAGGAGGGGGGCACACATTGGAAAGCACGAGGGAGGGGAGGGCTGCGAGGGAGGTGTCGTACTTGACATTCCTGCAGTGAGGCAGAATGGCAGATGGTCAGAATAATACAGTTCTCCCCAAATGGATGAGCTGAAGCAACGTTCATGTGAGGGCTGAACAATGCCTGGCTGGTGCCTGTGACAAGGGGGCAGGTGGGGCTGTGCCAGGCACACCTGGGCCAGGAGCACCCGCGGCACGTCCGCCCCAGAGCCGGGGCATTCCGGCAGGCCCAGCTTTCCCCTGGCATGTCCCCAGCTCTGCGACCCACCCAGAGTGCCCCCAAATGCTGTGAGTGATGGGAAGATGGCAGCTGTGGAGAGAGTGAGCAACAACCACCCCAGAAAAAGGCCGCCATATAAATCTTGTAATTCCCTTGCAGGCTGTCTGGCACAGGCTCCAAGGGCTTGGCCTTCCTGCAGGGGAGGGGAGGGGAGGGGAGGGGAGGGGAGAGGAGAGGAGAGGAGAGGAGAG
>JAWWLZ010000118.1:5182868-5193858 GCA_035041345.1 Poliocrania exsul | reverse complement strand
AGGAACTTTATGCATGTAAAAGTCCAGAGACAAAAGAAAAGCTTGTGTCACCTTTCCAACAAAAAGGCTGCAAAATCTCGGGTTTATGTAAATCAGCAGCCACAGCTCCCTGGGCTTTAAAACCAGGGAATGCTGAAAACCTCTACAGTTCCTCAACTCAAGTGTTGCTCCTGGGCAATGCCATAATATTCATTAAAGAATCCATTTATCAACAGATACCACATGCCCGAGTTTTCCTGCACAGTTTTCCTGACACTCCACTGAAAAGGATGCTTTAAAAACATTAAGCTGGAGCACAAGAATCCGCGATGCTTCCCCTGCCCATTCCACAATATCCACGAGCAACCAAAAAGCCAAGGTTTGCACTATATCCTCCCCATAACGTGGAGCATTGTGCTTTATTTTCCAAGTCATTAGCATGCACAAGAATGACCTCATGGTGAACAGATGCACTTGGATATGGCAGTGATTAGATCAGTCCTCTCAGCAGTCAAGTGTGCCCGTTCCCATTAACCCTTGGAGCGCCGGCGGCAGCTCCGGCTTCCCTGGAAACAGCAACTGCCCCTCGAGCAGAGACCCCTCCGACAGAATCCTTCTGTGCTGGGCAAACGGCGACCAGCGAGTTCCCCTGGAATAGCCGGCCACTTCCACTTCCTCGGGGTGTTGAACACCACGCTTGTGGCTGCTGATCCTGCCTGAGAAAAGCCCCAAACCCCGAGGAACCCTTTGAGCCGCAGAGGCAAAGTCGGGGGGCTGCTCTCTCTGTGCTTCTGCTCCAGCTTCACCATTCGTTAAAGGACACACAAGCATTTTGTTGAATAACTGTTTCTGGTTTTGGCTGAGGGAGCAAGAGCAGCAGCTTAAAGCCCGTCCTCTAAAAGGAGAGAAATCTGCAGAGGGAAAGGATGAGAATAATTCAATAGTGTTGGATTACTGAGGATTTCCTGGGCTGCCTCTCAGACCCAGCCTAATTAAAATACAGCATGTAATGCACCAGTTTAACAACAAAGGGCCGTATTCCCAGCTTTTGTTCCTAATCTGCACATCCCCTAAATGAGTTCGGGGATGGCCATTCTGCCTCCCCGGCTGCGCTTGCAGCGCTAAGGACACCCAGGGCTCTCTGTGAGCCACGCAGGGAGTTTAAGGCTCTGTGCCTGGAAACAGCAACACAGATCAACCGGACGATTTTCCTGCAGAAAACGCAGCACCTGCAAGACTTCTGGCGACAGGGAGACTAAGCCACATCCCACCTGAGTCTGAGGGACACATCCCCCGGGGCAGCATCAGAAAATGCAAAAACATCCAGCTCAAATCATTAGATGCTGGTTAGCAACACTCCAGTGACGTGTGTCACCAAGAGCTGCGAGTTCAATTCATTTAGTGGTCCTGATTTCTTCTTATAACTACTGAGAACAAGCTTCATTTTAATAAAAAGGACACTCCTTGACCTTTCTGCTGCCCATGTGTATTCAGAGTGCTGACAGGATCACACTTGAGTGGCATTAAGAACCAGCTCAGAGGAGAATTGATCTTACATTTACCTGAGGAGTTTCCACTGGGCAGGGTTAGCAGCACCCATGGCCTGTCACCTGTGCCAGCTCCAAGCATCCCACAGGATCATCAAGGCTGGAAGGGATCGTCATCAAACCCAGCCCCCAAACCAGCAGCACCATCATCACCCCTGAACCACATCCCCAGTGCCACATCCAGTCACCTCCTGAGCACTTGCAGAGACAGGGACTGCAGCACCTCCCTGGGCAGCCTGTGCCAGCGCCTCACCACTCTTTCAGGGAATTTTTTTTCCATTTATTGCTCTCTGATTAATTTTTTCAGTTTAAAAATAAAAATTCCCTTGTTCCATGGAGCAAAATGGCAGCCGTGTTCCTAAGCAGCAGACAGGTGGTTGGTGCAGGTGCAGGGCAGGTGGGGCTCGGCCTGGAGCAGGTCTGGCTGCCCGGGGCCCAGGGGCACGGGCTGCGTGCTGGGGAACAGCTCCTGAGCTGCAGGGCTGCACCCACCCTCCCCTCCCACTGCTGGGAGCACCTGATGCAGAACACATCCCAATGGCCATGGCTGGCACTGCCCTTGCTCATCCCTGACTGAACGTGCAGGTGGGTCAGTAGGCACCGTGAGGAGACTCCCCGAAGCAGCAGAGATGCTGTGACACCAGAAGGCAGGGCTGGCCCCCAGTTCCTGAGTGGGAAATCAATGCTGAGGCTCAGAAGTCCGAACATTGGGACCTGAGTGGGGCAGGTTTTACAATTAACAGCAATTAAAATAATGAAATTATAAAACCACAACCCAGGGACTTGTGATTTAACAGGGTTCTGAAAACCTCACCTACTGGGAACCACTTTAGCCATGTTTGGCACACAAAGCACAACCCAGCCTTGAGCGAGCAGCTCTGCAACCACATTTGTACATAACCAGAGCACTGTCTGCTCTAAAAAGCATGAAAATGGAACACAATTATGCACAGAGCAAAACATTTGAAATAGCTCAATATATCTACAATTCTATTTGCTGATATGTCAACAGATAAACGATTCAAGTGCTAACAACCAACCCTGGGCACGTGCTGCGCTCCCATTGAAACGGGCCATGGTTTTGTCTCAGACTTTTGGCAGAGTGTATAAAAGAATTTAATGCACAGCTGTTCTACTTTTTAATGTAGGAAACATTAATCAAAGCTTTAAGTTATAAGCTTTCCTAGCGTTGTTTAGTATTCCAGTTCAGCAGAGATCAATAGATCCATCCCGTGTTCCTGACGCCTCTCCAGGACGCAGAGGCGCGATTATGTAAATGCCCGGCTCCCTCCTCCTGCCAGCGCTTATCTGCACAGCCTTCTGCCTGCTGCTCCTGGCCACCACTGCCCGGCCCAACAGGCCTCTTATCTCCTCACAAAGCTCCGGGCGCGCCAGGAGCGGAGCCAGCAACGCCACACAATGCTGCGCGCCTGGGCTTATTCCTAAGTGATTTATTTGAGCAAATTTAATTTCTTCCTTCAGTGTTTCAGTTTAGATGGAAGATATCTGCTAACAAGTCAGGCTAAAGAGAAATAGAGCAGATGTCCTGCAACGTTTATACAGGTTGGAAATAATCTATTCAGCAATCCAAAAGAGAAGCAGGGAATGATTAGAAAGTGCCAGTGTCACCCTATGAGTGTCAACAATGGATTAAGGAATCTTTGTTAGAGAGTCCAGCACATGTTGACCAGATACCTTCTGGAGGCTGGAAAAAACACATCCTGAGGGCACTAGAAATCCACATTTCAGAGCCAAAGGTCCCTTTCAGAAGAGGTTCACTTAAATACAATCGAACCAGCCACTGACCGCACACCAACCTGAACCTCCACAGGGCACACAAAGAATAAATTCCCAGAGTTTGGCACTATGTTGTCACCTCTCAGCAGGGCTGATGAATGATGAGCACAGGTGTACCAGGTACACCCACATGTCCATTCAAACCCCAGGGAGGCTCCAGGCCAGGTGCTGGGGGCAGCCTGCCCTGCACTGAAGGGCAGCACCCACATCCCCACCAGCACCCCGTTCCTGCGTGTCTTGTGCATTAATCCCTGACCCTGGTAGCTCAGCAGCATAATCCCCATTTAGCATTAGCAGCAGCTTCCCCTGTGAGCAACTATTTTTGATAAGTGAGCCCCGATTCAGGCCTGGCTTTTGAACAACATATTCCCAGCTCAGCAAGAACCCGGAGTCCTGAATGAGCCGGAGCCCATCACGGCGAGAAAGTTCATTAACCCCGCCGGAGCCGGGGGTTAACAGGATAGCTGAAGAAAGGAGCACAGTGAATAGCCCTGATGCAAAACAAATTAAAATGAATGTCATCATTCCTTTTGATATTCATTAGTTGATTCAGGGGAAGAATGGTCTTCTTAAATTTGCAAGCATTTATCTACAAAAAACAGGTGTACATCTGCTGCTCAAGTGCTTCTTGGGGCCACAGAGAAGAACAACGTGCAGACACTCACCAGTTCCACCGAGGGAGTAGCTGGGAGAGGGAGAAAAGACCTGAGCGGCAAAATCCTCAAACGTCATCAGCTCTTTGTGGTTCTGGATGATCGCCTCGAGGTACAGAGCTCTCTCCTCGTAGCTGCGATGGCCCGTTAAGGAAATGTGTGTGCAGAACTCCAGGCTGTCCCACGGTGTCCCCAGCCCCTCAGCCCCACATCCACCCCGAGCAGGACGGAATGGGGAGGGACTGCCAAACAGTTCTGAAGGGGGCAGTGAGGAGGGGACACACTTCAGGGCTGGAAATTGAGGGTTAAACCTCTGAGCTTCATGACTGAAAAGTCACAGCTTGGATGGTGCTGAGGGTAAGAGCAAACCCCAGACTGCAGCTTTCCAAAACCAAACCCCACTGTCACATACAGGCTGTGGCACTACGGGAAGCTCCTGGCACACGATATTCCTGTTGCAATGACTAGAAAAGTGCCTAGATTGGAGAAATGAGCTTTGGGATCAACCCCCCCTCACATTTATTTGATCACTGGACTTCTCAAAAGAAATCACCCGCAATAAACACAATTCTGAAAGCTTGGCAGTTGTATTTAGGGCAGGTGCTGGAAGGTGCAACCTTATGTATCCCAAATAAACAAGGCACATTGGACAAACCCAGCCCACAACTTGCATGCATTATGGCCTGCATAATGCAGACAACAAAGCCAGCTAACATGGAGACTATTGCCTTTTAATTAAAACTCGGCAACCTGGAACACACAGCATTCAAATGTGTAATCAAAAACCAGTCACCAATAAAACTTACAAGCGTAACAAGCTGAAGCAACTTTCCAGCTGTCTTAATAGGACCCCTGCTTGCGGCAGCCTTTCACAGCAGAGAAAGCAAATCTTCCCCTTTTGTGTGCAGCTTCTGTCTGCTCAGAAGGTGAATCATACACTTCCAATAACAGGATAACGCCTGGGACAAATCTACAATGGGCTGGAGAGCCTCACGTATGACTTTATGAATTACGGCTCGCAGGAGCCAGGATGACATCTCATTCTCCATTTCCTCAGTGAAAACAAAAGTTTTCAGCGCCTCATTGTACTTCTGTTACGGGGAAATGCACTCGAGCTCTGCAAGGCTGTTCAGTGGGAGCAAAGGCCAAGCTGAATTTCGAAATTAGGAGCAGGAGAATAACACCAGTGACAACAGAATGCAGGTGAGGGTATTTAGAATTGAAAAGCATTACTAATTAATATTGAAGTGCCATTTGTGACTTGCAGTACATTAACAAAACCACTCTGAAACAGCATTAAAAAAAAAAAAGAGTAAAGCAGTGCTTAAAACCAGGAGACGATGGCACAGTGTCGACCTTGAGGGGACTAAGCAAAGCACATCTTCATTGCCCACGAGTTCCTGCAGGCGTGGTGGCAACAAAGGAAAGAGAAAGAAAAAAAGAATTTTGCTTTTAATGCTTGCAAAGGACGATTGATATGTGATAAATCTCTCACAAACTTCCCGTGGAAGCCTGGGGAAAGCAAATCAATAGGCAGCATTTCAGCGTTTGCACCTGCTGACAGCGTTATTTGCTCAGTTTTGCTCCGTTCCCGAAGGCCCGGAGAACACATTCCTGCCAGCGCCAGCCCGCAGCGTGCGGGGCTGCCTCCCCATTATGGGCTGAACTCCTGATGACTCTTGTTAATGAATAGGCTGCCAAACTTCCTCGGAGAGGAGGCACACGCCTGGGCCCTATTCTAAAGGGACTGACGGATGCCATTCAGCGCTCATTATGGAGATGCCGATTCCTCGGCGCGCGGCTGTTGCCAGGGCTGTGCGAGCAGCGGGGCGCGGGGGCTGCGCGGCCGGCTGGCCCAGGCCCCTCCGACACGGCGCTGGCACGTGCTGGCGCAGCGGGAGCAGACCCGGGCGTGACAAATTGCTGAAAGGGCTGGGCGACACCGGGGGCTGCCGGCCACCTGAGCCTGCGGCCGGCCGGCAGCCCCGATTCGTCGGCCGGGGCTGCGCGTGGAACCGACGGGAACCGCGCGGGGCACCGAGAGGCTTTTCACGCTCTGCCTGCTAATGCCCTGCTGGGAAATGAACGGCCCCGCGCATCTCACACATCAGCACGCCCAGCACAGCACGGGCTGTGCCGCCTCGCAGAAACGCTACACGGACAGACGGGGGAGGACACGCTGGCCGGGTTTGCTTCGCACCCCGTAAAATCCTGTTCGTGAGCTGGAGGTGCCCCTCGCCACACGAAAGACTGGGCAAAACCAGTGGGGCACCCAGCTGGGCAGCTGCAGGAGGGGCAGCTGAGGAGCAGCACCCCGTGCCGTGCTGGTGCCAAGGAGCGCAGAGCCTGCAGAGCCACAGCGGCCCCGGAGGAGGATCCCAACGCAGCGCGGCTCTGGCCGACTGGAAAGCCAGAAGGGCGGTGCGGATCTCCCCATCCCGGTGGGGCTGCACACACTGGCGCTCCCGGTGTCCCTCCCGGGCTCCAGAGCAGGAGGCAGCACAGTGGCTCACCCCTGCCATGTGGGCAGTGAGCGGGATGCCCGTGCTCGTTTTTACTTACAGCTTAATCAAAAAGAACTAAATTACTTTAGGAAAACGAAATGAAACCTGCCATCTCTGTTTCGGTACATTCACAGACTGGGGAGAACAGTTGGGATTCACTATAATAAAGTCAACTACAATCTTACGAAGTTTAGGAATTTTAATGTGGAGGCATCATGAACAACCTGTAAAGAACCCTCTGAAAAACACTTCTATCCTGTTAAAAAAGGCCTCCAGAGGTTTCCTGTTCATCCCCCTGCAGGAACACACCCATCCCAGTAACCCCTGGAGCAACAGTTCTGTCAGAGCTGCCCCACATTAACGTGCTGTGCCCTCAGCCTAAGGGCCAGCCACGAAATGTCACTGACACACACACGTTACATTGCCCTGAACTCTGTGTCCTGGCTCCTGCCAGCTTTGGGCAGAGCCTACACGACACCCAGGTGCCCTCAACACTGAGCAGGAGTGTCCTGGCTTTGTGTCCTGGCTCCTGCCAGCTTTGGGCAGAGCCCACCTGACACGCAGGTGCCCTCAACACTGAGCAGGAGTGTCCTGGCTTTGTGTCGGGCTCCTGCCAGCTTTGGGCAGAGCCCACCTGACACGCAGGTGCCCTCAACACTAAGCAGCATTTCGATGGAGTGCCACGTAAGATGCTGGTTTAAAAGTGCAACCCCTGGATCAGCAAAGCCCCCTCCCCAGCTCAGGGCAGTGCCCGAGGCTGAGCAGGCCCAGCAGGGAGCCCCCCGTGCCGGGCTGGCTTTCCCAGAGCAGCCTCAGGGCTCGAGGGCTGCAGGGACACAAATCGCGGCTGCCCGGCCTGGCTGCGAGGGCGGGCTGTGATCTTGAACCCTACCCCTGCGGAAAGCTGGACAGCTGGCAGCCCTGATTAACTAAGCCCCCAGTTATCTGGAGGTTTGGAGCGTCCCCGGAGATCCTCAGATAAATGGAGTCATACCAGACCCTTGAAGGAGCTGATCAAAAGCTCCTCTTTTAATATGTACGGCAATTTGACCCACCCCTCCATGGCTGCATTATTTTACATTTTGCTTCTGCCAAGCCAAAACTCCAGGGCAAAATGTTTTAAACAGGCACAAACAGGGTTTTTTTTTCATTTCACATGAAATAATGACATTGAGAGCCATGACAAGGTGTGAATTATTGATCATGAATATATAAAAAACTGTGGAAGGCAGGAATTTAGCTATTTGGATACAGCAATGAAATCTCAGTATTTATTTGAATATTATGAGCTTTTAGAAGTGTTTTATCAGTATATCAATTATTTTAACATTTCAACCACACAATGAAGGCTGTTTGAAAAAGATCTCCCATGTGAAATTACCTATCTGCAAAAAACCACATCATCTTACTGTAGGATAACCTGCAAAGTTCTGTGGTGAAATACACAGGACCTTCCACATGGAGAACGCAAAGGACACAAAAGGCAGAAGCTTTTGCCAATTCCCTGGAGAGGCAGGTACAGCCAGCGATGGCTCTCACCCACCAGCACCACAGCTCTGTTTAACACAGAGCCAGTTGCAGACACACAGTTTATTAAAACAAAGACTGAAAACCCTGTGGTCTGGGTTCTGCAGGTGACTGAGCCATCCTGGGCTCAGGATCTGCCCAGCATTTCCTTCTCTGCACACACACACAACATTAAACCACAACTTACTGCCTGTGTACAAACAGGGAATACAGAAGGTGATTATTTGTCAATGGCAGATCCTGAAAATGTAGAACTTTTATTTATTAACCTTAACTCTGTGCTGACCTCAAGCAGAACCCTCAGGGCCCCATCCCTGCTGATGGCAATGGCCAGCAAGTCCTTCCCCGTTTTCACTTTATTTGAAAATAAAAACATTTTGGCAGCATTTATATACTTTCACCAACACATGGAAACTACAGTGCATTCTGCTGATGCACAGGCAAATAAAAGACAGAAGTGTTTGTGGACAGGCAAGGGGAGAACTGACTGGCTGCTCTCCACAGGCCGCAGTCCATGCCAATGCCACAGGGCACCAGCCCCAGGACTGGCACCCAACCACTGGGTCCAGGGAGAGCACACGCTCCAGTGCCTGCTCCCCCAGCTCCAGAGGGACTGCCGGGGCCGTTAACACAGACTGTTGGCATGAACCTACTGCAACTCCCATCTGTGATGTGCATCCCACCCGGAGAAGGGCTTCCAGGGCATCTGGCCAGTGGACAAGCTGAAAGTATAGAGGTAGACAGCTCCTTCCAGCTCATCAGACATCAAGGCTGTCTCCATGTCCACATGCCAATTCCTTCTCCCACCCAACTAGGGAGTCTCTAGGGAGACTTGCAGAAAATCTTTGAACTTGCTGTTCAGTGCAAGGAACACCTATTTCAGTTTCCTCCTGGCTGGTATTACAGGGACCAAAGATGGTTCCACACAAAGGGGTTTGCTCCTGACACCATGACAGCGGTTTAGAAAACAAACAAGAACATAAATGTTTGGGACTTACCAAAGCAGAATAAAGGTGGGACCACAAAACTGAGGTTAGCAGAGATGTGCTGGCAGATGACCTTTCTGCACCTAATTGTCCTCCCCAGCTCTGCACAGGATGGAGTTACTGTGCTTTTAAAACGGGGTGTGAGGCAATTTCGGTGTGAAACTCAATCTGCTTGACTGGGCTCACCATCGTTTATGGTCTAGTGACTGCTGCATGAATTTCACTGAGAACTTTTGGGGGAATTTTAGTAACATATATCCTTCATTGAACAGGTGCAATTAAATTTTACCTGTCAGCAACCGCAGACTTGTGTGCTTTTTATAACCCCAGCATCTGAGATGCAAACTTTGCAGTGATGCATGACTTAGATCGGCCCACGTGTGAGCCAGGGCTGTGCCACCAACGAGCTGGGCCCCCTCTGCAGCCCCCACCACAGCCATCTGGCCGTGCTGCAGCCAGGGGAGCCAGGGCTCCATGGGCTCCCTCGGCGGAGCAGGGCCAGCCTGTGCCAGGGCTGCTGTTCCTCCTCCTTATCCAAAACAGGCAGATGAGCCTCTGCTGCCAAAACCAAGAGCTCATCCCCTCCACGGCATAATTTTCTGCTGCTCTGCCACCCCTCCATGCACAATCGCAGACAGGCTGTGCTGGGGCGCCTGGAGGGGGATGGCTGGAGCCCAGAACACTCTGGTGTGCAAGAGACACAACTCTCCCTGAAAATGAGAGGTATGGAGAGGTTTGCAAATGGGTTCCTCGTTTGTGGAGCGTTTGCCCAGTGCCCGGGCACCGTGCCTGGAGCTCTGCCACCTCCCTCCCCTCAGCAGGGCCTGGGTGTCTGCACAGGACTACACGAGACCCTCAGTGCCGACTGATGGAGATGGGTTTCAGATGCCACAAGGCCCGTGTCTCTCCGAGTCACAGCATTCCCACCGTGCACAGCGCAGCACGTCGGGTCCCCTTGCAGATGGTTGCCATTAATTGCTTTAAAGAGGAAAGTGCAACACAACAACAACAGGAACACGTTTCACACGGTTTCAAAGCCTCTCCCTGGAAATCAAGCAGTGTAAGAGCAAAGCCATACTGAAGGTGCCCCGAGGCAAAAGGCTGCAGCTCACGCCTGTCTGTGTGGATGGAGCCCCTTGGCTGCCGGTGCTGTTGGGCAGCACGTGGCCCAAGGTGTGCCGCGAGCTCCCGTCTGGCAGGGGCACTCGCCTGCCGCTCTGGGATAGCCAGAATATGTGGCACATTAGTCATGCCAAGTGCTTCAGGGCAGAATTTTGCATTTATTATGAATAAGGCAGAAAACGAGCTTTCATCTTAATTTCCTGGTGCTGCTGCTGGCGGGCGGCCCCGGGAGCAGCCACACGTACCGTCACAGAGCAGGAGCGAGGGGGCACGGGGGCACTGCCCTGCTCCAGCACAGTGCTGTGCCCTCCTGGCACCCAGAGCTTTCTGATGCTCCCACTGAACACCTGCAATGCTCTGCTCCCAGGCAGTCCTGTCTGCACAGAGAATAAAACAGCTGGCACTGCCCCTCATCCCCTCCCTTAACTTTGTTCTCCTTGTGTGTGTTCCTCAGCAGTGACAACCAACCACACCACACCACACACAGCTGTGCCTAAAACACAGCACTGTACCTTTTGCATGGCACAGCTCTGCCCATCCAAGGTCCAGCCAGACACTGCACTCCGTGCTTATCACTGTACTGATAAGGCTTTGATGAAAATATTTCAGTTGATTGCCATGATGACATCATGGCCTGTCACCAGTTAGAGCAGCAGGAGCCCTGACTGGGCTACACAGGGCACACAAAGGCATAACCACTGAGAAGCTGTTTCTGAAAGAGTTCTGTACTGCAAGACCTGTCATGACATCAGTGGCACAAGATTTTGGCCAGCAAATTAGGGCCATGATTCCCCCCATATACGTTTCCTTTACGCTCAGTCTTGAGATAAAGGGACAGGAGCTGCCCAGGGCTACTTGAAAGTCACCTTCCCAGT
>JAWWLZ010000118.1:5158560-5173275 GCA_035041345.1 Poliocrania exsul | reverse complement strand
GGATATGCAAACACATGGATTGCCCCTTCCCACCACCACGGAGAGGCAAACACATGGATTGCCCCTTCCCACCACCACAGAGAGGCAAACACAAGGTTTGCCCCTTCCCACCACCACGGAGAGGCAAACACAGGGGTTTGGGGAATGGGAACGGCCTTGCTGGATGGAACCCGCTGTTCCCAAGGTCAGCACCCTGCTGAGGACACAGTGCATCCCACCAGACCCACTGGGAACTCCAGAGCAGGCCGGTGTGGGATCACCAGCCCCAGAGGAGCTCTCAAACCATGCCCTAGGAAAGACCTTCCAAAGGCAAGACCTCTCCCATCCCTCGCTGCGGGATCCTTCACCTGCTGCAGCGCTGCCCGCAGGGGACCCCGTAACAAGTGGCTCCCGGGGAGCCGAGCCCGGGCTCGGCCACCTCCATCGGTGCCCGCAGGTCCCTTTGTTCCTTTGTTGTGCCGGAGGGCGCGGGAGATCCCGCTCCGGCCCCGCTCCTGCCTCCCTTCTGCTTTGTGTCTCCAACAGCGGTGTGCGAGCCGCGGCTCCGCTCTCGCTCCTAACGAGCCTTTTCATGACCTATATAATTCCACATTCATGCCGAGCACTCGTGAGCCACGCGGCCAGGATGCGCTTCAGTTTTCCCTGAATTTTGCAGTTTAATTTGATGATTACACTCTAAGAATTAAGACGCATCCTTTTAATCTAAATTACTCGGGGTAATTTAACTTAATTTTATTAAAACGTCAAAACGATCACTGTACGTTCTGCACAAAGGAATTAGACTGGAAGGTTAAGAATCAGCAACAGGGATACCAGCAGCTCCCTCTAGTTGGAAAGTGCATTATTATTCCCCCCAAAGAATCAGTAAATAGCGAAGATCTTCAAATATTACAAGCTGCTTACACCAAGCAGCTTGGGAACTTGCACTGCAATATATAATCCTTGTAGACTCACCAGCTACAATGTTTGGATTCTCTCATAGATGAAAATACCTTCTTATTATGTGTGGTAAATTCTATTTTTTGTAAATATCTTCACTACAAAAAAAAATTAAAATTCCCAGCATTTGACAATGAATCCACTTTGGAACAAAAAAATTACCACACGTTAGAGCAGCGATTTGCAAACTGCCTTTTACAGAAGTTTAAAATAAGCGTTAGAGCGTGCATATGCTTTAAATAAATATAGGGTTTCAGATATTGATCCAGAAGCCACCTCCTTACATTTCCAAGGCTTTGAAACTAAAGAAGAGGCTTTTTAGCCTGAGGGGTTAAAAGTGTGGGTGTGGAAGTGGGCTTTTGTTGGAAAAATTAGCAATGCTATGAGTCATTGTGCATTAGCGGCAGAATAGTTTTGCATCTTGTATGAATCCAGACACCATATGCCATGCGAGGGCCGGCCCCGCTCGGAGCCGCGGCTGCGGGGCGGCCACGTGGGCACCATCCCCAGTGGCAGGGCTGCGTGCGGCCACCGCGGCCCGCCGGACATTGTGGCGAGCAGCAGGAACAGCTGGTAAGCCAGCGGAGCGCGGCTCGCCCGGCCGCATGCTCATGCTAATGAAGGAGCCGGCGGCACAAAGCGCCGCGCCCGGGGGCGACCCCGCGCCCGCCCCGCGCCCACCTCGGCCCGGCCGCCCGTGCCAGCGGGCGCGGACACGGACACAGCTCGGACACAGCCCTCGGACACGGGCACAGCCCTCGGACACAACTCGGACACGGGCACGGACAGAGCCCCCGGGCACAACTCGGACGCGGGCACAGCCCGCTCCGCGCTTCTGCCGGCCTGCTCCTGACCAAACAAACAAAAATAACCCCAGGAAGCCCCGAGTGCAAGCGGGAATTCAGGCGCAAGTTTCCGAAAGACACAACAGGGTTTTAGCTACGCAAATGCCTTCAAAGCTGAGGCATAACAGCAAAATCATCAAAACGTGCTTTGAAAATACACAGAATGGGAACCCCTTTGACTTGTCTAGTGTATAAGTGAAAAAAAAAAAAAAACAACTCAGCAAACCACCAAAATCAGCCACAAGATGAAGTACTTGGTGGTAACCTGAGTATGACAATTTTGCTTGTGCCAAAGAACCAAAGAATGAGAGACTCTCATGAAACAGAAGTTGGAGGTTCTTTGTCTAACCCGAGAAAAAACACTAAGCACCGAAGGACAGGTGTTAGCACCTGAAGAGAGGGAAGGTTGAGTTCACACCTCCCTGTGAACACAAGTTCACTAATGATACACAGCGCCCTGTCCCACGCTGTGCGCCCCACAAGCTGCCTGGGGGGCACACGGCGAGGAAGGAAGCGCTTTGGCACGGCAGGATTACACACACCGAGCTGCACTGCCAGGAGGGCAGCAGTCAGAGCTGGCTAAAACTCTGTGACAAAATCAGCCTGGGCCTTTCTCAACAACCTTCAGTGATTTTCACAGCTTCCAGCCACGGGCAAGAACAGTGATGCCTCATGTTATAGCAGAAAAATAAGCAGCACCGTTAGCATGTAACCCTCCCTGCCGGCCCGGCAATGCGAGAACAAGGCTGTGTCTAACAGGGGACCGTGAGCAGGCACAGCGATAGACACGGAACTGAAAACAGCGAAATTTGATCCCATTGTGTCCGCACACCACAGCAGCATGCGGAGTTTAGACCTGCAGAAGCATTTTATAGTCTTTAGATATGCACCGGCGGGATGCAGTAGATTCTCTGCGAGTCCATGAAGAGCTCTATGAATGGAGAGCTGAGGAGCCGCCTCCACAATCCCATGTAATGCCACCTAAAAGCTTTGCCTCGCATGACTTATTACAGGCTGGAGCAGATTAGAGGCATCGATCGCCGCCTGGAGAAGGTTCTCGCTGCGCGGAGGGACGGCGGGGCGCAGACAGACAGACAGTCCGGCCATCGATCGGCTCGGGGGCTGCGCGGAGGGAGGGAGGGAGGGGAGGAGGGAGGGAGGGCAGCGCTGCCCGCACAGCCCCGACGGGCTCCTCCACATCCCCCCGGTCCGGCCGGAGCGGGACCGTCCCCGGGGCACCAAGGGACCTGCTGCTCTTTGCAGCCGTGGTGGCCCAGCACTGACCACAGACAGACACTCCCGGGAGCCAGAGCCAAGCACTCGGCACAAACCGTCAGATGCCGTGTCACATAAATTGTCACAGCTCCTGTGACACGTGCTTTACAATTTCATAGCAATTTCTAACAGCATCGACGTGGCTGGAGGGCATAACTTCCTGGGATGAAATAAAGGGAACAAACTGTGAACCTTCTCTAGAAAGAGCAGCAGCATTTCCATCTCATTTTCCTGGTGCAATCAAACACCCCCCTGTACCCACAGCAGAGTTCTCAACACCACCACCACAGAACACCCTCGGAAAGTAACACAAAATGTATCCAACACCACGTGCACATCCAGCACACTTGACAGCCACTCACACAATTAAATCCATCACAGGAAACCCCTTTCTTTTCCAGATAAAGCAGGTAAGCAGATCAGGCACTTTATATTAGGTTAATCAGAAATTGGCTTAAACCAAGAAAAGGATTTAATTCTGAATTCGAAGCTCATGTTCTTTGCTTAATCTTCTCAATTCCAGGTATTAACACATCTACTATATACTAGTATGTCAATATCTGGATGCAATGCAATGAATTCAAGTTATGGATACCTTTGTGTGTCACATTTAGATGGAGTTCTGGCGTTACCCCACGGAGCTACGGCTGCCACAGGTCAGCGGGCACAGCACGGTCATTACAGTGCAGAGAACAGCCAGAGTTACTCATGTATCAAATTACTTCCCAACATAAGGGCCGTGTTTTCCTCTGGCCCACAAACAGGATTGCAAACTGTGAGCAGGGAAATGGTGACGTCCAGTGCTCAGATACTCGGTAAAGTCTTCTCATCCCTGCCATGTTTGTGCCAGAGCACAGGCACCTCCAGCACTGACACACGGATGGGTTATGCCACAAAGTGCTCTGAACAGGAGACACTGAACAATAAATGAAAACTCTTCTACCTTCAGGATTTCTCTTCGAGTGAACAACAAGCAGTGTGAACAGCTTTGGAAACCAGCACAAACTGCCACAGGGGTAATTTCTCTCCTGTCATCAGACTAAGAATATCTCAGTCAGCCTCTCTATAATTCTATTTGTATTATTTGAAAAGGCAGAAGTGGTACAGCTGATGTCAGAGATCTGTGAGGATTTCATTGCCAGGAACACCCGCACAGCACTTGAAGTGGGCAGTTTGAGCAGCAGGAATTGTAGCTGACAGCCACAGGTCTCCATGCCTACCCAACCCAGCAGCTCCTTCTTCCTCGCCTGGACTCTGCTCTGCTCAAGGTGTTGGAGAAGAGCATCAAAACTATGCAGGGATCAACAGGCAGAATAAGATCAAACCCCTTTGCTGTCCATAAGACCAAGCCAATTTATCCTAAAAGCGGGATTGTTTACAGAGATAATTTTATAATCAGCATGGTAATAAACCCCAACAGGACCTCATTCCCTATTTACTCACTCACAGGAAGACACATGTAGCTTGAATTGCTAAGGAAATAACTCAAATCCTACCAGGAATCATCGATGCACACAGGGAAGAAGCCCATTGGTGCTGCCACATGGGACATGTTCCACCTCCCCAAGGCAGCTTTCAAAAAGCTGATCAAAGCTGAGGCAAACTTCAGGCACGTTGGGATTTTTCCTACTTTTCTTCAAATTCAGATAGTGAGACCAGGCAGGACTGGGAGTACAAGAGTTATCTGCAATGCTGGAGGAAAAACCCCACAAAGTGGTAAGATAATGGAAGTAACACCAAAATAATTTTTCAATTAAATCAATATAATTCAAGGAGCAAGGAAAATACTCCATTTGGAAAGACAACCTGGGCAGTCAGAATTGCATTTCCCTGCTCATTCTAAGGGAAGATTTTTGCTCAGACATCACTATCCCCAAATCTCAACATTTTTTTGGAGACCAGCATTAAATTATGGGCCAATCAAAGCACCTGACACCTGCCAAACTAGTTATATTTTTGTATGTGAAGGTTTACCAGCTCCTGAGCTTAGACAGGAGCTGTCCATCAGACCCACAACTCTTCAATCCAAACCCTGGTTCCCCCCAGTATTTATCTGTACAGACAAGCCCTGCTCTGCTGCAGCTTAGGGTGGTGGCACTGCAGATCACACAGGTGTTCAAAAACCCTGTCCAGCACCCAGCTCATTCCATACAAACAGGAAGAAAGCTGGGACATGCAGCTTTACAGCACCACTCCTACCAGTTGTGCAATATTCAGCACTGCTGGATCCTCAACAGACTCTTGCTTCACTTGGATAGATAGCTATTTGTTTTGAGACTGGTTGTTCCTTATCCCAGCACATAAAAAGGAGGCTCAAATGCTCTTGAAAACCTGCATAAATATCTACCTTTTTATACAGCAATTGTAGTAAGCTGAAATATTACTATTGTGTGTTCTTATCAAATTTAAGTCACCTTATTGCTTGTGATTTCTGTAAACCACAGGCATATTTACAGTCCCAGTTCCTGCCTGACAAAGCAGCCTGGAGAGGCTGCTGGAGCACATTGCCTCATGCTCAGCAGTCCTCAAGGATGGCAGAGCCCCAATTAGCAGGGGCTGCAGCCACTCAGCCTCAGTGCTCCATGGCACCAAGGAGGAATAAAACAGGAATTCTGAGCACACACTGATGCACAGTCACCCATGGCAGCGTTGCAGCAGCTACAGAGACAGGGGGGCTTTCACTGTGCCAAAGACAGCTGAGCTGTGCATGCACCACCCTGGGCTGGCTCCTGCCAGTGCCCTCACGTGCCATTTGATGGACACCAAGAACTTACAGCCAGAATGGCTTCACACTGAAGTTTAAATATAGTTCGTTATTTTTGAATTAATATTTCTCTTGCCCTAATGAACTCCTTAAAACAGAAACAGTTACATAAACATCAAAAATAGATTAGAAAAAGCCTGGTGTGATCTGCCATAGTTACCACCTTCATTTTCGAAGGGCTTTTCAACAGCAAACTCTGTCTGGGTAGGACAGTGGAATTTGTGTCATCATGACCAAGCGATTGTGGCACAGCGAGATGCTCCCGCGGCTCTGCGGTCCCGTCCCCATGGAAACGGGACTCGGATATTGTCCTCCGCTCGCTGGAGCTGGAGCACCGAGTCAGGAGCCTTTTGTGCCTGATGAGATTTCTTCCACAACCTTCCAGCAACAGACCCTAGGCTTCCTCCTGACTCCTTCCTAATTGAGATGCAAATTAATCTCTGTGGCTGATTACACTTCCCTTACAGCGCCTGACAAGTGCAGCTGTAGCTGGAGTTTACAGACTTTCCAACAAGTGACTTCAGCTGTCACTGCTGGCAGGACGCTGCCCCAGCTCCCCAGCACGGGCAGCGTGTCCCGTGGCCACCACCGCTGTCCCTGTGGCCACCTCCATCGGCCCCGTCCCTCTGCACCACACGGGGTAGGAGCGAGGGTGAGGCAGAGTCTGGGCAGGTACTTCATGCCCTGCCACTGCTCCAACAGGAGCACCTTATGGCCATTGAGTCACTGGCACGAGACAAAGTGTTTGATCCATTTCTAAGCACACTTGAATTGAAACACCTTTAGCTACTCACCCCTAGTGTGGCTGGTGCCTTTAAACAAGGCCTGGGTGCCAAGGAGAAGTGGCAGACCAAGGAGAAGTGGCAGATCATGCTCAGCTCTGCCTCACTCCAGCCTTCAGCACCCCCCACAACTGCACAGTTACAACCACTGTGTGCCAAACATCCCTTACTTTGCCACGATCATTGCTTTTTATTTCTCCCTCCCACTGACATTTTTAGAGTTATTTTCACCCCCAGTCTGATAAAGCACTTTCATTTACTGTTTGCATTGCTGGGTCTGTTTCCCTGCTGTCCTCCTGAGAGCAGCTGGCAAGGCAAACACTGCAGTGGAGTCACTCCCCCTCTGGAAGCTGCAGAGCAATGTGGCTCCTCTGGGCTCAGACATCACCTTTACACATCCACACACACTCACATTCCAATTGCTGGGTCATTTTGAATTTTAGTGTCATTATCTGTAGGATGAGTTATGGATGGCTTTCTCTCCTGCTGTAGTGTCACCCCCATGGGTCTGCCCACCACATTCACTTTGTGCCATTTCAGGAGTTTCTCAATCCACTTCCATTTATCAGACAGACAAGTGGCCGTTGACTCACTATAGACATGGCTGGTGCACAAGCAGCCACAAAAAAAGGCAGAAAAGAATGCAGGGACAGATGCTGCCTCCAACCTGTGTGGGGCAGTGCCCTGTGCTCCCTGTCTGTGCTGCTCATGTCACCCTGGGGACACGGGGGGACCCCAGGGGGACACCCCTTGGGCAGCAGGAGCACGGCCAGCTGGTGAGCACTGCTCACAACGTGCTGAAAGCCAAACGCTGAGCAGGGGCGGGAACCAGGGGAGTCCAGCTGGGAGCAGGGGCTGAGCTGCCCCGTTCTGTAACTGCTGCTGCTGGGGGAGTTTTACTGCCCTGTCACGTCAGTGCTACACACTGAGGAGGAGCACACGGACTAAGCTGCGTTCTGCACAGAACAGTTATAGGAATTTGGTAGATTTCTCTCAGGAAAAAGAAGAAAAGTCAGCAACTCTTGACTCACCTGTCAGGCATTGCCATGGTTTGCACAACCATGACCAACCACCTTTGTTTTACACAGTCCAGTTAATAAAATACAAACCTATTTAACCACAGTGCTACTTTTAATTTCTGATGACTTTTGTAAAGTATACTGGATAAAATTTAGTCTTTAAAAAACCCAAACAATCAGTACTTTGAGAATACTCTGTGTTTTAAAAATGTGCATCTCAAATTAATTCATTAGTGTTCTTTCAAAAATTAAAATATTTCACTTTGTGTATCACAAACTCTTTTTCAAAGTCACATGGTTAGAAAAATACTCAAATCAAAAGCTCCCCAGAGAAAGGGAAGCGCAGTGAGTGCTGGTCCTGAGGTAAGTGATGTGATTGGCAAAACAAGCTACAAAATGTATGATGGCATTATGAGAATATCCCAGAATGAGTGAAACCCAGTGCTAATGCTGTGGGTCTGTGCAGCACCCAAGAACAAAAGCCTGTCATAACTCCTGTCCCAGAGAGGCACATCCTCTGGTTACTGTCTGGCCACTGCTGGAGAACAGGTTCTGAAAATGTCCAAATACAGGAAAAATAAAACTGGAATCTGGAACCTCAAACATCTGTATCTGAGGACAAATACCATCTGTCTTACAAATGTAATAAATCCAATAAAATCAGTTGGACTGGCACTATTACTAGGTAAGAAAATGACTGATCTGTGTATCAGCCTGACACACAGCTGGTAACTTGTATCAGTGTGAAGGAAAACTGACAATTATCACTATCACAGTCCAAAGCACCAGTGCCAAGTTCAGGTCCACCAGCAGCAAGATGGAAGTTGTGGGTGAAAGCCCTCCTGTGATGTTACCATCTTATTTTTGAAATACTGGGCAGCTGGGTGGGAACCACTGAAAACATCGAGCTGGACACAAACAAAGCACTGACCTTTGCCAATGAAATCAAAAGGGAAGAACTTTCATCCAAGCTTACCTCTCTGCAGAAGGCTGCTCTGAAGGGAGAACCCTACCAAGGGGAGCCTTGCCCCAAGGGAGAAAGGATACAAGCTCTGGTAGAGCGGGATGAGGGACTTGACAGCTCTGCTGGCGTTGATGCACGTGGCACAGATCAGGCTGGGCAGCAGCTTCGCTGTCACAATTGCTCCATCGAAGAGAGGACCAAAAAACGGCACCTGGGGGCCCCAAAACACAGACAGGCCTCAGAACCACTACAGGAGACTGGTACAGCATTGAGCCACAAACCAGTATGGCCACATTACTGCACACTGAAACTTCCAGTGTGACATTCATCCCCCAAGTCTGGAAGGGTCTAAATCCTCCGTAATTGCCCTCAGCAAGCTGTACATGGATACACATCTCACACAACATTCAGCTGGGCAAACACGAGCTTGTTACACACAGGAACCAAATCCATCCATGAATTTGCAATTGATGTGCCACGGGGAGTAGATACAAAGAGCTGTTTTCTGCCTGCGATACCAACAAGACACTCTGATTCAGTGGCTGAATCTAACACTGGCAGGAGCTTTTGCAAACACACATTTGCTTCAGATAATCCTCTATAAACTCCTTCTGTGGACTTCATGGAAGGGAAAAAACTTTGAGCTGGACCAAGAGGAGGTGTATGGAAAGCAGAGGGGATGTCAGAGTAGGGCACCCTCCCTGGGGCAGACCACAGAGCTGGGACAGCCCAGCACATCAAGGTGCTCAAACACTGCCCTGTCAGGTTCACCTGCAGAGGAACCCCCATGTGATGCCCCCCTGGTGACTCAGGTCTGTGCAGATAAAGGCCCAGGTGTCAGAGATGCTTTCTGAAAGTCAACCATGTCTGGAACTGCACTCACCTAACAGACCTGGTCTGTCAAACCCAGGAAGTTTTGACGTTTAAATAAATAATAAATTTTAGGATTTAAAAGTATTCAAGCTCATTTCTCATTCAGAAACTCAAAACGAGAAAAAACAACTCCCAAACCAAAGCTCTAAACAGAAGCCTGCAGAAATTATCAATATTTAAGCTATGGATTCTTTCCATCTGTACAGAGGCTTATCACAAATAAATACCCTCTATTATTCTTCTGCAACTGCTTGTGGGTGACTGTGACAGTCATTCAATAAATGGACAAAGGGAATAATATAAATCCCCTGTATCTAGGGAATTCCTCTAATTAGAAGTGGCAATGAATTACAGAAGAAATTTGGGTTTAATATAACATCTGCAAATGACAGCTGTCTCTTCAGACACTTATTCTGTCATTCCTTTACTTAAAATAATTACCCACCCCCAAAAACAGATTAGTGTAAAATGTTTCCATACTGGTTTTGCCCTTTTTTTTATTTACTCTTGGCATTACTGTCCAGGCAGTTGGAAAGAAAGGGGACAGAGGAAAATCTATGCCACCAAAACAACAATGTTTCAGAGCATCAAGTTTTCCCTCTTTAAGCAATAACATTTCCAAGTGAAATTTTTACTCCATACTCTGTTTAGAAGTACTGACAACAGGAAAAAAGAATGTAAAATTATAACCTTAAGTACAAAAACGGAGGTTAAGAACATACTAATATTAAAATAATACCACCACCCAAATACCAAATGTGCAAAGTCAGATTAGCAGATGCTGCCAGTGCAGGGAAATTCTGCCAGGCTTTTTGGACAGGTGGGTTTTGCTCACAGGACCTGGTTCAGCCCAGGTGGGGTTGGGGGAGCGGGGCCGAGTTTGTCATCACAGCACTACAGAACTCAGAGATGCAAACTATGGACAACAAGGTGTGTGTGTATCACACACCTTACCTGTGTGCACACACACCCCCCATGCACACTCTCCCATGTGCAGAGAGGAGCTGAGGGCTGTGCAGAGCCCAGCGCGGGCGGCACAGCCGGACCAGGCACGGACAAAGCTCAGAATTATTCATTCCCGAGCAGATCCAGCGGCCTCGCCGAGGGTCATTAAAGTCAATGGAGCTGCATCTCGTCAGCTTCCATCTGTACAGGGCTCTGCCCTGCTGAGGGGTCTGGGGGAGGCCAGTGAACACACAGGGCACGGTCCCCGCTCCGTGCCCCGGCATTAAACACCCACCCGAGCAAAGCAGGGCTAGGAGGGCTACAGAAAACAGGCTGCTTGGACAGGGATCAATTAAAAAAAGGGTAGAGGGAAAGAACCCCTTCTGTGAGTACTCCAAATGTCACCGCAAGTTATCCATGAAGCAAAAATTAATATTCAGCCCACTGCAAACACCTGCTCATCCCAATTTCCAACAGAAAAATCATTATTTCTGTTGCCCGCAGTAAAAGTAGGCAAGGTTAAATAAACCTTCTGAGCACAAAGACTTCCCCTCTCCAGCGAGCAGCACTAGTTAAAGGAGTGGGGAATGGGTAAATTATTGTACCAAATGGCTGAGAATTAATCTCTGATGACGAGCTGCAATCTAACGAGGCATCTGTGTCCCAGGGAACCCGCAGCATGTCCCTGGCGGTATGTGCAGTGCGGAGCCTGCCTGGCATGCTTTGTCCCCTCTAGCAGGCAGCTTTTCCTCTCATTGTTCCCAATATCCTCGTGCATCTGTGACGCGTGGAATGCATTCACACTAACAGACTTACTATTGTCTTCCCTCCGAAGCTTTGTCGGGCAAAGACTGCAGCACGGTTCCTGATAATTATATTGCTTAATTAATCAAGACAAAAAAAATTTGCAAATCATTGCCCGGTTGCTAAGCAGGGAGATCAAAAATGAAAACAATACAAGCTGAAGCAACATAACAAAAGTAACAGCTATCTGATCAGAAATTCTTCTATAATGAAGCTATTAATGCTAAAGCGGTTAATGTTAACATTGCTCCAGGTGTCTCTACTTGGCTGCAAACAAAAAGGCTAACATTATGGATATAAAAGGCCAAATGTTGCCATGGATTCTGTAACCTGATAGAGAGGACAGCCTTTTCATTCGATTAGGGAATGCAATTTAAATACCAGGGACTGAAGCCAAACAACAGACATTTCTCTCTGCAAGCCTCTTTCATTCACCCTGGGGTCAGTAGCTGGTGAACAAAAGGTCAGCCACACTTGCCCTGGAAATGTCTGGATTAATTTTATTACATTGTAATGGTTTGTACTTTAAATGTAGGGATAACACTAAATTTCCAGTTAGCTCTTATTCTGGCTGCCTGTTGGGTGCTTTTGACTAATATGTAAGATGACACAGCTTTTCTCCATTGCTCCAGACAAGGCTCAAACATGTTCCTCACACTAAACTCTCATTTTCCCAATGGAACATTAAAAGCTAAAATGCACAAAAAGTGAATTGCAGAGCTCAACACCAAAAATAAGAAAAACCCCTGCTATTAGAAGATTTTCAAGTTTGAAATGTCTGCTGACAAACCACTGATTTGTAATATCCAACAGCTCCATCACACACAACTCACACTATTGTCTGCAGCTGGTTAATGCATCATCTGATGAAGGCCTTTGCCACAGCTGGTTACTCTCCTGGACAAACACTGTCCCTCTATAAGGGAAATGGTACTTAGGGCACTGATTACTTTCACCAAGTATATTTTATACACATCTTTGTGTCCATGATGTACCAGACAAGCATTTACTGAAGCAGCTTTTCCATCCATATGCACAGATGTACACACACATTCCCCCAGTATGCTGAAAATAAAAAAGGCATTTTGTTCCCAAAAAACGTCTCAAATGTGTTGCAACAATGATTTAACCAGCAAACACTGACCCTCCAACACTTGTTTGATGTCAGGATGTGCAGTGCCTCCATCATCCCGCCCGGTCAGGTGAGGATGGCAGCCCCACACGTGGGAGGTTCTGCACAGCCCCACAACTACCCCAGTGACCTGACACGGGGGGATCCAACAGCACAGAGGGCTTTGCTTTCATTGCTTTGTGGGGGAAATGCACAATGTCTTTAAATATTGTGCTTTGCACAGTAACTTCTATGGGTTGGGAACTCTTGACATGTTTCTGTGGGTGCTAAGTGTGACTATAAAATGAATGAGCAGGCACTTGGATCATAATTCTAGTTTTAAATTATGAGCTCAGTGCTCAGCTTCTCACCTGAGATGGACAGACTGTATTTTGTACGTGCTGGGAAAAAATACCCCCCAAACTCAGAACCACCGAGCTTTATTTCAGCAGCAGAACGGCTGGTGGTCACCTGCACAACACACACCAAACACAGCAAAGCAGCCAAAACACACCTCTGGTTTCTTCATGATCTCTATGAAGAACATGTGGTTCTTCATGGGGTAGATGATGATGAGGACGTCCCCGAAGTCGGTGGGGATGATGCCCCTGCGGTAGTTGCGGGTGTGCTCAGACCACACGATGTGAACCTCATCATTTCCCAAGTGACGGAGCTGCAACAGCAAATTGGCTCTTTATTAATCCCAGTGATAACCACGGTTTAGGAGAGGTCACGGCTCACAAATTGAATTACAATGCTCAATAGCAGGAATATTTCATTACAGAAAAAGTTAAAATATTGTTTTTCTCCAGTTGCTCATGAAAGCATCAGCTCAATAATTTGCTTCATTCACAACACATTGTCATCTGATGGCTTAATTAAGTCATTATCAAACTAGCCATTAGCAGGATATGTAAATGTACATTACCTACAGTGATTTAAGATGGAAAACTGAATTACTAGAACAAAACATTACCCAACAGAACATCCTATTCCAGCTAAAATAAGGCAGCTGTAACAGAAATATGAAATGCCTTGACTCAGGATGTCAAGGAAGTGCCTATCATGAACCCTATAACTGAATTTATTATCCACAAACATCTCCACACTGTGTCTGGAGGGGCTTCTGCTTGAAACGTCAGCAAAATATCTGGGCAACGTAAGTTAGGGAAGAATGGCAAATACTGTGGGAGTTGCCTTTTTATTTGGAACGGAGTTGCATAAAATATGGATAAAATTTAAACATGACATGTACAAAATGCATCTGAGAGCCTGTGTGTTTTTGCTCTGCTACTGGAGGAGCTGGAGGTGATTAACAGATGGCAAAAACTATTTGGCAATCATGTACAAGCCTCACACAATGGTTTCAACTGTAAGCTTTAAAGTTAAAATGTAATCCACATGCAGAATGCCAGCCCAAAGCATAAAGAGAATTTAAGTCCCACTTAAAGCTTAAAAGACACCCCCCACCCCCACAATTTGGTGCTACCCCTGGAACAATGTGCACAATAGACCGAACAAAGAGGCCAAAACGAAGCTCTGCTACTTCACTCTGTGTGGGGGGAGAGGAGAAAGGGAAAAGAAAGTGGTGATTTTCATTGGTAAATAACAACTGAGTAACCCCAACATGCCGTGGATCAGCTCACGTTGTACCAATGAAACTTCCCCCTTCAGGACCATGCAGTGCCTTTAGAAGGAAAGATTTTCACTCCTATGTATTGGTGGCAAACTGAACCCCAATCACAAGAGAAATGTGGCAAAACCAACACATCATGAGAATCAGAAAGTTACAACTGTGAACTTGGCTTACAGTTTCTATTCCAGTAAAGATCAGTTCACAGGACTGAGATTCTCAGTTTATTTTAAGATAAAAAGAAGATAAAGAGTTATGTTTTATTTACACCTATGAATAAAAGCTAATTTTACTTCTGTTTGAAGCAAACATGAACCCTTTGTGTCCTGTAAAAACATGGTAATAGTAACAATACTATTACTAGAGCTTCTTACATGTACAAAATCAGTAGAAACTGCTGTTCTCAGTCACCCTGATTCCTGTACGTTCTCATGTATATTCTTAATTGCCCAGGAAAAAAAAAAAGCAACACACAAGAAAACATTCCTATTGGTAACACCACAGAGCAGACTGACACGTACCAAAGCAAGCAGGAATTTACACCCTGGACAAAGTCCTGACCTCGCTCTCTGTGATCAGGTCACCTCCAAAGTGATTAGAAGCAAGATGCCAAGTTTAGTGTTAAAAACCCCAAAAACCTTTCTGGCAGCCAGACTTTGTGCGCAGCAGGTCCTGGGGTCGTGTGTGCCTGGCCAGGCTGTCCCACTCCATGTGCCACTCCAGCCAACACTGAGCCAGGACTGTTTCTGGGAGCAGGAAGG
>JAWWLZ010000118.1:5145346-5158460 GCA_035041345.1 Poliocrania exsul | reverse complement strand
GTGCCTGGCCAGGCTGTCCCACTCCATGTGCCACTCCAGCCAACACTGAGCCAGGACTGTTTCTGGGAGCAGGAAGGACTGTCCCAGGTGCTGGGGATGTGGGTGCCTGGCCAGGCTGTCCCACTCCAGCCAACACTGAGCCAGGACTGTCCCTGACTCCAGCTGAGCTCAGGGCAGCCCCCAGCCAGGGATTTGTGAGCAGTGCCCAAACTCTGCCAGGCTGAGCCCAACCCATCCTGACACCAGAGCAAGCCCAGCTGCAGAGGCAGCCCAGCTCAGCTCCTCTGAAGACAAGGTTCTGTACTGCCTTGCCTCCAGTGGCTTTTGGGGTGAGAAATAGCATATCCTGCTATAAAAACAGTCAACAAAGTATGTCCAAATACTGCTTAAGAGATCCTTTTTAAAATCCCAGGGAACTGCTCAGATAATAATCCAACACTGCAGACTCCCAAACCCCTCTGTACTGATATCACATCCTAAAGAACAGAATTCAGTGAAGAGGGAGAAGTGAGTTGAACTGATGCTTGCTGTGCTTGGACAGGGAGTGATGATGGCTGTGAGCTCAAATCCTTAACTGTCCTGTGCCCACAGTCCCACCTCTGCTACGATCCCCATCGCATGCCAGGGACTCACTGTACAGCTGCAGTTACTGCCCTCGTTTTGAAGTCACATATCCTTAAGTGTGGCAGTTACAAGGTGTAAGTTACAAAGTTGGTACTAATCTAAAATATTGTTATTTCACTGATAAAAAGCCATTATAATAATCTTATCAGTGACTATAAACCAGCTATTTTCCTGTGTTGTTTACTCAAAACAGCAGCCGTGGGGCAGTCAGTGCCATGAAGGACTCGTGCTGAAAGGTCCCACAGCTGATACATGCGGAGCCAGAGCTCCAGGCTGTGCTCTCCATACGGTTTAGGAGTAGGGATTAAAGGAAAATAATACGTGAACAATTCCCAAAGCAGCCAGGAAATCAGACAGATATTACAGCTCAGAGCCCCGGACAGAGCAGGTCCGAGCTGTGCAGGTCAGTGCTGGCCAGAGCCGTGGCCGAGGAGGCAGCTCTGAGGTGGCAGCTGTGCCTGCTCTGGGTGCAGTGGCAGCGTGCGGATGTGCCGCCTGCCCGGGGAGGTGACTCGTGTGATGGGCACACTCTGAGCTGCAGGTGCCCGGCCACAGCCCCAGCCCCACGCCAGGTCGCGGTCAGACCCCGCCGTCCCTCCCAGCGCGGTGTTCCCTTGGCCGTGCCGGGCACCAGGAGCTCCCCGGCCGCGCTCCAGGCCCCCCGTGCCCACGGCGCTGACACTGGTCACGGTGCACACCTCGGCCTGACCTCCTTTCCCTGCTAATTGCATTACACAGCCAGCTGGCTCCAGAGAGGAGTCGTCTGTTTGACTGAAGAATTCCTGCTTTTGGGGAGGCACGGCTGCTACTTTTGCTAAGTAACAGTGGGGCCTGACATCCCCATTGTCTGTCTGACAGTATGCCCATCCTAAAATCTAAGTTTTATTTGTAAATTAACCAAGAAACTTCCTGCCAGAGCAGGGCTGCCTGGAGACTGATAATGTGTGCCTTTCATTCCCTTTCACTCTCACTGTATCACTGCCAATTTGTTTTTCTGCTGCTCGCCAGCCCGAGGCCATAAAAGCCTTGTAAGACATAAGTGCAATTATAGTCCTGGAGTCAAATGAATTGGACAAATCCAATAGCACAGCTCTGTCCCCACTCTGCAAACCCCTACAGCAGTCAGATTAGCTGCTAAAAATCTAATCTAGCCCCAGCTAACAAATTTCTGCAGCGAAGGAGCAAGAGTTCACTACGGGGTTGCAACCAGATTTCTGAATTGAAAAAGTTCTGCTCTGACAATGGAGAAGATGGAATAAATCACTGAGAAATTCTGCAGCACGTCTTTAAACTGTTAAGCACAATTTGGGCAGAACAAGACAGGGACAGGATGCCATTCCTGGGATTGATTTTCACTCTTGCCACACGACAGCCAGATAAAGTTTGTAACCAATGATGCTGAACCCTGCAGCAGCAAAACAGATCAGCTGAATTTTGTTTACTCCACTGGAAAAGATTTCTGTCAGGGCCAAGACTTATTTGGAAAGGGCTTTTTCTTTCATTTTTTTATTTCTCTCTGAACTAGCAATAATAACATGTCAGCCTATACCTCAAATAAAGAAATACAAACTGCAAATGACGACGCTACTGAACAATAATAAGGGGCCAAGTTCATCCTCAGAGAAAGCACACGTATTCTTGGGAATTTATACCAGAAATCAATTTATCCTTGTCTTCAGTAAAAATAAAGACTCACAATATCATATTTAAGCAAAATGACTGCCTCTGCTTAACTCCCAAAGCCCCCAGAATTTATGGGCTGCTGCAGGGCTCCTGGGCCAGCAGGTGGTCAGTCCTTCTGTCAGCCCGGGGTGCACGAGCCGAGCACACCGAGCCGAGCACAGCGACAGAGCCGGAGCCTCTCTGTTGGACTGAGGCAACCCCAGCAAAGAAACCACGCAATGTTGTGGCCTCCACTGCATCCTGACTGGCAACCTGGTAAGAGTTCCTTCTCCCAGTAACACTGTCCTGTATCACTGGACACGGTTCTGTCACAGGAGCAGGACCTGAATGCCAAGGGAATTTGCATTCCTCTCCTACACTGCCATGAAAAGAAAGCATTAACGACAAGGGATAATAAATACAAAATAATCTTTTTAACCTGGACATTCCATCCCAATAATCTGAGATGAGGACCTGAGCCCAGCCTGCACCAACTGCTCAGTGAGCAGGTGGAAGTCCTAAAACACTCATGAGGATCAGGAGAGTTGCCATGACCTCACAAGCTCAAGGCTGTGTTTGATCCCAACTCTGTTAACCAGGAACTGTGGAATTCCCCAGAGCAGGTGGGGGAAATAAATGCACGTCCCTCCTGTTCCAGAGCATGGCACAGTCAGGCCTGTGGGTCTTCCCAAGCACACACCAGCTGTGAGCTCTGCATGTGCAGAAAAAGCCCCAAAAATCAACACAGGACTGCTGTGGCCTGAGGAGTTGTGTTGCCAGAGCATCACTGCACCTGCCTTGGCTAATTCAGGATTGGGCCACCACAGCAAGGGGAATTCCAAGACATGAACACTTCTTGGGTGATAAGAGCGCCTACAGAATCATGGAGTGGTCTGGGTTCCATTTGGATAGTCAGTCATGCTCAAATGCAGGCTAGTTCATCCATCAGCACTCCAAACCATCAGAGAACTGTCCATCTTCCAGAGACTTTGCAGTGCTTCTGAAATGCACCTTCACTCCACTTGTAGCTGCAGTTGTGTACAATCTGTTAACAATCTATGCTAATGTGCACAGAGTTACATGTTGGCTCACAACAGAGCTGTGACAAACTGAACAAACCCCTTGTGTGCAGAAACAGACCCATGTTAAACAGCCCTCTGGAATTCACCTGGTCTGAGCCCCTGCCCACAGCTCCTGAGGTCCCTGAGCTTGTTCAGAGCTTTGTCCCTTACAGGAATACCCAGTTTGATCCCTACAGGGTTCCACTCCTATAGCAGGTTTCAGGTTCTTTAAAAAAGCCTTAGAGCAATTCCACTGTGGTATTTTCTGTGGATAGTACGTGCTGGAGCTGGCCTGGTTTCCTGGAGACTGGCAGCTACTAAATGCATTTGCTTTTTGTTTCTCACAACGAAGGAATTCTCTTAGAGCAAACATAGGCAAGACAATTAAATAGAAAAACTAGACTCTCAATGCCTGTGATAACCCCTAATGTGTGAAGATGAGGAGAATTAGTAAAATAGATTATCTGCAGTTAAACCCCAATTTTCCCCATGTGGCAGCTCCATCACTGTGCTCTCTGCTCTCTCAGGTGATGTATTAATAGCCAGGCTATATCCCAGTGCTTTTCCAGGCTCCCACAAAACCCAGGAGCTGGGAGTTATAGAGATTAGACTGAAAGACAATTTCTGTAGGAAAAGTGAGTCTGGGAAACACATGGCAGCAATCCTCAGACATGCATAAATCTGCTGCAGAATAACCTGCCCTCCACATCCATGTGGAATAGGGTAGAATCAGTGGGCTTGAATTGAAGCAGGTGCTGCAAGAGGCTTTGTCATGGTACAAGAAGTGGAGCATAGGAATATGTTGCCCAGGGAAACTGTAAATCATTCATCACTGGAGTTCTGAACTAGCAGCTGGACAAATACTGGTCAGGAACAATAAAATACAGGTAGTCCTACCCCAGTAAAGTCACAGATTCTACAGCCCCCTACTGTGTACCACTGCCCTACCTCTCCATTCTGAAGAACTCGGATTACATTTTTTAACACAGCCACATAAATCCACTGATATGAAGAGTTGCATACAAAAAGGGAAACATGTCACTTTGCTTTTTTCTCTAATGACAGATATCCCAATAAAAAAGAAAGAATCTGGCTTTCCTACAAAACGCTGGACAATTTTTTTAGGACCAGAAACCAGAAATTCGACCTTTATATTTCAAGGAAAGCACATGTGATTCTGAAACCAAGAGAACACTAAATAGTCACCCAGTGACACATTCATAGTCAGTGTTCAGAGCACAGCAGTATCCCTTGGTGGGCTGGATGGCCTCAGCAGCATTATTGATGCACATTAACAACCTCTGCAGGACAAGCTGCCAATCCTAATTGAAAAGGCAGAGATTTGGTATGCCCCTAAAATCTTCTTTGACTCTAAGTAGCAGCTGGCAAGCACCATAATCTCAAATCATTCCTTGTTAAGAAAGAAAAAGATTAAGTACCAAGAGATACCAACAGAATTTTGGGCTGAGTTCTGGCTGTCTTTGAAGCACAGACCACTTGTCAGAATTGTGCCTGAGTAGCTACTGGCTTTAGCTGTCAGCTGTGGCTGCCTTTGGTCCTGAGCCTGTCATCTCCTTTTGCTTCACTGTTCCACGTGGGATGACTCATCTGGAAGGTTTTATTGCGCTGCATTTGGTTGTTTTGTTCTACCAACCTGCAACAGCTTTGGCAGGCAGACAACATACAAATGAAATTATTGCTAATATTATTACTCATGGTGGTATTTGAGGCTACCATGGAAATGTTAATTGTGTTTCAGAACCCAGAATTTAGATGCCATTTAATTCAGATAATCCAGCTGCAGAGCACCATGTGGCACAGCAAAGACAGGCTGCCAGGGCCCATTAGCACAAGCTGCTTTCAGTTCAAACTTTCATTTAAGACTGAAAAACACTGCAAATTCTTTACCTTTTTGGTCAGTGAATCGTCTGAATCCGAGGGCATTCTGGTGGAGACGTGGAAAATGATCTCCACGGTGGAGGTAGCGTAGTAGGGAGCGGTCTGTCCCGTGCTGCCGTTGCGCTGCAGCCCGCCCATAAACCCCCCGTGCGTGGAGAGATCCACCTGAGGGGGGAAAAGGCAGCATGAGGGCAAATCTGAAGATTATTCATCAAGGAGTATTTATTTCTATATCAAGATATGGTGAGTTTACCATTCTAGGACTCTGTACCATGCTACAGAAGTCTTGCCCTAGCACTCTGCAATCTCTGTTAGATTTGTCTTTCCCATGCCTGTATTGGACAGGCACTAAAAGCAAATGTCTCTTAACCAGGTCCTGAGCCAGTGTCTGTCTCTGATTCTACCTTGTCCAGCAAACAGCAAGGAAGTAACAGCATTCTGTCACACACTGCTGCTCCAAGGGGCTCAGAGCTCCCAGTGCCAGGAGCCTCCCAAAGGGCAGAGAGAACAGGAAGAATCAGAAAAAATTAAAGATTTGTACAGAAAGAAAAACCTTAAGAAGAAATTATTCCAGAAGCTTATTCACAAGAAATGCCTCTCTGAAGTCCAGCCTGAGTCCAAAGGATTGTTTGTTTTCCCAATGGCACCATGTGGGCCTTGTGGCACTTTGATCCTTAAATGTGGCAGCAGCTACTCTGTATTTCCCAAACCCATAAATTTTCCTGGCATTTAGGTGATGGCACACCACTTTGACAAAGCAAATTAAACCCAAAAGCTTCATGAAGAAGCTCCTGTGGTGTGTGCTCTGACCACGCCAAGAGCAAAAAGCAGCTAAAAATCAGTGTGTAGTAAAATTTATCTTTTGTTTAATGAGAACTAAAAAGTACACAGTGACATCAGTAAGATGTTAGCCTGCCTACATTTGTGGCTATTACCTCCCAGCCCAGGCCAGCAACAAAGTCCTCGTATGCCTGGCTGCCCCTTGCGTTGGCCAGGATGGAGCACTTGTCCTCCTGCCCCTCGGCGATGTAGAACACGGCGATCTTGTGGGTTTCACGGCTGCAGGGGGCAAAAGGAAAGCAAAGCTAAACAAGTTTCAGCTCAAAATTATTTTTTAGATCCCTTGCACTCCAAAGGTCTGAGCAGGTGCCCACATTTAACTCTGAATGTTCCTTTCTTTTTCTCACACAAGTACATTGCTCACTTTCAGCTGCAGAAACAGATTTTCCCCATTTTCCCCCCCCAAGACCCATTGCAGACACACCCCAGGGCCCAGAGCAGAGCCAAGGCTGGTCCTTCTGTGCATCAGCCACAGTACTGGGGACCAAGTTCCAATTACAGGGTTAATGACTCAGATCTGTGCAGCTTTGCCACCAATATATCAGTGGCACAGGTGTTAATGGGAGCATAATTTGACCTACAGAATTTTAATTACAGGGTGATGACATACAAAGAGGAAGAAACATTACTGACTCTCATATCCTGGGCTGAGTTCTACAAGGCTGGCAGACACTGTTGGCTTCTTTGAAAACAAGCAAAGTAGATTTGATATGAAAACTGTTGGGATACAAGAAACTTGAAACTCCACAATGCTGCACAGGATTTTCAAATAGCTCTATGTCCAGTAAAGAAAAATAAAATATAACATTCAAAACTCCATTCTGCCACTTCCTGGCTGGGCAGTAGTTCTGGGGAGATCACCCCTTAAAGTGTTGCTCTTGACACAGGGATCATCCTGCAGCAAATGTTCCTTTTTGTCAGCTGAACCAAGGTCACAAACAATTTGGGAGTTTCTTCCCTCCCCTCTCAGCTAAAGCAAACTGAAAATAGGTTGCTGTGTCTTATTATTTGCTACTGATTTGGAATTTGCTGTACACAGTGCCAGTGCAGACAGCTCCAGAACTCTGGAGAAACAAACAATCCATTTTACATACTAATATTTGTAGTGCTGGCACAGGCAATGGGAATGAGGCTTTGGTTCTGGTGACTCACTCATTCTTCCTTGGGAAACACAAACCTTACCCACGGTGTGGCCAGTGCACATCACCTACCATTGGCGGGAATCCAGATTTTTCAGTTCTCGCAGCAATTTTGAGTTTTTCTTAAGCAAATGAAAGCTTTTTCTAAAAATAGAAGTGAAAAAAAGGTTTGAAGGCAAATGTAACACCATACAGACACAGTATTTTGTCATCCAAACAGCAAAGTGAATCAAGTTACCACAGTAAGATTTTTAAAGAGTGTTATTATACACAATCTATGGATGTCATTTAAAATAATCACTCAAGTTCAACACTATGCTCTGACTATCCCCCAGCTATATAATTCTTGCTTTATTAAGTGTACACATCTGGGGGTAAGAAATTAGAAGAGTAAAAGTTGCATAAACACGTTGAATCCTCTCTCCCTACCTTCTGTCCCAGGAGTTCATTCCCAAGTCGTTCAGCAGCAGCCGACAGAAATAGAAGGAGGCTTGAGGCTCAGCAGGGCGTGGTGGTTCCTGCCGGGCCACCCTCATGCTGCAGTCGGAGCTGCACCTGAGGATGAACTCCCTTTCCTGGGCGCTCTGCCTGGTCAGGGCCTCGGTGATGGCGCGCTCCTGCTCGGCGCTCATCCCGCAGGGCGGCGGCGGCGGCTCATTCAGCCTGCGCTGGGGGTGCAGGAGGCACTCGGGGCTGGTGGCACCAATCCTCTCCAGCAGCTGGTCCAGAGCATCCTCTCCTTCTTCCACCTGAGGAATGTCATTCTGGGAAGCGAGGTGCTGCTCTGGGTTGCTGGAGATAACGAAGGTGTTGGTGGAGCTCCGCTGTGGAGCGCAGCCCTCCAGGGGCCCGTACAGTATCCGGCCATCCCAAGAGTACTTCCCTGAGATATCCCTGACAATCACCCTGACTTCCGAGGGGGCAGCTGCTGCCTCAGCACCCGTCCTCTTCTCTGCAGGGATTTGGAGGTAAGAGATGAGAGTGCTGTCATTAAACACAAAGAGCTGCAGGTTGGGACTCCGGAAGACTTCCGAGGACAGCTCAGAGGACTCCACGTAGGAATTGTCGTGGTTCTCACTGAGGAGGCTGTGGAGAACGGCAGGGCCTCCACTGAGCGGGTAGTGGCTCAGGTGATTCACCAGATGAGTCATCACCATCCGTGCTGTCAGAGGTATCAGTTCTAAATTCCTCCTCCTCTTCTCTAAAATCACCAATGGAAAGATAATGGATCAATAAGAGCAGCAAGAGGCAACTCAAAAAGGGCAACTGTGGATTTTTGTCACATTGCAGCTGCTTGCCTTAGTTGTCTTCCCGATTCTTCCTGTTCAAGGAACTCTCTACAATAGCTTTCCGAGAAATTCTCCCCTGTCCCACAGTTTTATTTTATTTTACCACATCCCCTTCAGAGCAGGAGGGTGACAGAGCACAAAAGCTAAGGTGTCACTGCAAATCAATGCTCCTCCATTCCTGGCAGCACAGTAGGAAAGTCTGTTGTGTGAGGGTAGGAGAGACTTCCTGGATCCCCAGATGTTCCCCTCAGCACAGGCAAATACATCAGTTATTCATAAAGTGACTGCTCTGAACTACGCTGTGCCTCCACTTCTCCTATGGGAATGTTACTCCTCTTATAGCCAGAAACCTCCTCATTTCTAGTTTTTGTTCATATTCAGTTTGACACCATTTTCCTTCAGTTTAGTGTATTCCTCCTTCCCTGGTATTTACACCTCCTAAGTGTAAATGTTTTTAAGGAGCAACATCAGCAACCAACTCACACATCCTACCACAGAGGCAACTGGAATCCACCCAACAAGAGCCCTGCCCAATTTTCAAGGAATAATCACAAAGAAGCACCCTTTCCAGGCAGAGCTGTAACCTGACCACCACTTCCAGCTGCTGCACACACGTGCTGCTCTGGCCCACCCCTGTGAGCTCTTACCCTCGGCCACAGTGAGCAGGTTGCCCAGGTCTGTGGAGGAGGGGCACTGGGCTGGCTCCGAGCTCCTGACGTTCCCCAGCGGTAGAAATGGGTCGTAGTCACAGGAGGAGAGGTCTGCCAGGCTCAGCACGTAGTGGCTCTGCTGGGTGTAGGTGCTGGAGCCGTTCACACAGCAGTGCAGGACCTGCAGGGGACAGGGGGACACTGCAGCACAAACCAACCCCACAGGACAGTCCAGCACACCCACTGAGCAGAGCACCTCCCTGATTCTGGCCTTGGGAAAACCAGGACATGCCACAAAACCATCTTTGGCCAAATACAGCATTTCTAAATGAACACTTGCCATCTGCACTGACTCTTTTCAGCTCATTTCAGGACTTGCTTTGTATTTTAACAACCCACTTCAAAAGTTTCTGCAAAGATTGTCCTCCCTGGCTTATTATTTTAAGCATTTTGCCTTTCTCTTCACCATCCCCTGTCTGTTCTACATCTCTAATATTATCTTCTTAACATTTTGCATTTGTAACTTCTCACCTGTACGACATCTGCCCACACTGCAAGAACTCATTTTCTCAAGCTCACCAAAACTGCTTCTGGGCCTGCCAGGGTGTGTGAAAGGCACCTTTAAACGTCCAGACACAGCAAATCACGTTCCTTCCCATACTCACTCTGTAAATGTAGTCCAGCAAAGGAGCTCTGGATGCATGTTGATCCTCCACAGCACCAGCAGACACAGGCTCCAGCAGCATTTTCAGGGGCAGTGCCATGCACCAATCCAGCAGGCAGAGCAGCAGTGAAACTATGAACTGGACAGGAACATGGTATTTACATGCATTCTAGTGAATTCACCCAAAATTAAAGGTATGGTAAAGGTATGGGTTGGTAAGTTTAAAACACAGCTCTGGTTCAAAGTGTCTGCACTTAAACCCCGCCTCTAAGAGCCCAAAGAAGAATGGAGACAGCCCCAGTCAGTGACTCACCTTCTTATCCGCTTCCACAGAGGAGTGTTCAGCGCTCGGCAAAAGAAACGCAATGGTGGCCACAAGGATCTATAGGCAAACAAACAAAGGTCAGAAAGGCATCCAACTTGTGGCACTATAATGACAGAGCACAGGGTAAGGGAAAGGTTCAGTTCTCTGAGGAGCATCCAACTGCTCATGTCAATGTCCACATGAAACACAAAGATTTACTGAGCATTTTGGAAACAAGTCACTACAAACATGGGACATACACTGGTGCTGGCACTGCAGCAACATCCCTAACAAGGAGGAGTTAACAAATCACAGCAGTTCAAGGAAGGAATTAAACCAACTTTGCATATGATTTCCATGCAAACATTTCAGAGTCTGACATACCTCAGTGATTTTCCGGCACAGGGAGGGTTCGTACCCCTGGAGCTTTTGCCAGTAAGACACCAGCAGCTGAAGAACATCACAGGCTACCTGAGCTACCACCTTATTGGAAAACTGCAAGAGAAAAGGTGATGAAAACCCAAATAAAATATCCAGATAGAGTACAATGCATTCAGTCATTTTGCATTTTAAATTATTTTGCATCTACACAAACAATAAAACATGTTAATGCTGTGAAATCACACTGCCAACATTAGGAAGCAGCAGGTTTGGGGTTGTCTGAGAGACCTTAACTCAGCTGGCTGGGGAAAGGTCCTGAGTACACAAGCATAAGCCAGTTTTGCAAATATTCTGCATGTTTGTACAGCCCCCACACCTGCAGACTCCACGCTCCAGACCACCACCAGCCCTTTAAAAAGTGAAAATGCCTTTTCTTACACAATGCTTATTGATTAGGGCCCACCACAGCAATACCTTCAGTGTCACACCTATGACATTGATGGCCTTCTTCACGTGGGGGTGGTTTGTGCACTGCGTGAGCTCCTCACATATCCAGACTCCCAGGCCACAGATGGCTATGCATCTTTGGTAGAAGGAAGAGTGGTTTTGTCACAAAATATTTAGGGGAAAAAGAAAAAGAATAACAAGCAAAAAACTGCACACAGATCTCTCTTTTCCCTCTCCCATGACAGGCCAGCACCTTCATGGTGCAGAGCGAGGCTCAGCTTCATAGGAGCAAACCACAAGGCAATAGCAACAACTCAGCTGGACAAGCACCAAAAACAAGTAGCAAGAAAGACTTTCCAACCTAAGGACTTGAAAATCTTACAGGTCTTTTCCAACCTAAACAATTCCATGCTTTTCCCATTTCTTTTACTCAGTGTTTTACCTTGCAGATTCACTGGGCTCCTCTGTAGCATTCTTCAATAAAATATTTATGAGGCAACACTAAAATAACAAAATAAATTAGAATCAGCATCTTCTTCACACATTTATTTTAAAGTTAATTTTTACATAGTTACAAGTGAAGTCACTTTAATTCTCAGTCTATTCTTAAAGCCTTATGCCAGTTGTATTTTGTCAAGGGAGAAATAGGGGTTACAACTCAGATATACAGGCCCTTGTGGCCAAATTAAATCAACCTACAACTCCTGTACAAGCAGCAAGACAGAAATCAATCCATTTTCAGAGCTGAGGGGTATTTACAAACAATAAGTGCCAGTCACTTCAGACAAACTGTAGTGTTTGCATTGTCAGCAAAACAAATTATGAAAACTTGTGTTATTTTTTACTACAGAAAAGATATTTCTAAAATTGAGATAGTTCTAACACACCTCCAGTGACTCTTGAAGGCGTGATGACAAAAGCAAGAACGGGAGCCAAGTGTGCAGAGGGATTCCCACATTCCTCTGATTGTACCTGCTCAGGTCACCTGAGGAATTCAGACATTCCTCCCCAGCCATCCCTCAGTCTGAGCCGTGGATCACTGGTGGCACAAGTTTACCAAAAACAACAGAGGTTTGTGTGAGGGCAACCATTTGGGCAGGTCTCACCTGTAAGTGATGTGCCTGGTCACCTTTGCTGTGACATTGGGGAGAGAGGGGTGCTATTTTTTTCTACAAGACTGTAATTTAATGACCTTCACAACAACAAAGTTTTCCATGCCACAAAGCAATTCATGTCTCAAGGTGTCCCACTGGAATTAATTCTCAGGGAAAACACTCCCACAGGATTACGGTTCCAGAAGCGGAATTTCCTTAATGTGTTACTGCAGTAACAATAAGGCAAAACTCTCTCCCCTTACACACCTCCCACATCTCTTACAGGATGAGCTAATGGACACAGGTGCAACGATTGGACACTTTAAATACCACCTACACTACTTAATGAATTGGCCTGACAAGCATCTGGCTGGAAATCATGGCATTTGATCACAGCCAGCTCACTCTCCTTGAGAAATCAAACTGGAATTTGCAGTACCCAAGCCTTGTTAACTTTATGGCACATGTTAAGCAAAGCTCTGCTCATCAAACAAGCACATGTAACATGTGCAGCTGTGGGGTTTGAGAAGGAGGGGGTCATTTTTAACCAAAACCTCACAGTAAGAATTAAGTAACTGAATAATAAAAATAGGATAGGTTATCTAAGGATTTACAGTGAAGTGGGGCTTTACCTTCACATCTGCAGTTCCTGTGCTGATCTCAGTGGCTTCTGAAATGGGCCCCAGCCGTGGGATGTCCTGGTAGGTATTTGGAAAGCACACAAGAGCACCGAGGATGGTGTGAGCTTCAGAACGGGGAGCCTGATGGGGGGCAAGTAACCAGAAACATTCACTAGACAAACCTTCATGCATGAGATGCCATCAGCTCTGAGGGAGCATGCACTGCCACACTCAGTGTGCTGGATTCACAGATCCATCAGCTCTGAGGGAGCATGCACTGCCACACTCAGTGTGCTGGATTCACAGATCCATCAGCTCTGAGGGAGCATGCACTGCCACACTCAGTGTGCTGGATTCACAGATCCATCAGCTCTGAGGGAGCATGCACTGCCACACTCAGTGTGCTGGATTCACAGATCCATCAGCTCTGAGGGAGCATG
>JAWWLZ010000118.1:5124322-5135187 GCA_035041345.1 Poliocrania exsul | reverse complement strand
AAGTAGAAGTGGAGCAGAAAGTCGGCGTTGGGCAGCACGTCCTGGCGCCGGGTCATCATGGCACAGAGCAGCCGGAATGCCTGCAGCTTGCCCTCCTTGTACTGGCCGGGCAGCGTGGCTGCCTGCACACACACACACATACACCGGTCAGGGGGCACACCTGCAGCCTGCCCTCCGTGTACTGGCCGGGCAGTGTGGCCGCCTGCACACACACACACGGGTCAGGGGGCACACCTGCAGCTTGCCCTCCCTATACTGGCCGGGCAGTGTGGCCGCCTGCACACACACACACGGGTCAGGGGGGCACACCTGCAGCTTGCCCACCTGCACACACACACACACAGGTCAGGGGGGCACACCTGCAGCTTGCCCGCCTGCACACACACACACGGGTCAGGGGGGCGCACCTGCAGTGCCCGCCTCCACACACACACACGGGTCGGGGGGCACACCTGCAGCTTGCCCGCCTGCACACACACACACGGGTCAGCCCCGCTCCCCACAGCCAGCAGAGCTGCACCCCCAGCTCTCTGCAGAGCAGCTCTGGGGGTTACTGACAGGTATCCAGGCCCAAACAGACTCTGGAGGGTGTTTGCTGTCTTAGCCAGCAGCGACTGTAAACATTAAAAACAACACAACTCAACACACCCCAGAAAACACCATGTGTGAGAATTTTAGAACTAACTTACCTTGAACAGCCATGATGCAAATATCCTGAGAGGAGGGATTAGGACGGGAGGAGAGGGAGTTGACTGATTGTCCACGCTGATAGCCAGGTTGTCCCTTATCTGATGGTTTTAAAAGAAGAGTGTCAAGAGAACTGACAGCTTATTTTTCCAATGCTCTTTATTTCATACTATTACTTTTAGATCTTATTTTATGTATGTTCAGGCAGCACACTCTGCACTATACAGAGTTCCTACTTCAGTCAAAGCTGGAAAGCTTTGCTATGGTGCTGTTCACTGGCTGAAGCAAATGTTACCAGTTTGGGTCACACCACGGGCATTTAAACAAGTACCAGCATCTGTTCTATACTTCTATTTTCTTTGCTACTCTTTCTTCACCCCATTTAAATTCTCTTGTCAGTGGACAGGATTATTCTCTGCTAGGGGCAGGTACTGGACACCAAACAGGACCAGTTTCATCAGTTTATTATAGAATCCTCCCATGTCATGCTAATGCTCCAGATGCTAACACTGAATCATACTTAATATTTATTAATCATTTTTACAACAAAAGAAAAGTCATTAGCATTCCCTGTAAGCATCACATACCTTTGCAAGTTTATACCACAGCTCATAAAGGTACCCAAAAACTTTTGCATGGATTTTAGGTGACTGTATATTGTTCACATCTCCAAGAATTCCCAAGATCCTCCTCCATAGCACAGCAGCAGAATCAGGATGCCAACCAATAAGGCTTCCACCAGCAATTATACTGCAGTCATCAGCAAGGAATTCACTACTGTCTGTAAATGTAAAATGTCCCATTTCCATGAATTAGAAATGCAATGTAAGCACAGTCAATAAAACAGGAACATGAGTCCTTCCAACCATCTTCCATGTCAAAACAGTTTTCTCCCCCAAACCTCTTTCACTGCTCCAGCTGCACTTGATTTAAATTAAAACATGGCAGAAAGAGGAGGCAGAGGGGCTTCTCCTCACAGGCACAGAGCAGGCAGTTCCACAGCAGACTGTCCACACCCCAGGGGGTTCTCAGCAGGGAGGCAAACACAGGTCAGTGGAGCATTTGTGTGCCTTGGGAGATGCATTAAATCAATAACTGGCTTTTACTTCTATTTCTAAAAGGCCTTTCTGTTTTAAGATCACACAGTATAGGACGACCTGGAAGTGCAACTGAACAAAGAATAAAAACATATGGATGAGGAGTCAGGAGGAACGAGCTCAGGCTACACCACTCACAGAGCAGCTCCTGAGACAGCAGTGTGCCCACTGAGATGGAGAACTCTGCCAGGATGAGGGAATTAAATTCTTAAACAGAAAGAAACCAGTCCCATACTGAGGAGCATGTTTTACTGACCAGAGCTGGCAGCTGCTTTCCTGACAGAGTAGAGCAGAGCCTGCCCACAGGCAGGAGCACACCTGTGCTCCAGGTGACCCTGCAGCAGCCAAGGTGTGGAGGGAAGTTGCAGGAAACCTCTGCACAGGCAGAAGGAAATAGCTCATGTGCTCCCAGGACCCAGGGAAGGTTACCAAAATAGGAGCCATTCTAGATGGTTTTGTGTTTGCTTGAATTTATTTTGGAAAACAACTTTGGGAATTTTTTTTTATTGTAGCATTTTGAAGCCATAAAGTGCTAAAATAGATGTTATTTATTAAGCACATTGGAATCATCTTCTACAGATCTGTCCTCAGGGAAATGGCACCTCTGCTGCTCAGTGGTGGTTGCTCTGCCTTACACCATTGGGTTTCCACAGCAAAGCAAAGTTGTGTGACTTGGGTGAGAAGCAGGAACACAGTAGAGGGCACTTGGGCTCTGCTGGGCAATGATACATCTGTTACTCCACCTCTCCTTCCAGGCTACATTATGGGTTTCAGGTTACTGTATGTAATTCTTTCTCTTTGTATCCTTACAAAGAAAACAGTGAATTTATCACACAAGATCATCCTTACCAAGGGCAGCATTACCTGCTGCCTGTTTTACAACAGCACTCTGAGCTGTTGTGCCAGGTGTGGTGGTTCAATAAATCATTCATATTTCAAAGACAAAGTGAGTATGAAAAAATATCCTTGAAACTTTTTCTGTTGGCAAACCAGTCTGTAAGATATTCCTACTACTGGATTAATTCCTGGAATAGCATCTCTGACTCACATCACGAGATGAAAGGTACATTTACAAATGGCAAAGAATAAATCAGTTATTTCCTATCAGTGAAAAAATAGTCAGAATTTTCCTTAGACCATTCTGCTATGTAATATATAACACATTAATGTAAAATATCTTGAACACTGGGGCAGGCCAGGAGAGCAGGAGTGACCAGCCCTGCCCCAGCAATCTGACACAGGGAGCACCATTTTCAGCTGGGTGATGGTTTTCTGCATCACCATTTACTGGCAGCTTTGGCTAGATGATGCAAATTCCTCCAACTCTGGGTGTGCAAAACTCATTTCTGAAGGAAGATGTGAGGATTATGAAAGTTTTTTTAATTATGAAGGTTTTGAAGCTGCAGGCAGCTTCAGGCCTAGGGTAGAGTGGTACCTGCTTGTACCACTGGGAACAGTGAAAGATAATTAAAACTGTGAGAAAACCGGCAAGATAACTAAAATGAAGTGAGATAAGAGATTTGAGAGAAGCAAGCTATAGGAATAGAATGTGTGTAGATAATTTCTCATGAAACAAAAGGTACATCTAGAGAGTAACATCCAATTAGAAGCTGTAATAAAGTCTATATGGACACTGTCATGAACCTATGAGAACTGACCTTGGGTGAGATTTAGGATATATATAGTGTAACTTGTAATTTGGAAGTGCTTTTTAGTTTCTTTGTTCTTTAGCTTTTTCACAGAATCACAGACTGTTCTGAGTTGGAGGGACCCACAAGGATCATCAAGTCCAACTCTTAAGTCAATGGCCCACAGAGGGGACTGAACCCATGACCTTGGCATTATTACAACCAAGTTTTTAACCAACTGAGCTCACCTCAGAGTATTTTCTTCGTTATTTTCTTTAAGTGTATCATATGTAGTTTAATAAATCAGCTTGTGTGTGACACCTGTGACCTGCAGTCCTTTGTCTGCCACGACAGGAAGATGGCGAGGGGCACTTGGTGACACACCCCCAGGGAAACGCCCCATTTCTGAGCCAGCTGAGCAGGATTCCCCCTGTGCTCTGCAGGGCACAGTACCTGTGAGGGCAGGGGGCTCCGAGGGGCAGTGCCATCCACTCAAGACACCCCTGGGCTGCAGCACCAAGCCCGCACAGGGATTAGGACAGGGCACAGTACCTGTGAGGGCAGGGGGCTCCGAGGGGCTGACTTGCAGCCAGCGTGGGGCAGTGCCATCCACACAGGATACCCCCCATGCTCTGAAGGGCACAGTACCTGTGAGGGCAGCGGGCTCCGAGGGGCTGAGCTGCAGCCAGCGTGGGGCAGTGCCATCCACTCAGGACACCCCTGGGCTGCAGCACCAAGCCCACACAGGGATTAGGACAGGGCACAGTACCTGTGAGGGCGGCGGGCTCTGAGGGGCTGAGCTGCAGCCAGCGTGGGGCAGTGCCATCCACACACACCTCCGGGGCCACCCCAGGCTCGGGCTCGTCCTCAGGCACCTGCCAGGGCAGCAGAGCGATGTCCACGTCGGTGTCGCTGCTCACACTCTCACCTGCACAGCACAGGGCACAGCACAAACAGGGCTCAGGGCCCACCAGCACAGCACCATGACAAGAGCACCTCATCTCTCTGGAACAGCACAAAACTGTGGCGTTGGGTTCAACTGCTACACTTCAGACAAACACTGTGTTTCTTGGAACTCACTTTTTTCTCTCTCCCTGTAATTTCCATGGGATGGCAGAAAGTCTGCCCTCAGATCTAACTCAGCTGTGCTACTGCTCCTTCGCATGAGCACCTGCAGAGAAGAAAAATTCATCTCAGCTTGTTACAGTTTTGAGAACCACATCATATTTTTGCATATTTGACACACACAGTTATTAGAAATTAATTACAACTCGGTCAAGATATTCTCGTGAATATTCAGACTACCCAAGCGCCTGTAAGTGTCTCCAGGAAAACATTACACTTTCCATTTCAGTCTTTATCCTCCCTTTCTTCACCTCAGTTTTCACACTAACAAGCAAGACTTTTTCCTTATATTTTTCGACACATCTGAAATAATTCAAGGGTTTGTAAAGTGCCAAAAAACCTTTCAGCTTTCATATTTCAAAGGTGATCAGCCTGAATCATTTATTGTTTTGACTGCTCATTCAAAAGTTGCCATTAAAAATGTATGAAGTTTGCCTGTCCTAATGTCAGCTCCTACAAACATCTGCCATGCACGGCTGGTGATAAAACTGAGCTGAAGAGGAGCATTTTCCCCAGTACTTTAAACCATCAAACATTTATTTCACTGTACTGTAGCTCCATAATAGCCATGAATTATTTATATCTTAAAAGTTATGAACTTTTTGTTGATGTTTAATATTTTAAAAAGCACACAAGTGTTGTGTAAGACTAGAACAGAGACAACTCCATAACCCTGCAGAGGCAGCCGAGGAGATCAGGAGACAAACCCATCACACTGAGCAGTACAAGAAACAGCTACAGCTCAGTGCCACACTCCAGGCCAGAAAAGCCATTCATGATTTTTCACACCTTTACTTGCTAGAGTTTCTAAATGCTAAAAGGCATCTGATTAGAAATAAAGTATTGTTGAAATCTTATCAATAATCACTTCCTGGTTTGCCTTACTTGTTCAGCTTCATCCTCCTTTGTATGTCCCTTATTTTCCTGGCCTGATTTGGAGTCTGAAAGTGAGTTATGAGAACTTCCAGGCCTTTTACCTAGAAATTGTAGACAGTGAACAAGAATTACAGACACCTGTGGGACTAAAGTACATAGCAAGCCATATAAAGATTCCAGTGTCCTTTACATGTCTCACATTTAAAGCTAAGGGAGACAACACAACACTCATATGGGATACAAGATGTTTTGAAAAATCCTTCAGAAGTGCCACAGACTTACACAAGAGGAACAGAACTTGACCTGCAGTTTGGATACACAGTTTAAATGCAGGTCAGGTGAAAAAAAGTTGAAGAGTTAAATACAAAATACATTCCAGGTTTCATTTTTAGCCTTCCTGCTTTATAAAGGGTCATGTCCTGCAGTTGCAGCCTTGAATTTCTTAAAAACAGTTCTTTCAACAAGAGACCAACTATATATTTACTAGGAAAATAAGATAAAAAACATTTTAGAGGAGAGTTAGAAACCAAAATAAGTAAGAGCAGCATTTAGGAGGTTGAACAAGTCTCAACATTTTCTCTTCATTAGTACAGTATTGTTGTATTTCACCAAAATTACCTTGGAAAAAATCAGATGGAATCTGATCTGCAATATCTGATGTGCTGCTGCTTCGAGTCAGCTGCTGCTCTTGGTCTGCAAACAGGCCCACAGCTTCTGTTCCTTCTGAATTTTCCAGCTGTTGAGATTCTTCAACTTCTGTTGATTTAATTAAAATACAAAACATTTGTAGGAGCTCAGGATTATACACATGTTTACAGTGTGAGCTCCTTGCCTAAGGAAGCTCTGTCAAATAATCACCTTTGCAAATATTTAAAATACCCAAGCTACACTTTATAATTTAAGGTTTACAAAGTATCCTTAAGAAAGCTGTATGGTTCAGAGAGAGATGCACGAGCAGTGGGAGCAGTATAAAGTCCAGAAAGGACAGAAATGACTTTGGGGGTTCACAGGAGGAAGGGAGGGTGTCCCATGAACAAAGCTGGGCTTTTCAGTGCTGGAGACCCAAACTGCTCTTTCTGGAAGCAGCAGAGGCAGCAAACCCCCTGTAAATGCAGCGTGAACAGGAGGTGGCTGCACTCCCTGACTGCCTTCAGGAAGGGAAGGGGAGAATGAAAAAAGGCAAAAACTCAGAGTTAAAAAAGCTCTGAGCTCCATGTGACTCAGGTTTAGGTTGTGAGGACAAACCCAGTCATGCAGCTTTTGGTTTTGCTCTAACTGCAGATGAGAAACAAAAAGGAGAGAGGGGTATGAAAATTCCAATGAGAAAGTAACCTGACATGCTGGGGAAGGAGCAATAGGAACTCCTGGAACTAGGCAGCAACACAGTGCTTTTAGAAATGCATTTCCCTTGGCATTAAGGGAGAAAACCACCCAAACCCCCAGTAACACTGAGGAGTCAAGTGTGCTGCCACCCAGCAGTGTGCAAGGTTAAACACTGCTTACTACCTAATAAACACTGCAGGTGTTTCAGAAAGTTCTCACAGGCACATGCACAAACCCTAACATTTCTGGTATTTACTGACCCTACAGCATCACTGCTGACTTGAAATGAGTTACAGAAAGCAATAAAATAAAGCAATCAGTGCAATTTAATAGCTGGAATTGCCTTCAGTGCTCCCACTCGAGATAACTTGAGATGAAAACACTCCAAACATATTCCACAGAGCAGGAATCCCTACAGAGCCATAAAGCACCACATACCAAACTCTCCTCCTCTTTCTACTGCAGGATGTGCCTCTGGGCAGGTTCAGGAGTCAGAAATTCCTCCCAGGAAGTGAAATCTGGGACATTTTACTTTAGTTACTAGGGAGGATGAATCTAATTGCAATTGATGGTAAACTTTAATATTAAAATGAACAAAAACTGCATTGCTTGCAAACCAAACATTCTGAGAAGAATCGACTGGACAGAAAGGGGACAGACAGACAGCAATTTAAAAATATAAAGAACACCGATATAAAAGATGACTTTAAAGTACAGTACCTGACAGTCTGTGAGAGCAAGAAGTGTAAGAGATACCAGGGAAGAGAGAGCTCACAGTGTGAAGCAGAAGAGGTACACTTTTAGTGGCTGGCAAAGCCTCATAAAGATGGACACAGTTGCTGATAGACTGGCTTCGCTTAGCTTCCAGGGAAAAACAAAGCAATAATTATGTCAGACAAAAGAATGAAATATTTGGGTTCTAAATGTCAAACACAATGCTTTGGGATAAAAAAACCCAGCAGCTTTTCCCACAAGATAGAAGGTAATATGTGCAACTGCATCTCTCACACTGAAAGGGCAATAACCAGGGATTTCTCAATCACAGCACATGTGGAAGTGCCTTTAATGGGAACACACACAACTAGGTAAAGTTCTGGATCAACACTTCCAAGTTGTCCCTACTGCTCTGGAAGGACATCAAGGGGAGAAATGCTGCAGCAGCAGAGAGAATCCTCCACTGCAACACAAACAGGCACTTGCTGAATTTAAAATTAAATCCAAAAGAATGAACTGACTCTGTTGCTGAAGTGTTCTGTGGTCCAAGATGAAGGCTCTGGCTCAGTGATGGAGCCTGTAGCCACAAACCACACTGAATGTCCTTCCAGTTCTCCTGGTAAGGATCACAACCAGCCTGTTTGGAACCAGGGAGGGAGCTGTGCAGCCACACAGCTCCTGCTCAAGGCAGGGGATTTCTGTGGAGAACTTGGACCCACAGCCCAGTGAACTGGCACACACAAACGTGCTCCCATGGAACAAAGCCAGGCCAGGTTTGGGCTGCTGAGATGTTGAACAAACTGGAATCTGCCCCATGTCTGGGGTCTCAGACACTCCCCCAGCATTCCTTATTCCAGTCTCTCTTCTCCTGCTTTCCTCTTTCTAGAAGTAAATATGAGAGAAAAATCTCATCATGCTAAGAAAAAGAGAGAAAATAAAGCAACTATGAAAGGATAAAACTGTTTATTAAATACCTGGTTTACCTTGTGCTCCCAAGAAATAGCTGTATCAATAACTGTTATATGACTGATGGCAATAAATGCTTTCTTATGAATTGATAAAAACAGCAATGCACTTCTTTACAAAAACCCCTAATGTGCACAGGCCTAACTTTCAATAGAATGTCCTGTAGCTGAAAACTTGGATTTAGAATTTCCCCAAAACACTTTGACTCCACAATTCACACTGGCCAAGACATGCAGACTGAGGCACACAGCATGTCTGTTTGGCAAGTTAAATATTGAGTTGCTTTTGGCAACAGCCACACCTCAAAGGCAGATACACAATTTGAGTGTTAGGGTACAAGAACACTGAGCTATGATCCAACCTGTTGCTCTCTGCCGAACAATATTTCGGGCTTTCTCAACTCCTGGGGCCCCAGAGGTTGTAGCACTTCTGAATCTCATCGGCTCCACGACTTCAGGATGACTCTTCCAGCTTAAGGAAAAGGACCTTCCCACTACTGCTGTCTTCTGAGGCTCTAAAATGCCACCTTAGGACAAAGAACACAAAATTCTCTGGCACTGGATGCTTTGGCATGTGCTTTTGCTGAGGTATGAATGGACTCAGACTCGATAAATATGAATATTTTAAATAACACTGATGAATTTTTAGTATTAATAAAAACCAACTGATATTTCAACTGTGTGCCTCAATTTCAAGGTGGCAGGTAAATGCAGCCAAAATACTCCAAATTTTAGTAAAAACACAAGGAAAGGAGTTTTTACAGAGCTGTCTGTGCCATTATACAGCACAGGAAACCACATTTCAGTTCTGCTACACAGAGAACACTGACTAAGCACGTCCTCAAACCTGCCCAACAGCTATCCATCTTCTCTTGACCCCCCCAGCTACCTCCCTGCCAATGAAGGGTGAGAATACAGAAATGGTCATTGCTTCACATTTGATTGAAGAGGTTCTCACGCTAGATTAAGTACTATTTAATGACAGATTACATTAAATTAATTTTAAAAATGACAGAAATATTTAACTTGTTTGATACAAGAAGAACTGAGCACACAGACCAACCTTTTCCTCTCTGCTTTTTTTCCTTCTGTTCACTGAGCTTGTCCAGGGGCAGGTTTGTCATTTCCACGCCGTACACAGTCCTGGCCAGCACTGCTGTCAGGGAGTCCATGATGTTGGCCCACTCGGTGATGAGCTCCTCCCAGTCTGTCAGGGAGGACAGCACGCTGAGCAGCTCATCCCACAGCTCCCGAGAGATGTACACGCTCAGGTTTGCTCTGATCCAAGCCACAATGAGCGTCTGAGGGAAAGGACACAAGGGGCCTTTCAGGCAGGGCTCACACCATGAATTCAGCACACAGTTTACAAAAGAATTACTTGCAAAACAGGAAAAAATCCTCTTTCCCAGTAACAGAAGGTTTCATAGCACTGTGCAATGTACTTAGCTAAAACTATGGGCAGTCCTGATGTGCAAACCAAACCCAACCAGTGCCCCTCACTCACTCTGAACAGCAGCCCAGCCATGCTCTGAGCAAACATGTCCTTCATCTGGTTCTCTTTTGGCTTCCCCATCACAGCTTCTGTTATTCTGAGGAGTATCTGCAGCATCTGTTCCCTGGTTCCAAAACAGAATTGCACATTTGTTCACATGTTCTATTAATTGTGCTTGTTCATTAATTCTCCAGCAAGCCCTATTTACTGAGAATGGGGTCATGCTTTGGGCTTCACAGATCATTTACAAAATAACCACAGGTATTGATTGTGGGCTGTAAAAAGCTCATTTTTGAGGTGAAGTCAGGAATGGAAATACCAGCCAGAACCTTGAAGTGAAGCAGTACAATGATACAGGTTCTGCAATCTCCCAAATCAACTCAGAGCCAAAGTCACAAATGTAACTTACATAGTAAGTTCTGCCCCTGAGAAAGCCAGTGTGTTCCCTACCCAGTAACTCTCCCAGGAAGTTTAAATGTGGATAATTGTCTCCTAAATGGCACCACATTAAGCTTACCAAGTCTTCTTATTCATCGGCAGTTCCATTATCATGCGCCTGAAGATGCTGAGAACAGCTTTGCAAGCATCGACCTGCTCCTTCAGCAGCACTGGGACCTCAGTGCACGGCTCCAGCAGGAAAACATTGGCAGAGTTTGTCAGGAACACCTTCAACAGAGGCGTGGACACTGCATTTACACAGTGTCAGCAATGACAACAGCCAAGATTTACAATAAAACAGTTGCCCTCCTCCAGTTAAACCTTTCCCTTTCCTTAGAGAAGTCCCACTTTTTGCCCATCACTGTTTTTCTACATCATTCCAAGAAGGAGCCAGCTGACTTCAGACCCACCAAGGCACACAGGGTTCAGTGTGGGGCTTGTCGTGTCTTCTCTTTGGGCAAGAGGACACTCCCCCAGCCACTCATTTGCCATTATATGCTTGAACAACTCTTGTCCTTCC
>JAWWLZ010000118.1:5099516-5114436 GCA_035041345.1 Poliocrania exsul | reverse complement strand
AGGGACAGCGGGGCAGTTCCTGCCCCTGAGAGCTCCTTTACCTGTGCTTTCAGCTGCTCAGTGACACCGAGCCAAATTACACAAAGCCAGACTAATTGAATTCCCAGCACAGGCAGTTAATAAAGCACTTAGGGAATAATCTGTGCTGGCCCGTGTCTGGAGTGGAGGACTGATCCTCCCAGGGGCAGATCAAACACAGGGAGGGGCTGTGGTCAAACCCCTTCCCCACAGTCTGGTTACACTTACAGGGCACCCACAAACCAATTTCAGCACACCCTTAAGTGCTTTCCTGAACTGAGTCTTACCATCTTAGTTGCAAAGGACACTTGGGGCTTCCAATGCTTTCTCTGTCAGTTTAGTGGATGGTAATGCTATTAAATAAGCTGGATAAATCAAAACTATTTGAGGGTTTTACTTGAGTAAATGTGGCTTTAAAAGGATTTTAACAGGCTCCGAGACATCTTTTTCTTTTTTAAACTACTGGCAGTAAGGAGTGGGACTTGGCAGGCAGGTGTGGCAGTCACACAGGACAGCTCCCCTCCTGCTGCTGCTCTGCCTGGCAAAGGAGTGACAGCACACAGTGCTGCTTCTCACAGGTCCCACAGAAAAACTGTCTGCATCTTAAAATTTTCACCCATTGAAACATGAAATTAGGAAGACATATTTAAATGGGAAACAAAAGTCACTGGCACAAACCTCTGCACAACAAAGCACTGGTAAGTTTTCAGAACCACCACATGCAGGATGCAAAATGAATGACAAGTCACTTGAGCAACGGTGACCCATTTGTTGGTGTTTTGCACACAAAAGCTCACAAGAGGAAACATCACAGCCAAGAAAGCAAGTACTGTGGGTAACCTTCGGGAGCACTGCTGCTGACAGCAATGAGCTCGAGAGATGGACAGGACTCTCTTATCTGTGACAACAAGTGCTTAAGAAATTACATAAAACACTCAAAATAGCCTTTTAGAAATGGAACATTCTTTTCTCCATGGCAGAAGATGGAAGTCATGACAGGTTCATAGACTTAGGGAGCCAGACCTCAGGCCACAGGCAGGCTGGTCCTCCTCCACACCATCACCACAGCACGTGCTCCCCAGAGAATACTGGGCATTTTTAAAAGTTTACCCAGAGTAAATACATAACCCAGGCACATCCCTTCCATGTTCCCACTGCACTCTGTTTGGGTGTTACTCCCTCAGCTCCCTGCCCAGGGCAGGGGGGCAGCAGGGACCGCAGGGGCTCTGGTGGCCAGAGGTCTGGCTCCCCATCCGTGGGCAGGAGGAACACGCTTGGGATGAAGGATCTGACTGGCTGAACATGAGGCCATGACTCACACTGGGGCTTTACCTGTTAGTTAAGGACCAGGTCTCTGCCAACCAGATTGCAGGATCCATGGACAAAGAATTATCATTATCCATCTAAACATGAAAGCACCGGCAGCCCACCACTCTTCCAGACTATGACTGGTACATCAACCATTACTTAACCTGGCACGGGGCAGAGAGGAGCTTCCAGCCTAACCAGGAGTTCCCCAAGCCCCACCAGAGCTGTGCCCCTCCATGTGGGAGCTGGGTCTGTGCCCAAGACATGCAAGGAAAAGTTCCAGGAAACAAACATTTCAACAAACCAGCAACAAACACCGGGCTGGATTCAAGTGTGACAATACACTGCAGGGATGACCTTCACACAGGAGCACATCTATCATGGAAAACCAGACAGAAACCACACACATTTTGTTTCCATTGTTTAAATCTGTTACACAACTTCACCTAAATTTGAACACAAAGTTCACTTCCAGAAAGTGAGCCTGGACAAGGTGTGAGCTGATAAGGTGCAAAGCTGCATAATAAAGACCCATTTGAAAAAGAACTTAATAGCAGCTTTCACATCTGAGTGCTGGTGAATTTTAGGTTGTCCCCAGAGGAAACCTGGAAAGGGAATGCTGTTTCAGAGTACAACAAAAGCAAGCTTAAACTCTAAACTGCACAAAGCTGGGAGGGTTGGGGCAGAAAACAACATCCCTACTGTTCTTTTTGCTTTACAAAACACAGAATCCAACACCCTTGTTAGGTGACTGAATCAAAACAACTCAAAAGTTGCAATCAATAGTACAGAAGCTCCCACCAGAAGAAAGCTCCCATATCCCAAAATCTCTCCATGCAGCAAAAATCGAGACACTGAAATTATTTCCCATGTGTTCCCCTTATCAGCATCTCCAAACTAGGAAAACATGAAATGTTTGAAAAACTGCCCAGATGTGATTAATCCCCTGCATGGCCCTACCCAACAGCAATCAGAGTCATTCTAAAAAGCACCCTGGACTGCTGGTGTCTCTGCTCCCTCCTGCAGACAGCACAGCTCTGCTGCAGAGACAGTATCAATAACATAAATATGAACAGAGTGCCCATTTGTTCCTGCAGTGCTAAAGGAAGTTACCATGGTTAAACCCACACCTTCAAATACAAATCACTGAAGGTTGTGAGTTAATCCCCAGTGGCAGGCAGCACAACTTTTAACTGGTGATTTCTGCCTGTGAGCACAGACTGGGATGGTGCTGGAGTGTGACACAAGACTGCACAAGCCACAGACAAGCTCCAGTTGCTCCCATTGCAACTTCCCATTTCCAGCAACACTTCTACACCCTCCCCACACCAGTGTTCAAAAATCACACATTGCTATTCCTATCAAACAAATGCTGGTTCCTGCCCCTCCAGCCCAGGCTGCCACCCACACTGCTGTGAGCCCGAGCTGCCTATTGACATCTTGTTCCTGCTTTCACAGTACACCAATAAGAAATATTTTAAGAAACCCCACAGTGCGAAATAACATTGCTTTTCCAGAAAACACATAGATCTACTTAATGCTTAGTGCTTTGCTGCATCTATATGGTAATCCATTATAGCACACTTGAAATAGAAATTAGGTATTACTACTGATCAACACATCAGGGTATCTGTCAGTTCTTTTAACTGATTATCCATAGTTCTTTTTCGTTTGGACTTCCTGCATGACTAGGAATAATGTTAAGTTTAAAGCTCAGTTTACACAGGATGCTGCTTTTTGAAAGCTAGATCTCTTTTACCAAAGTAAAATAAAAACCACCCAGGTTTGTATTTCAATAGACTCTCTCTGACTTAACCAATACTGCAATTTCTTTTAAAAAGCCTTTTATTTTTGCCCCTGCTGTTGAATGATGCCATGACTGACAGCTTTGTGCCTGTCCACAAGTGCTGGCTGCCCCAGCACAGGGAAAGCTGGGTGAGATGCCCACACTGGGATGTTCCCCAGCTCTACTGACAGTGTGAGACAACAACTATGGCAGTTGTGCTGCCTGAGCTGCCCTGGACTTGGGGTTCTTACTAACAGCAGCCACACCAGAGGTGCCCTTGCAACTGACCTCACCCCTAGAGGGGCAGGGACAATGGCAAGCTCCCAGTGACATTCCTTCCAGCAGAATGAGCTCAGATTAAACCCCAAATACACTTTTCCCTACACCCTGCACGTGGAAAGGAGCCCATGTGGTCAGTGGCAGTGCAGGATTGCTCTCCCAGGCCCTGTGTTCAGGCACTGTTGGCACCACCAGAGTTCAAAGGGTTCAACTACCAAAACCTGTGTGAATTCAGTAATTTCCCAGCTCCTGCTCATGGGCTCACATGAGCCAGGAGCCCAGTGGAGTCAGTGTGCCTGCAGCAGGCCAGGCTGAATAAAGGGATTCTCCATTTATTGCATTAATAAATTATTTACAGCCATTTGCTGAGGGAAATGTCTGCCCAAAGCACACAGGGCACTTATCACTGCCCCAGGCATGACAAGGAGCAGTGAGATCTCTGAAGTCAAACATATGAAACGTGGAATTTACCACAGAATGCTGCAAGAATAACATGAATGTTACTGTAAGATCAGTAACAAATGAACTAATCAGAACAATGGCAGAATGAACTGTAAATAGTTTAAAAAGTAGTTTTCTATGTATAGAAAAGAAGAGCTCGAAGTGCTTTTTACTGTTATAAACAAAAAAAGCCCCTTTTCCACTGTGTTGAGCTTGAGGGTCAGCCAGGCCAGCCTGTGTGACACACCAGAGGTGTGACAACTGGGAATCCCAGCAGGGACTCCCACAGGAACCCACTGCTAGGCTGGATAGAAACCTTCCAGTCTGAATTTAACGCTGTAACTCTGCATTTTAAGTCATGACTCTTAATGGCAACTTGATTTCAAGTATCAAATAACCTGTAGGTGGGGGAATCCAGACACTGAGCAGCACAGACATGAGAGAAATGGAAACAGTAATAACAAAGTTAAATAAAAGGGACAACCCTAAGAAATGAGAAACCAGAACCTGCAGCAACAGGAACTCAACAAAAACTTGATTATTCCCTGTCAAGAATTTTACAAGTACTTTTCCCATTGAGCAGTTTCAATGCACAAAGTAATTCCTCAGATTTCAATTGTACTCATTTTGTTCAAAAGGTAGCAAGTAATTAGGAACAACATCCTAAGAAAAGTAACAACAAAAGTAACAACAGCAACAACTGCAGCTACTCTCAGCAGCTTTGAAAAGTTTTTCAACAGTAAGAAAATTATCTGAAAAATTCTGAGAATAAAACATTTCATCCAGGGAACGTGTTAAATCATTGGAATGGATTTTATGGCACCATCAGTACAACAGATATGATGTGGCTGCTCTTCACTAATAAAGCAAAATTACAGAGAATGGGAAGAAATTGATCTGTGTATTCTATCAAAGCCATCAGTCTGCTTTTACTTCATTAGAGATAAAACAAATGCAGTGTCAGAGGAATCGGTACCTGATGGTGCAAGAAAAAAATACATTACAAAAAAACCCCAAACCAAACCAAAACAACAAACCCCAACCTTGAGCTTTCATAAGCAGATGATGCCATAACACTGTAATGGGACCCAGATAACTGACATAAGTGTAGTGCACCTTCTGTGAGGTCTGACAGGGCTCAGAGCTGCCCCCAAATCTGAGAACAGGGACACCAGAAACAACAGTAACCTGTCCTGCAAATGCACTGCACAGCTGGAGAGAGACAAGTCCTAGCAGACAAAAAGCAACTTTGTTTTTCACATAATTTTGGGCTTTTAGCTGAAACAGGGAAAAATAACACAGCACAGCTGATGTATCAATTCACAAATACCTGCACGAAAAAAGACAAGGCCAAAGAACCTTAGAGTATATAGTTAGATCCAAGAATTTTGCAATATTAATTGCAAAAAAGCACTCTCCAAAATGAGCAGTTAACCCTTCACACTCCTCCCTTCTGATTACCTTTTCTCCTTTGAGTAACACGTTGTTTGATGGATTGCTGAGGGGCCAAGCTCTGTAGGTGATGTGTAAAATGAAAATTCCACAAATTACAGCCCAGCTCAGCCAGTTTCCAGAGGATTGGTGGGAGAGGCCTCTGTTGCCCAACACACACACTAGGTGTCACTCCTCGCCTGCAGCACAACCCACCAAACCGCCAGGAAAGGCACAGGCAGGTCCCTCAGAAACACTTTTATTGATTTTTAAGCTGTTAACACTCAGCACCTGGATTCTGGATTCGTTAATCCTAAGTAATTACCTATTTAGCTAATTAGAAGAAAATGCAGTAACCCCGGGCTCATGCTGACATCAGATTAAATATGGAAAGCTTAACAATCAATTAGTTTTGTTTCCTATGGCTCAGTGTGAGTGTTTCATCACTTGGCATTTCCTTTTCCCTGTCCTGTGTGCAGGCTGGTGGGTCCTTGGTCTGTGCTCCAAAGTCTCTACCAGGCTGTTCTCCCATGCATAACTTACCCAGGGGCAGTTTACATGGACTGCAAACTCCCTCCAGCAGATCCCACCCTCCAGTGCATCCCCCTGAATTCCACACAAACACCCTAAACCATTTCCTGCTCCCCAGAGCTCTCTGTGGCCAGGCTGCAACAACTGTCCCCTGCTGGGACCCCAAGCAGCCCTGGGCTCAGACATAGCTGTGATATTTCCTCCTCAGATAGCACACTCTCCTGATGTTTTTGGGAGCATTAACGGGCAGTAGTTAGGCACCCATTGCCAAGCCCAGGAAGGCAGCAATGCCCTCTGGCTGGGAGGGCAGGCATTGGCCACTCATGCCCAAGCCCAGGAAGGCAGCAATGCCCTCTGGCTGGGAGGGCAGGCATTGGCCATTTCCCATTGCCAGCCCCAGGAAGGCAGCAATGCCCTCTGGCTGGGAGGGCAGGCATTGGCCATTTCCCATTGCCAAGCCCAGGAGGGCAGCAATGCCCTCTGGCTGGGAGGGCAGGCATTGGCCATTTCCCATTCGGTGACACAGCCACACAAACGTCCCTGCCCATTCAGGCCCCAGTAAGTGTATCCCTGAGCTGCCATTACCTGGCACTGGCACAGGTGGTGACACCTCCCCCGCTGTGCCCGAAGGGAGCAGCAGGAACAGTTTCTCTGGCCCCAAACACGGACCTGGCAGATTTGTGAGCTCACATTGTTTGACTCTGCCTGGGGTAAAAGCCCAATGCAGACTCTGCTAATGGCATAAGGAGCAGAAAGCACAGCTCGGATTTCAGTCTCAGTTACAGGGGAGAAGGGAGGGAGAAGGAATGGGAGATGAACTGGCTGCATTAAGTGACAGTCTGAGAGCACAAACCCCAGGACTGCAGGTCATCATTGTCATGGCCATTTTTCCCATTACAGACACATTAGGCTAAACAGCAGCATTTTTATTACCAATACAAATACCATTCCAACTACAAATTACTCATTAATGCAAAACCATGAAACCACACACTTCCAAGGGGTTGGGGTTTTTTTAGAGGGAGAGAGAGGAGTAGAGAACAATTAACTTTTGTTTTGACTTCAATTTCTAGAATCAGATCCCTACTGCAAAATAACCCAAAATATAGACACAGATGACATTTTTATGATGCAGCACTCAAGTTAAAAGTTCATAGTTGGAGTAACAGAGAAAGAAATAAAGAAAACAGAAACAGAGAAATCAACACGTGTGTTTAATCTTAAGAAAGAAATCTGACCAATTATTTTCCTAATTAACTGTTAAAAAATAGTAATTAAAGGTGCCACTGTTTTCTGAATACAGAGACAGGTAGAAGCTTATGCTAAGAATTTCAGTGTGCATTATTAGAACATTTTTATATGGTAGACTTTCACCTGGTCAAGTGGTATTTTCCAGATATTTCACATCCCAAACACATTCAGGTAGTATTCAGGGCATCAATCCCCAGATTCTCAGGGTAGGTGTCTTACTGCAGGATGGCCAAGTCATTATGATAAAACATCTTAACTCTGCATAATAAAATGACTGTATGTGAAAGCTTGACACCCTCCCCAGCTCCGTTCTGCCTCTCCTCTGGTGCCACTGGCACCTGGTTTCACCTCCACCTAACACAGAACAAGACTTAAAATACCAATTTGTTTCATGGTAGGGAAAACTTACTTCAAAAAGAAAGAGGATGGAGTCCAGCTCCTCCCTTTGTGATTTATTCCCTGCAAGACACAAACAATATTGTTTGGCATAAATACACGGTGTGACAGCAAAATGAGGCTGTTGTTGCTCAGCTCAAGTCCAAGACCTTGCACACAGTTTATTTTATCTCTTTATCCCATACCCCAAGTGCAGCCCACGCTCTGGAGCCTCTCTGTGCCCTGCCCAGGTCTCAGTGCCCAGCTGAGTGCAGGACCCCAGAGCGAGGGGAGAGGACAGGGGTGTACACAGGGCACTGAGCTCTGTCTGAAAGGACAATCAGCCCTAACGAGGAACTCAGGAATCTCCTCAGCTGCTGACATTTCACAGAGCCATTTCCCATGCTTGTGTCTCCTCTGGTGCCATGAAATTAAAGTGATTAATACTAACACTGTGCTGCATGAAGCCACTAATGCCAATACAGCTAATTGAGGACAATTCAATTATGGAACAGGCTCCAATGGAACTGCTTTGAAGAGCAGTGGGGAATCCTGACCAACACCTGCTGGCAAAACTCTAAAACTTACCTTTTTGTTTCAAGTTATTTTCCAGTGTTACGAAGTTTTCATAGAATATAAAATAAATTTGAGAATAGTTATTGTCAAAAAATTGCTTCAGGTCACTTCCATCCACAATATCTGAAAAGAGGACAAACAGTGGCATTACACAGGAGCAGAATGCTGAAATTCTTGTCTTTCTGCAAATTTAGCATTAGAAAATGAAATAAATTAAATTCAAACTATTTTAGCAACTTCACTGAATATTCAATACTAAACTGTGAGTCCATCCCTGACAGTAAAACAAGGAAATGTCCACTTTCACTGAGTTAATCAAAGTTTGCAGGGGGGCTTTGGCTCCTTCACTTTCCATTAAAAAACCCTGGGGTAAGTCTTGGCCATGTAACCAAACAGCTTCTGTACCACTGAAACAGGCAGGCACTGCTGCAGAAAAACACCAGCAAAGACTTCTGGAGGCAAAGCCAGTTCTTAAATTTACCTGGCAATCAGACCAGATGAGAAACCAGCATATTTCTCACTCCTTTTTTAAAATAATGAAGCATGCATCATTTTTCAAAGCACTGACTTAGGTCTAAAATTTGGACTAAGTTTACTTTTTAAGAAGATAAAAGTCTGATGTTTTCCTAACCTGGCACTTGCAAACACAGTAACTTCATCCCTTTGCTCTTTATTGCAACTGATTTGGTCAAGAAAAGTTAGGCAATTCCACCCAGAAATAAAAGGATGAAGGACAATAATTATTAATTAACAAAACATCCTCTCACTGAAGCTTCACCTGGTAAGAAACCCACTAATGACTCAAAATAAAGTTGATTGCAGCCCCAAGCCCCAACAATATCCCAGGACTGCAGAAGAAAATGACTTTAGCCTTGGACAATTTGATTTTTATTTAAATTAATACCTTTCCAGCAGGAAGGCTTTGCTTGGCTGCTTGTGCTATGGAAACAATTAGTGCAGGGAAACTCTTTACCATGTTATTTGTTTCCTGCAAACTACTGGTCTTGCATTGCAAGCAAACTGCAATTATTCCTCCCCATGAATGCGTTCTGTTAAACACAACTCGGGGCAAACAAGGCCTGCATTTACAGGGGCTTCATATGAAGGAATGAGGTCATTAAAATCACACAAAAAGGAAACTTTCCCTGTGAATTGTGAAAGGAGGAGAAAGGAACTGCCTTATCCAAAAAGTAAATTCTCTTTTCTCTAAATGCAGCATCTCAGTGGTGCCTCAGTCTGACTGAGCTGCATCCCGCAGACACAGCGTGTGCTCACAGACATGCTGAGCTTGCAGCAGGATGCGGCTCGTTCCTGTTTTCCATTGGAAACATCACGGAAAGTTTCCTGTGCCGTTTATCACTTGAGATAACAAGAGAAAGCCCTGACCCTGTGGGAATCCCATTGCCTGCAGGAGCATTTACAGGCACTGAAGGAGGTGAGGCAGCGAGGCTGGGCTGACCTGCAGGCACTGGGGTTCCTTTTGTACATACTCACAAACAGCTCGGGTTCCTGCAGCTGCAAAGAGCTCTGAGCCCGTGCCAGATCCCCAGCCACCAGCCCCACAGCAGCTTTCCAGACCCCTGCAGTTCACCCCATGCCAAACAGGCACAGGTGACCCACAGGGCTCAGCTCCTGCACATCTCCAGCCCCACAGCAGCTTTCCAGACCCCTGCAGTTCACCCCATGCCAAACAGGCACAGGTGACCCACAGGCTCAGCTCCTGCACATCTCCAGCCCCACAGCAGCTTTCCAGACCCCTGCAGTTCACCCCATGCCAAACAGACACAGGTGACCCACAGGCTCAGCTCCTGCTCAACACTTCAATTCAGCTTTGGCAGCAAAACACAGGAGTGAGACCTCTAGGAGGGTCACATCCTGTTTCTTCTATATAAATATGACATCACTGGCTCACTGGACATCTCTCAGTCCCCCTGACTTGCTTTACTACTAAAATATAAAATTTAGGGAAACAAACTACTCAGGTACCATTTAATAAGAGCCTGAGTTTATTGCCAAGCTCTCATTGCTCTTCCTCATACAAAAATAATCCATAGGAGACAATAAGTCTCTCCAAGCACACCAGCTTATCTTTTATTTTCCTGTAAACTACAAACATTTTCCCAGGCACTAGTAAGAAATCCTCCCTTGGTTCCACGAATTTCCAGTCACTTGACCTTATACTATTTATACAAAGGTCTCCCAATCCTCAAGCACTTGAAAAATTAAAGGAGATAAAAAGAACTTCACAGTCACACTCTGGTTAATGATAAACTTTTATTACCAACCTCACCCCAGAAATAACGCACCATTTTTACTTATCTTCAGAAAAAACAGGTCAGCATGGAAAGAGACTGTTACTAAAACACCCCCCTGATTAGGACAAGTTCCAAAACAATGTTAACACCTCAAATTCCACATGAGCTCTGTGGAACAACACCAGCTCTAAACTCATTGAGAAGCCCAAACACACTTCCCTTCTGACTGTCCCTCAATGAAATTTCCACTAGGCTGGTGTCACTCCAGCTGTGCAGGACTGTGAGTCTGAGCAGTGCCAGAACTGAAACCCCACTACTCTCCTCTCCTTTATTATCCCATTTCTGACGGGCCAATTCAAATGAAAACCACGGGTTTTCCTGATGGACATTGCAGATTGCACTCAGTAACCCAACAAAGCTCACGTTTCACCTTAACCCAGCTCTGTGTGCAGCCGTGACAGGACTGCCGTGTATCTGCCCCCTGCTCACAGAGAGAAGGGTGGGAGCCCTGGGCTCAGCAGCGCTCAGCACACTGGAGCATTTCAACTGGGCCTGAGGAAAAACACTGCCAAAGGTGCTTCCGTTTTAAAAACAGCAATTGGACCCAAGAACAGCCACAGAAAAGGTCTTAAAAAGCAGAAATCCCACAGAAACCACTCTGGGAAACTGCAGAGGTTTCATTTAAGGCCAGTCAGTGGGAAGAGCCAAACCTGAACATCCCCACTGCTGCTCATTGGTCCATTATTTTTTGAGTTTACCACAAAAAAGGCCACACTTCTGACACTTCCACAAACTATATTGGGAAAAAAATGTTCTTACTGACTTTATGAAAGTTCTGAATGTAAGCACAGCTCTATAGCAGTAAAAAAAGGGAAATGTTGTGGGCATTTCCCAAACACAAATGAACATCCACTTCACAGTCCTGTTGTTATTCTGGGTAGCTTTGTCCTGCCATGCAGGCAGAGTACCCCCCAGATCAGGAGTCTGGATCCTAAAGGGTATTTGAGGCCTGAGATATCATAAGCAACACAAACTCAAAAGGAACCTTTTCTCTAAGTTTGGACACTGCACAAACTTACACAGATGGCACTAAGGGACCTGAAGCAATCCAGAGCTCACATGAGCCCTTATTTATGGAAATACACATTCCTTTCCCTCATCCCTCCCCTACCATCATCTTCTCTGATCTTTATCCTCCTGCAGCAGTGGGTTCACAGAACACTCACTGTCATTTTGTTTACAATTTAATTCCTGTGCCTTAAAACTAACAAAGGAAGAGGAGTTGGCATCTCCTAAGGAAACACACGAGCAGGAGCAGCTATTTGGAGAACATGTGCCCCCATGGCTCCAGTGAAGCCTTTGGTGACAGGCAGTGAAATGTCCGGGGTGGGAAGCACAGACATATTCCTAACCCTGTTCAGCAGAAGGAGAGACGCATGTGGGGAGAAGGAAAAAAAAAAATCCAACCATTTCTGAGCCTTTATTCCAAAAGCTTTGTTTGCCTTAAATACAAAAAACGTTCTTCCCACTTGTTGCTTCATTTTCCCTGCTGACCAGCACCATAAAAGATAGACTTGCAATGCTATCCCTGAAGATCTTTCAAAAGCCACTCCCGCGCTATCACAAATGTTTACACGGCTGTTGCCAGAGCAGACATCCCCGGAACATCCTCAGAGCCTGCTGGGACCCAGCGCCTTCAGTGACATCCCGGGTACATCCCCAGAGCCTTCAGTGACAGCCCGGGAACATCCCCAGAGCCTTCAGTGACAGCCCGGGAACATCCCCAGAGCCTGCTGGGACCCAGCGCCTTCAGGGACATAGCAGGAACATCCCCAGAGCCTGCTGGGACCCAGCGCCTTCAGTGACATCCCGGGAACATCCCCAGAGCCTGCTGGGACCCAGCGCCTTCAGTGACGCCCAGGCAGCTGCCACACCTCAGGGCACTGGGAACGATCTTCACTTTAAACCAAAGTTTAACGCAGAAAGCCTCCAAACACAGCAGCCACTTGGAAGGAAAGATGTCACTTCCCGACAGTGACGTGTGTTTTCTCCCCCTTGCCAACTGGGCAATAAGTTTCTTGACAGAAAGCCACCAGGCAGCACCACCTCCTGTACCACCTGCTTTGGGATGGAAATTAATTTTGGCGCACTAATAGGCCTGGTTTTCCATTTGTTCCCCCTCCAGGTCTGTCCCAGGAGCCCAAGAGCCTCCTCAGTGCCACAAGGGCACACAAACCCCACCACTGCCCTAGGATAACCAAGAGCCAGAGCAAGGCAGTATTGCAGCTTCACCCAGCTGTGTCTCGCTGAGAGGCTGAAAAGGGAACATGAACAAAAAGGTCGCTTTTTCCCTTAGTTCCTCGAGTCTTTGTATTTCACTGAGGCTGGTGCAGAAGGCAGAAATGTATAATCACAAGCTCACACCACAGTCTCTAGTCATGATCTTTCTCAGGGCAGATCCACAGAACATTCTAAAGTTCTGATCTTAAAGAACTTCCCACAATTGTTTTACAATAAAACTGACATTATTTTAATATAGTTAGAACAGCACAGGTGCAATTGGACACATACAGTTAGCAGGCATAGCACATCGTAACGCCAGTACCTCCTCTGGCTTTTCAAATTCCCGCCCCCAGGCACTTCCTCACAGCTCCATTTAAACAAACAAACAAACCACCCACAAAAACAAACATCTGAGACACCGTCACAACAATAAACTTACACGTTTAGTTCCCCGAGGGAAATTAACGCGAAACTGAGCGGCTGATTGCCAACCACGGCCAGCACTCCCAGGGAACAGGAACAGGAGATTCACACCCGGAGCTGCCACACACCCCGCGCTCACCTTGGCACCTCCAAGCCAAGGTCTGCAGGTCTGAGCCCTGGCACAGGCGCCTCGTGTCGCCCACCACCAGGCACAGCCCTCACAACTGCTCTGCAGTGAGTGCAAACCATCAGCTCCAATATCCACAGACTGGGCACGCCAAACCCGCACTTAGTACTGCTCAAAAGATGCGCCAGCCCAGGCCACAAGGACGGCTTTGTCCAGCACTTTGCCCACTAACCAGGTGCCCCCAATTAGCTACTTAAACGCAGCACTCCCGGGGGAATAACGCCTCTAAACTGGGGTTATTGCTCCCACCTGTGCCCAACTGAGAACACCTGGGAACCAGCGCGAGCCCGTAACCAGCTGGGCGGTCACAGCCCCTTCCCCTCAGGAAGGTCCCAGAGCTGCCCCTGCTCCGGGGGCACCGCGACCACCACTCTGCTCGCTCAGGACCCTCCTCATCCTCACCACAGACCCTCCTCACTTTGCTACAGCACGTTAAAAGCTGCTTTTGTGTGTTTTCCCCTACCAGCAGAGCATCACACAGGCGCTTTTCCCCTCAAACGCAGCCCCGAGCCCCAGGGAGGTTCCACACCTGGGCAGGGGCCTGAGGGAACACCTTGAGCTCTGCCCACCCAAACCCTCCCAAATCACAGCCCGCAGCTGAAACACATCAGCTCCTTCCAACTAATGACAGCTGGAACGCAGCAGCTCCTTTCAATATCCAGAACTGAGGGGAAAGGCTTCACCTGTGAGGGGGCACGAGAGGGGTTCAGCCTTGCCACAGAAAAGCGTCACAGAACACCAAACAGAGGCCTTCTTTGAAGTTAAAAAACAATAAACCCCCTCACATTAACGCTCGCGGCCGGTGCCTCAGGGCTCGGGGGGCCCTCAGGGCTCGGAGGGGACCCCGGGCAGCGCCCTCAGGGCTCGGGGGGGCTCCCGGCCTGTTCTCTCAGGGCTCGGGGGGCTCCGGGAAGTGCCCTCAGGGCTCGAGGGGGACCCCGGGCAGCGCCCTCCGGGTCGGGGGGGCTCGGAAGGGCTTGGACAGTGCCCTCAAGGCTCGAGGGGACTCCTGGTCGGTTCCCTCAAGGCTCGAGGGGACCCGGGCAGTGCCTTCAGGGTCGGGGGGCTGCGGGCGCGCCCCTCCGGCCGCCACTCACCCAGCAGAGCGCGGAGGTGCTTCAGGCGGGTCAGCACGTCCCGCTTCGGGTCCAGCGCCTTCTGCGTGGATTTCCTGACGTCGGCGTGGCCCTTCCTGGAGAACATCGCGGCGGGGATGGGCGCGGGGATGGATCCCCCGGGTCACACCGGAGCGCTCCTCGCGCCGCTCCCGCCCCTGCTCCGCGCGGGGCCAGCCGGGAGTGCGGGCACCGCCCCGAGCCTCTGACGTCACCGCGGCGTGGCGCTGACGTCACTGCACGCTCCCGCCCGGCAGGGACCCCCGGGAATCCCTGATCCCCGATCCCTGAGGGAATGCCGGGCTGGGATCCCCTGACCCCATGGGAATGCCGGGCCGAGACCCCCCCGATCCCTGAGGGAGTGCCGGCCGGGATCCCCCCGATCCCTCAGGGAATGCCGGGCCGGGATCCTCCTCGATCCCTGAGGGAATGCCGGGCCGGGACCCCCCGATCCCTCAAGGAATGTCGGGCCGGGATCCCCCCCGATCCCTGAGGGAACGCCGAGACCCCCCGATCCCTGAGGGAATGCCGGGCCGGGATCCCCCTCGATCCCTGAGGAAATGCCGAGACCCCCCGATCCCTGAGGAAATGCCGAGACCCCCCGATCCCTGAGGGAACGCCGGGCCGGGCCGGGATCCTCCCCAATCCCTTAAGGAATGCC
>JAWWLZ010000118.1:5083204-5099416 GCA_035041345.1 Poliocrania exsul | reverse complement strand
GGAAATGCCGAGACCCCCCGATCCCTGAGGGAACGCCGGGCCGGGCCGGGATCCTCCCCAATCCCTTAAGGAATGCCAGGCCGGAGCTGAGCGCGTGTGATGGAGCCGCTGAGGGCATCGGGCACCTTAGGTAGGCTTGTTTGATTTCTCAGGGAATCTGGGCTTGGAAGCACCTCAGAGCCCACCCCGTGCCACCCCTGCCATGGGCAGGGACACCTCCCAGTGTCCTAGGGTGCTCCAAGCCCTGTCCAACCTGGCCTGGGACACCCCCAGGACTGGGGCAGCCAGAGCTGCTCTGCCCACCCTGTGCCAGGGCCTGCCCACCCTGACAGGGCAGGATTCCTTCCCGTTGGATTTCTTCCTCCAATCCAGCTCTCCACAGGAAACCCCTCAGGTTTTGAATAACTGCACCATAAATACATACAATAATAAGTGCTGTCTTTACCTTGTGACACGGAGGGTTCAGGGCTGAACAACAGCACGACCCACCCACAGTGAGAGCCCAGAACGGCCTCACTTAAAGGCCCTCAGACCCTCGCAGTAAAATTCCCGTGTGGAAAAAGTAAATTTTACCGAGCTCCAAGTCAGGTTCTGTGGTCCTAAAACAGAAAACAATGTGGCAGAGAAATATATTGTGTGTAAACTTCTTAGTTCTTAACAAAAATATTTACAAATCAATTTCCATGTCATGTAGGAATTATTTTTCAGCCATGAATTGTTGTAGAAAAGTGAAATGTCACAAGAACTACTATTTTTAGGAGCAGAAAATACATCAGGGCCACCTCTGGCTTCCTGTGAGCCCTCTCAGGGACTGTTCCTGTGCTGAGCCCTGGGGTCTCCACACACAGGACAGGCAGCAGGGGGGAGGACCCTGCTGGATAAATAAATAAATGTGTTGTGAAGAGGCAAGGCAGGGTTTGTGCAGGCAGGGGCTGCAGGCAGGGCAGGGCAGGGCGGGCACCCCAGGGTGGTGAGTGTGGCACAGCTGCCCCTCTGGAGCACAGCTGGATTCGGGAAGGTGGGGGGCAAAGGCTCATGGTCACCAAACCTCGTGGCATTCCTGCTGCCCTTGGGAATTCTCTTCCTGCAGCCAGGAGGATGGACAGTGCTGGCACACAGCATGGAAGAGAAAATGTAAACATTCATTTTCTTGCAAAAAAAGGTGGAGCACTCGGCCTTGGAGTCAGGCACAGGAAATTCATTGCTGCCCCACTGGCCCGTGCCTTGGAGCCATTTCAGGCTTACAGTAATTCCTATTGCACACTCTTCCCATCACACCATTACACAATGTCTCATTCTAGAAAAGTCGTAACTCTGCTGCAATTGTCTCAAATTTTGGGTCACGTGCTGCAGTTTGGGGATCTGCAGCTTCCTGAGAAGGGTGAATTGGGCCATTCCACCTTGTACCCTCCATTGCCATCAATCAATTTGTGCAACTGGCTGAGGAAAGAGCCAACAAAATGAACATGGCTAAAATCTTGGCTTGCTCTTGTTTCTTCCTTTTTTTCCCCCTTTCCTTTTATTTTAATTGACTTACAAAACCAGTGACTTTCAGTTTGTCTCTTCTAGTGGTTTCTGGTTGTTCCACGTTTTTGCCTTGTTCTGCTTTGTTAAAAAAGGAACCACTGCAGATAAAGGAATTGTGGTTGTGCAGCTGCTCTGGTGTCTGGTAACTCCTGTGGTAAGCAGGGAAGTGTTGTGGTGCTGAGCACTGAACTGCACAGCTTTGGTCACTTGCTGCTTTAAAGTTTGCCAGAAATTCTCCTTGTGAGAAGCTCCATGGAACAGGGATGCCATGGCTGGGGTCAGGGTGAGGGAACAGTCCTTGCTCTTCCTCTGAGGTCCTGGGAAAGGGGGTCATGTGGGGAAATCAGTGAGTCAGCACCGTTTAACAGTGGCATAATTGGAGGGGTTGGAAGTTATCGATTGGTGCTTTCAGCACGGAATTGAGGTTATTTATCTCAGTTCTTGTGTGTGCATGAGCTGCAAGGTGAGCAAGTGCTGCTGTAGCTGGTGGGAGGTAATTCCTTGTGGGTAATTCCTTGAGGTTCCCCTGTGGAGCCTGGAGGGCTGGCACTGGGAGCCAGTGGGTTGTGACATCCAGCTGGGAGGAACCAGGGGACGCTGAAAGGGCTCCTGCTGTCCCAGCAGCACTGAAAAGCCTGGTGCAGAGCATGTGGGCCCAATCCAACCCTGTGCAGTGACTGTTGGTGGGCTTTCTGCTGAAATGGGACTAAGCCTGGTCTCTGTGTCACTTGTGGGGCTTCTGAAATGAGAAATAAGCCGGGGGATAACAGGACAAACATTGCCATGAGTCGGTGGGTTCTTGTGGGAAGGGGCTTTGGCCACGTGGCTGTGACAAGGAGAACTGAGCTCCCAGAAATTAAGGTGCTTCCATACAGGGTGGGACAAGAGACTTTGCTTCTCAGAAGTTTCTTCTCCTTTCAGAGCATATATTACCTGGAAATACACAGTCTAAACTCAGCTGTCAGAAATTGAAGTTATTCTAAAGATTTCTGACCCTTTTCCCGCTTTTTTTTTTTTATGTCATTGCATTAGGTGAATCATCGTGGTAGAAAACTGAATGATAACCCCTGGATATCCTTATTTTTATTTTCTCATGCATGTCCCATGTCACAGCTCATGGGGCAGTGCTTTGCTGTGTGGTAGATGCATCACCCTGTGCTGGCTGAATGTTCATGGTAACATTGCTTTGGCTTTTGTTGAGGACAGTCAGCTTAGCAGCAAGATGCAAAGCCATGGAGTGGTTTCTCCTCAGAGTTTTAGGTAGGCAAATGTATCCTAATTAATACATACCTGTAGGAACTCAGATTTTTATTCAGCTGGCCTAGAACCTATTAGTTCCAACATCATCAAGTGCAACTCTCAAATGATTCAGTGAGGAGCTGGTAACACAAAGTGCAGCAGTGATTCCAGCCTGTGCAGAACCACTTGTAAAATCCCGTGACTTGTGTTTTCTAACAATGTAACATTTGCAATTTCCCAGAAAGTCAGATGATGCATTTCCCAAAGTTGATGCTTAAGGTAGAACAATTTCCTGAAAGACATTTGGTCATTCAGCTTTCAGGATCTGAGGTAAAATCTATATAAAGCAGTCTCTGATGGGGCCTTGTGACAGAACTGAGTTGTTGAAGGTCACAGCACAGTGGGATGTGCTGAGCGAGCTGAGCAGATGGGCACAGGCACAGCAGTGTGTGCATGGACTGGGTGTTCCTTGGGAAAATCACTCCTTGAAAATCCCTCCTGCCTGCCTGGGTATCTGCTTGGGTAACGTGGTGGGCAGACCCTCCTCCTGCTGCCTCTGCTGGAGGACAACCAGCATCCCGTTGGTCCTGGGCAGGTTTCTGGGGAGTTGTGGCACAGCCAAGACTCGCTGACAAAGTGCTGACCTTGCAAAGCTGTCCCTGCAGTGCCTGTGGCTGCTGGCCCAGCCCTCCTGGCCGGGCTCCTTCTGCTCTTGGAGGAGTTTCTATTTCAGACACCCATTGCAGGTGAGGGGCTGCACATCCCCAGTCCAAAACAGAATAATCTGAATTATTAATACATGTTTGTACCACAGGCCTGCACAGTATCCCTGAGTTACACGGCTCAGGCCTTTCCTTCCTCCTTCTTGGGAGCAGCCTGCTCCTTCAGGGGGCAATGGGGCTGTGCTGGCAGGGAGGGCCCCACAGCAGGGATTGTCCCACAGCAGGGCAGGGAGGGCCCCACAGCAGGCATTGCCCCACAGCAGGGCAGTGAAGGCCCCACAGCAGGCATTGCATTGCCCCCTGCCCAGGGCAGTGAGGGCCCCCCAGGGCAGGGAGGGCCCCACAGCAGGGATTGCCCCACAGCAGGGCAGGGAGGGCCCCACAGCAGGGATTGCCCCACAGCAGGCACTGCCCCCCCATAGGGCAGCAAGGGCCCCACAGCAGGGACTGCCCCCCCATAGGGCAGTGAGGGCCCCCCAGCAGGCACTGCCCCCCTGCAGCCGGGCTGTGCCACCATGCTCAGTGCTGCCTGTGCGCCCCGGGAGCCTCCAAGGGATGTGTGGGGGCTCCAAGGGCAGGTGAGCAGGAGCTGTGGCTCTCAGGTGTGCTTGCCATCACCCTGAAGACGTGGTACTTTCCCAATTTCCCATCAGAAGGATGACACAAGTCCCGTGTTGCTGCTCAGAGAGCAGGGAGTCACCGCAGTGTGTGACAAGGCGTGGGTCAGAGCCACAGGCACAGGGATAAACCAGGATGTGCCTCGGTGCTGTCACCATTGCCTTGGGAGGGCCAGGAGGAGCAGGAGCATTCCCTGCTCATAATGCTCATAGTGCATTCAGCTCACAGGAGGGAGGAATCCCTGTCCTGTGTTCTCACCTGCCCTAAGGTAAGGGCAGGAGTAAGGAAGTGCCTCTTGCTGTGCAGTTTGTGGAAAGGTGACACCAGCCACACGAATTTCACTGGGCCTGAGGAACAGGCAGGGCTGCTTTTCCCGTGGAGTCTGAAACTTTAATGGCACAGATTAAATTACGGAACTTCTCCCCTTACTTGTGTCAATATAACACTTTATACTAAGCCAGGAAGAAGGGCAGGGGAAAAGTAAATACAGGAGACTTGCCTCCTAAATAACCTACAGGTGAGATAATGATTTCCTTAGCACAGGGTGCCGGTACTGACTCTTTGCCCTTCAACCCAAATGCTTCAAATTGTATTTGGAAAGTTGTTTCTTGTGTCCTCTTGCTTATCCTTGGTCCAACACATCCATTAAGGCACCTGAGCTTCTTATTGCTGCACTGGAATGAGCTCACTTGATGCTTCCTGGCTCAGGTGCCGGTGCCTGGCAGAGCTCTGGTGCTGTGCCAGCACAGGGAAATGAGCTCTGCCCTCTCTGTCCTGATACAACGTGCAGAAAAGACTTTTCCCTCTGGCTCTGGGTTTCATAGTTTTATTTTCCCCAATATAGGGCATGCAGGCATGGATCCCTGCTCCTGCAAAGCTCTGCCTGACTTTTTCTAAGTCTGGGTCCTGCAAATGGCTTTCCATGGATCAGCCTCTGCAAAGGTTTGGAGTTCTGCTGAGTTTATGGAAGCAAAACACTCATTTAACACTCACTGAGGGTCTGCCCTGGGGACTCTCATCAGCACCTGAAGGGTTTCTCACTGTTGTCCATGGAGTGTCCCAGCCTTTGGAGGGGCTGGCAGTGCAGAGGAACCCAGGGGGGCTGTGAGCAGTTACCCAGCTTATCCAGGGCTGGAGGAGGGCAGTCCAAGGGGCACAGTGTCTGTGTGTGTCCCAAAGACTCGTGCTGGCCTGGATGAGCAGCCCCAACCTCACAGCTTAACAGAGAACTGTTAATTATTTAGCAGGAGTTATTTAATGCTTACTTGTAGGAGTTGAATATTGACTTTAGGAAAAGCAGATGGGACACAGCTCCCAGGGGACTCAGGACAGCAAATTGTGGGTAACAGCACTGAAATAACTCACCTAAGGCTGGGAGCAGGAGTGTCCCTGAGCACAGCAGTGTTGGGGAGCAGGAATGTCCCTGAGCACAGCAGTGTTGGGGAGCAGGGGTGTCCCTGAGCACAGCAGTGTTGGGGAGCAGGAGTGTCCGTGAGCACAGCAGTGTTGGGGAGCTGGAGTGTCCCTGAGCACAGCAGTGTTTGGGAGCTGGGCTTTCACAAGTTCTCACTCCGCCAGTAAAAGGAATGGATCTTCTGGGTACTGGGCTATTTAGTAAAAACCAGATGGAAAACTTCTAACCATTGCAGCATATGAGGCATTCAGGTATCATTCCTATAGTGAAAATGATAGAAGTGCACTGCCAAAAAGTCCTGACAGATTTCCTTCTGCCAGAATCTCAAACTGTGTACAGAGGGAAAGAGAAGGATTTATGTCTGTGGATGGAAAAAAAATCCAAAATAGAAAGATCAGGGGATTGCATGTCCCATGATAACTTCTAAAAGGAAATGGTATGGAGGATGTGGAAATTTCAGGGAGTAAAAATATCAACCCACCAAGGGGAGCTCAGACTCCGCTTGCGAAAGGCTGAACTGCATGAGGAGGTTTATGGCACGTTGTGCAAGCCCAGAACCTGCTGCCCTGGCCAAGATCTTTTCACGAAGAGGAGTTACAGCTCAATTGGAGAGCGGGCTAAGGAAGCCGAGATTGCTCACACCCTAAAAGCAGGAAAATCATCCCTCTGCCTCCCTGCTCCGCGTGCCACGGCACAGAGATAAAGTGCTGCTTGTCTCAACTGCACTAAATCCGAGATAAGTGCTGTTTACTTCGCCCCTCTCCAAGAGGAAAGGTCACTCGTGGAGCAGCAGCAATTTCCTCCTGGCAGCGCTCACCTCTGGCCCGGCGTGGTGGAGCTGCAGAGCCCGTGTCCCTCCTTGGGGACACGCCTTAACCCTGTCCCTGCCGGCCCTGCCCTCGGCTGGCTCTGAGCGTGTCAGCAGAGCGGGCAGGGGCTGCAACAGCAGCGAGATGGGGACAGTCAGGCTTACAGGGGCGCGTCTGCTCCTGGGAAATGATGCTCAGAGGGTGCAGTCGGGGTCGGTTTTTGCTGCAAATTGAAGTGTTCTCCCACCTGAAAAAAGAGCCCATGTTTTCCTCTTGTTCTCTGCTCAGCCTTCTTGGGTTTATATTGCCATATTTTTAACCTAAACTCTCTTTTTTGCCTCAACATTACATTCATATTTTCATTTTTCTCTCACCTTGTGCTTGCTCTTTATCACTCAAAGGAACAATAAATGAGGAAGGAAGGAGCTGGCCGGGGTTGTCCTTAAGCTGGGCTTTGTTAACATCGAGTTTGACCACTGGGATTGTCAGTGCAGTTCCTTCTGACCAACCAGGCTGTGTGATGGCTCCCATTCTCCTCCTGAAGAGAAGATCTCAAATGCTTTTGTACAGGAGAAAGAGAACAAAAACCCCTTCAAAATGAACCAGGAACACACAAAGCAACCTCTGGCCACTGATGGTACACACATTGTTCCTTTCTTTCTTTCTTCCCTTGCAAATGAAGGACTGCAGAAAGCAGTGCAGTAATTACAGCCTGCAGAAATGGCTGGGTTTGCCTACATGGACAAACCTGACAAAAAATAATAAAAAATAATTTTTACCCACACAGCTGGTGTTCAGATGAAATTATGTGGTTAGCTTTGAAACTATATTAAAAGAGAAATTTTAATTAACCTGTACCACTGAGTCAGAAGATAATATCTGATGCATCTAACAGGCCTACAGACAAAATATGATAAAATAATTATTTGCAATTAGATATATGCATTACAGACAATGTTGTAATTAAAATGTACTTAATGTCACAGGAGGTCCTTTATTATCAAAATAATTTGTAGAAGGACCGTGGAAACAATGTGATGATTATCCATTCCTCTGGAAAAAAAAATCTTGGAATTTGCCAAGAGCCCCGAACATTTCTGGGTTTGGAGCAGACACCAGCACAGTCCAACAGCCAGACTCGCTCTCCCAGTGCCGAGTCCTTGTCCCCAGGGTCCAGTGGTTGGGGTGTCTCTCACTGGCAGGGGTGACAGCCTCGTGCTGTGGAGGAATTGCCAGATTTCACTGCAGGGAAACCAACACACCAGTCCCAAGAGGATGCCGAGGTTCTGTTCTGCACTTCACGCTGCCACACTCAAATCCTGCTTGTGACGAGGCAGGACAGTGCTCCAAGGCAGCTTGGAGTTGGTGTTTCTTCATGGAAATAGTTATTTCTTCATGGAATAGTTATTTCTTCATAGAATAGTTACTTCTTCATGGAATAGTTATTTCTGCAAATCATAAACAGTAACGGAAATTGCTGTGAAATGTCTCAAACTGGAGGAATTGCTTGAAGGGAAAACACCCCCCAGTATCTCATCAGCTCTGCCTTTATCTCCCCTACGCTGCTCCACTTCCCCGTTTCAGGAGAACAAAGAGGATGTGCCAAAGCTGCTTTGGGATTTCAGTGAAAAATAATGAGAATTCATTGCTAATTAGGGCTCCAATTAAACCCCCTGATCTTTGCAGGGACGCTGTTAATGAACTTGTAAATTGCAGCCGCAGCCTTGCATTGCTGTGAACATTCCCTGGGCCGGTTCCTCGTGTGTGTGCAGGAGTGGTGGGCAGGGGTGGCTGCTGCCCAGAGCTGTCCACGGAGCTTGGCAAGTGGGAATGCCAAGGCTTCCTGTGGGGAATTGCTGAAGGCAAAGCTGAAGGTTTGGATTAGGATGGCATTTGTCTCACAAAGTATTTGGCTTTGTCAAAAAGAAGAATGGTAATTCATTAAGTATTTTGATCAGTCTTAATCTAATTAGAAAGCTCTTTATTTACTCTGGTGTCACGACGCCTGATCTCCACCAACAGTTCTCAATTGTCGTTGGTTTGCTGGCTTGAAAATGTATGAATCCTCTGACACTCACCCAGTAAATGTTGAGAGTGGCAGTCACAGTTACTCAGGGGTGTGTCACTGCCTCTTTGCTCATCAGAGCAAACAGACAAACTGTGCACACCTGCACCTTTATACACTCCCAGGGCATTAAATGAGGCTGCCCCGTGGATGTCTCCAGGTCCTGGGGCAAGGAAGGAGGAGCCTGCAGAGAATGAAATGGGAATGTAAATGTGCTGGGGGGAAATCCTGTTCCTTCTGTCCAGCTGCTGGTTCAGGTCCCAGCAAACAGAGCCAAACCCAGCTGTGCTGGAAATCAGCAGCCACAGCAGCAAAGGCCCCTTGCCTGGTCCCCCCTCACTCCCAGCTCTCCAGCACCTGCAGGAGGCACATCCCCCTGGGATCCTGTGCCAACAGCCTGAGTTCCCTGCTCCTGGAGAACAGTGGGAAACCATTGCAGGACAATCGGCAGGAGGTCTAAGACACTCCTGGAACCTGATCAGAGGCTGGAGATGGCAAAACATGGATAAAGTTTGTGTTAATTGTACTCATTTTCCTATGACCTAGCAGTGAAACAGGAGCCCAGACAGTGGGTGATGTTGGCAAGTGCCTCTGGAGATCATCTGCTCCAACCTCTGCTCAGGGTGGGATTCCTGGAGCAGGGACCTCAGGACTGTGCCTGGCTGGCTTTGGAACATGTCCAAGGACTGCTCAGCCTCTCCAGCCAGCCCGGGCCAGTGTCTGACCACCACCAAAGGGGTCTGGTGTGCCTAGTTGGGGTTTTCTGAGCTGCACTTTGTGTGTTCTCCTCTTTGAAGGAGGTTTGAAGAAAAAGTACAGAGCACTAGGGATGAAGTGCAACATGAATATCAGGGGCGAAGGAGGGAAGTGAAGTGTTTCATCCTTGTTCTGGTATGAATTTTTTCTGTTTCATCCAAATGCATAGATTTTATTTGTGGGAGTATGTCACAGCTGATGAGATCCATAATGGAGCCATCCAGGGGCATCTCTGAACATGCACTTTTCCCACATATAAAAAGGTACCTGAAATTTTGAAACATGGAATACTCATTTGCCAATTTAAAAAGAAAATTGAGAGAATGAGAGAGAGAGACTCGTGGAGTTCTGAGTCTTCACAGAACACCAATGGAAAAGCACATGTACATTTAGAATGATGTTGACATTTCTGAAATCAGAGATAGGATGTTTTATCTAAATTACACCAAAGCTTTTCAAGATAATGTGCTGTGTAATAGCTGCAGTTTTAGGCACTATTTCATTTTCAATTTTCTGTACAAAAAGCATGATTCTTATCCACAATTCCAGCTCAGTGTTTGACAAATTATTACCATGTGCTGCCCAGCTGCACCTAGTGCAGGGAGAGCTGTATTTGAGGGGGAAGGCTGTGTTTCTGCCCTGCCCTTCACTGGCTTTGCCAGCACTCCCTGCTATCCAGAGAGGAGGCAGAGCCAGCCAAGCTCAGGCCTGGGGAGTGGTGGTGCCTCCTCCTCCTCTTGTGGTCACTCCTGCTTGAAGCCCAGGCTTGGTGTGAGCCCTGTGTGCCCCTCCTGGTGTGTCCTGACAGGCAGGGCTGGGACTGGGGGGACCTCGACCTGCTGAGTGCTGCAATAACCGCAGTAATCGGTCACACATCTGCACAGGTCATGGTGCTCTGAAGGGTCCTAAAGCACCTCAGAGCAGATAAGTCTGGGCTGCTGAGAGAGGGCCCTCAAGAGCTACTCAGGAGCCTCTGGAGGAGCTGCTTTGTTGTTTAGAAGTGTGTCCTGACACGTGCCTGTGTGCCCCCCATGCCAGCTGCTCCCTCTGTGAGTGCTGGTGTGTGTGGTGTGTGCTGGGCTCGCCTGACAGAGGCGTTTCCTTCTCTTTGGCAGCCAAAAAGGTGTAAATCCTTTTGGCACCTGCTTGGCATCAGTGGTGGTGCTGCTGCCCTGGCCTTTCCTTCTCCTGGAAGCAAAGCACTGTGAGCTCTGGAGAGCAGGATGCAGGTGAACCTCTCCTGTATCCTCAGGGTGGTGGGAAGGAGGTCCCTGCAATTCTGACCAGTTTGTGGTGCCCAGGGGGGTGAGGGGTAAAATAACCACCTGTCTTCAGGGAGCTTCCTCCTTTCTTGTGGGTATCCAAGGGAACCAGCATGTGCTGCCACAGGACACCCCTGGAGGGGCAGCGAGACAGTCTGACCCCCCAGGTCCCTTGGCCCTGTGCTCTTGTTTCCAGCACGACTTGACCAATATTCCAGAAAAGTTCAGCAGTGTGGGGAAGTTACTTGCTAATTTTGTGTGTGATGTGGTATATCTGCAGGCATGTTCTATGCCAGCAGTGCTCAGTGAGGGAATGTGTAGCCCTGGGTCAGGATTTCTGTGCCATTCCCATGCAAAGAGCAGCTGCCCTGACAGAGCTGCCAAGGGGCTGCAATTGAGTTCGATGATAGATGGCATGTGCTTATCAGAAAGGCAGGATTGCCACTCCCATCCCTGGCTGTGGTGGGATGGAGAGCCTGCTCCCTCTGCAGGGAGCTCCGGCTGCAGCTGTGTGTGTTTGTAGGGAACCTCCTTCCTGGGCAGTCTCTATTGAGATACCAAGAGACAAAATCTGGAAAGAGGGTCTTTTTTGCACATATTCTTACAAGTCAGGAATCCTCAGCAAACCGTGTGTAGTCCCAGAGTGGAAGAGCAGCCCCAACCGCTCCCAGCAGGGGTCTGTGAAGCAGGAGCAGGATTCTGCAGCAAGGAGGGAGGGGTTTTGTGACAGTCATACAGCACTAAAACATAAACTAAACTCTGCTGGGAAATCAAATGCAAGGAACACAAATAGTTAGGTTGGCAATCCAAGAATAGTACTGGCAGCACTGGGGCTGGTTGCCAAGGGAGGGGCAGAGCAAGGAAAGGGGAGCAGTGGCTGTGGTTGTTGTTGCTGCCCTAACAAATATGTGCATTAAAGGTAATAAACTCATACTTTTAAACTATGCAGGATTTCTGTGTTTGGAAACAGAGTGAGGGAACCACAGGTAGGAAGAGCCTTGGGCTGCATCTCAGAGGTGATCTGTCTGTGGCCAAAATCAATGTGTTTGTCTCACCTGGTCACTAGGAATGAATACATATAAATATCTACCTGTGAAAGGTTTAACTGGGTCCCTGAGCCCCAGCAGTGGCAATATGGGAATGGGAACTGTTGTAAGGATCAGCACATTGCTGGCTCACAGGCAGGGCAAGGCAAAGGGCTTTCATCAATTCCTGCCTTTTGTTGGGCTCTGATCAGGTTCCCCCAGGATGGAGGCAGAGCTTCCCTCAGACTGCAGCCACTGTGGGACTGAGTCCTGCAAACAGCCTGCTGAGGGGACAGAGGGAAATGGGAGCTGCAGTATTTTGGTCCTAGTTATAAATGATTTATGGTATTTATTTGTCTTCACCAAGTGTTCCCCAGCTCATTGGAGTTTGCTCTTTTGTACACTCACACCCAATTTTAGGAGTAGGCCATGCTCAGACATAGTTCTCTGCTCAGTAAGAGGGACTGTGCTTAAATGCAGTGCAGAATCAGGGCCCAGAAGATCTTCAGAGGGGTGCTGGGTGTGTTCAAGCTTCATCCATCACTGCAGCATCACAGAAGTGCAAAATGCAGGGAGAGAATCTCTGGGAAAAAAATAAATCTGAGGTTTGAGATTGTCAGGTCCTGTCCTTACACACAGCACTGCTGCCCTGAGGTCTTGCTCCAGCACGGACTTGAGGGTAGTTTGGAATAGTTTGACTTTGACATGCAGCAAAGAACTTTGTGTTTGGGCTTTGTGTAGGACAGTGAGATCACAGCTGGACAGGGCTATGTTAATATTCAGCTTTGTCTCTTAACAAAACCAACCTGGGCAGAGCCAGATCCTTGTGCTTGTGTCTCAGAGTTCTGGAGAACACTCCTCTGGAGGGTTTGTGCCACTCTGGGTATAAAGGACGTATTTGCTCCTGTCCTTAGGAAAAGGAGAGGCATAACGGGATGGCAAAATGATTAACCCACACAAAGAACCTGCAAAATTAGATCTCTCCTGGGTCATTAGGCCAGACACTTGTGCAGCCAGAAAAGCTACAGAAATGGTTTGTGCTGTAAAAGATGACACTCTTAACCACCTGCTGTGGCTGGTACCCCTGTACTACACTGTAATTTGATTTACTGTTTGGTTTTCTGTCCTACAGTTGTTGGCAGCTCCCATACAGACCCCTTGTTTTAATGTTTATTTGCATGTTTAATTACTCTATAATAGCACAATAATTACCATGTAGCTACAGAGGAATTACGTGGTGGTCTGTACTCTGTAAACCAGTGCCAGCCTCCTCTGCAAACAAACAATTATGCAGCTAACCTACCTGTTAACTTCCCCAGGAATTAGCAGGGTGACAGAGGGATGTGAAACGTTCAGAATTAAATATTTATAACTGTTTTATACGCAGTGTGCAAAATTCTTTAGTTCCCTATTTCTTTTCCTGCCATATGTTAGACAATGTGAGCTGGAACCAGGGGAAATAAAGCTGCCAGAGGTGGGCTCGGTAACCACGGGCAGAGTTTCTTCAGAGTGTTTCCAAACAAGTTCCCCTGTGCTCTGGCTGCAGCTCGGGAGGCCGGGCCGTGTCCTGGAGGCCGGGAAGGAGCCACGAGGTGGCACTGCGAGCCAGGGAATGAGCTGCTCCCACCTGCGCGGCGCTCATCGCCATCAGTGACTCAGCCCTGAGACCCGCGGGACGGCACTTGGCCTCGCACGGCACCTCAGGTAGGATTTCAAGCACCCTTTCCTTTTTAAGAATAGAGATTTGTTTTTCCAAGACTAAAACAAAAAAGCTGTCGGGGTGAACATCTCCACCCACTGCGTTGTTTCATGCTGGTGAATATCTTCAGGAAGCTTGTGTGTTTGCTTTAGGTTCAAAGGCTCCCCGTGGATTGTTTGTAAAACATGTTGCCTTGTGTTTCCCCTTTCCTCCCGGGGGCTCTGCTTCCCCACAGCTGGTTTCTGTACATCCAGCATCGCTGGTGCTCAGGGTACAGGACATGGAAAGAGCACTCCAGGTTCTGGCCCAGTAACCCCTCTCCTCCCCTTCCCCTGGCTTGTGGTGAGGAGTGTTTCCAGACCATGGTGGAGGAAGGCCTGTGTTTCCTGGGTACAGCAGGACCTACTGATGTGCTGTCCAAGCCACAGTGTGATGGAGACAAACTGGTTTTATCCAGTATGAATCACTTGCAGGTCTGGATTTATCCCCAGGGATGCTGGGAAACAAAATCCTGCATGGTGCTTCCTCCAAAAAGATGCTGTTTGTTTCCTGCTGTATTGCTTTGGGGACAGCAAAAAGGGCTAAATTCAGGGTAGTTCTGGGTTCCCCTGGCACTGCAGGAGCAGTGTGTGCCCAGGGGAGGGATGTGTGAGGAGGGGGATCCCAGTGGGATCCTGGGGCAGCGTAGGGACCAGTTGGAGCAGGCACTGCCCATCCATCCCCTGCACTGGCCATGGCTTGAGCAGCACCACCCACAGACCACTGCTGGCAGCTCTTCACAGCAGACCTGCACCATACCCAGCCTCATTTCTCTGAGGGAAGGAGCATACTTGGCTCCCTGCTTTTTTTTATGAAGTCAGCTCATTTATTTGCTCTTCAGAAAGCCTCTTTACAGCCCCTTCAGGACCAGCAGTGTGTGGCTCTGGGATGGGAGGCTGCTCTGGGGCCGCGTGCTGTGCCAGGACAGCTCTCCAGCAGTGGCATTGTCTGCAGTCCAACTCTGCAAATCCCAGCTGGGGGAGGCGGCAGCAGAATTCAGTTTGTTACCTGTGCCCAGCCCAGCCTGAAGCGTTGGTGCAGTGCAAGGGGAATGTTGATGTGGCAGAACAAACGCTGTGAGTTATTGTGTGTTTGCTGATCGGGGGGCTGCTGGCTGCCCCCCGAGTGTCTCCCAGCCTCTTTTCCCGGGAGAAGCCCTGGCTGTACTGCCTGTGGGCACCAGATGGCATCACGGCGAGCGCTGGGAGCTGGCAGCGAGCACGGGCAGGGGGAAGCTTGGCTGCGAGTTTTTCTGGGCATGGTTCCAGGCAATAATATCTTTTCCTACCAGTTGTGAAGGATCTGAACTTTGGTTTGCATGAGAAGCTTAAAAAAGCAACTGTTTAAAAACTTGAATCCCTTCTCTGGCCTGCCTGGTGCTTGAGGCAGTGCAAAGCTTTTGAGTGGGCACGGGCTGGGCATGGGAGCCCAGCCATTCCCTGAGCCTGCTGGGCTCGGCGTGGGGCTGGGGCTCTCCCAAATGGACTGAGAGTCGGGGTCACACCAGTGTCACTGCCAGCGTGAGGCAGGCGGGGCTCTGAGGACATCACGGTCCGTCTTGGCCCCGGGCAGAGCAGGAGCAAACACCTGGGAGCAGCACTGAGCAGGCTGTGCAGAGCTCTGGCAGCGCTGCAGAGCCGCGCTGGCACATCTCCCACGCCCAGCTCTGCCCACCTTCTGCAGGGGGGTCTGCCCCTCTGACCATTCTGCCGTGATTTCAAAGTGTTTCTGTTCTTCTGCTGTTTGAGCGTTTGTGTGTGTAGTTGCAAAGCTTTGAAATGCAAGGTGGTGTCCCTCAGAAAGCTTTAAGTGTGAGGGTTTTTCCTGTGGAACAAGTCATCCCTTTAATTCTGACTCTCTAAAGAGGACATTAGTGCAAAGCCAGGATTGTCCCTGCACAGCCCCTCGGAAGGGCAGGTGGAGAGGAGAAGCTGCACACTGCCAGTGTATCCCCAAGCTTTCAGCCACTTGATTTGAAACAAATGTTTTTTCTGTGGGTTGGTAAGGTCTCGGTTCAGCAGAGGAACAAACAGCAAAGCTGATGTTCTCGCACATGCAGTTGTGTCCCTCGAGAGGAAAGCGAGCTTCACCAGTCCAGATGATTTCCAAAGCCACCCTGGGGCTGGGTGGGGAAGTCAGAGGCGCCTTCCTGCAGAATAGAGCCCGTAGTGTCTGCGCTGCAACACTGCTCCCCTTCTGTCCGTCTGTCTGTAGCGCTTTGTTATGTCAACATCTGTAGCTGTGAGTAAATAGCCCCAGGGCAGAATGCAGCTTGTGCTGCCGCAGCGCCGGCTGGGCACGGGCCAGGCGCTCTGTCTGCCCCGGGGCAGGGCCGTGGGCAGCGCTCCCAAACCCCTCGGTTATGATGAGTGATATTGCGGGGTGCTGCACTGGCTGTGCAAGCTGGAACAGCCTCTGCCAGCCCGGGGAGAGGCTGCACTGCTGCAGCTCAGCACCTGAGGCTGCACGAGGGCTTGTCTGGTTAATCTATGAAAAACATCCCTGTCTTCGCTTATGGGCTCCCACCAGGAATCTTTTGGGCTCTTCTGATTCTTATTTATAAAAATTATGAGTATTTATGATTGTATAATGCTCAGAACTCTTAGGAGAGGTCATGTTACCAGTAAGGACTGGGCAGTCGTGCTCTGCCTTTGCAGTGTCCCCTGCTCTCAGCCAGGGCTGGGCAGGGGCACTGCAGGGCTGGCGTGGGAGCCCAGCAGTGATTTGTGTGGAATCAGGCGGTGAGGGAAGGGGGGCAGAGGGGCAGGGGTGTGAGGGGCTTTCACAGGCCCCAGAGATGCCAAATGGGAGATGGAAGGCGAGGGGCTCGCTGGCTCAGCAGCTCCCAGGGATGCCCTAAATGTCCCCGGCTGCAGGAGGGACACAATCTAGGCAGACACCTTCCCTGAGTGCTCTGCTGAGCACCAGCAGCAGCCTCACAGTGCTGGCATCAGTCCCCGGGGCATTTCCCTGCTCAGGGAGCCCCTAATGAGCAGGTGATCGTCTGTGTCAGTACAATCTCAGAGCTCTGTCAAGG
>JAWWLZ010000118.1:5054372-5072226 GCA_035041345.1 Poliocrania exsul | reverse complement strand
GACTTACATGGAGAGGGGACAATTTGATGACAGGGATGTTGTGGGAGTAGCAGTAAAGGGGTAAACTGCATGAAATAAAAGTATTATAAATTCAAATAACGCCTATTTTTGGCCAGACAGCTTTCTGATCCAATTGCAGAGAATGGCAATGCCATCCAGCAGTGCTGCAGGATGGTTTATTTAGCTCTCCTTGCCTGCTGGATGAATATCTGTTTGCCTGTGCTTGGGAATTTGGAGTGTGAGTAAGGGCCTGGAGAGGAAAAGATGTTCCTTGATGGTGAGAAGGGGGGGATTTTAAGATCCTTAAAGCAAATTGGGATGAGGAGGGTCAATTAACTAAAAAATCTCTCTGAAGGAAGCCAAGTGTTGCTGGGAATACTGTGCAGGGCTTCTCCCCAGCACCATCCACGGGATGGGCTTACACTGCCTGAGCTTGCCTTGGGTGCAGAGCAGAATTGCTTTGCCTCTGTGAAAATATTACCACTTACTTTACTGGCCTCTTCAAAGATAAGGCTGAAACATGCAGTGCTGTGGTTGGGAAGGGAAAGTACAGAGGATCAGGAATAACCCTCGTGTACACATGATAATTTTTTGTCTTGACTTATCTTGTAGGAATTACAAGATACTGAGTAGGAAATAAATCATAATGTCAGGACCAAATGCCATTTTCTTGCTTGCTGTGGTTTGCAGCATCCCAGTCAAACCAACAGATTTCATTCCCTCCTGGAGGATTCTCCCTTTTAATTGAATTGTGCCCCGGCGAGCGAATGGGATTCATTCTCTGAGATATGAGGAAATTACCATTTGATGAAACAATGCTTTACTCCTCGCTCACCTGCACAAACATCCTTCAGGAAAACCATTATGCAGATACCCTTGATTACAGACTATTGTTCCTTCTGATCTCCATTTGGTTTATCTTAGCCAGGGATGTAACACCGCCAGGGGATTGTTCTGGGAGTGCACAGAGAGTCTGAACTGTCCTCAGCCTGTTGCCTTAGAACCTCAAAGGGACGTTTTGGTTCCAGGCAGGTAAAATTCTCTCTGCTGCAGGTGGGCAATTGGCAGCAGGTACAGTCAGTGCATCGCTGGGTGTGTCACAGCACCTGCAGTCACTCCTCAGAGCTGGGGCACTGCAGGTAATCAGATGTGACAGAGGGATTTCTGTGCTCCCATCTGTGTCCCTGCTGTAAGTGCCATGGGGAGGGTTGCAGTTGCTGCAGTGCCAGGTCTGGAATGTTGGCTCCTGTCACTGCAGCCACAGGCCTTTGAGGTGTGTTCCTTGGATTTGGAGTGCTCTGTGATCTTTGTCTGGAACTCAAACTTGCATTTAATTCCTGGTGCTCACAGTTATGAGGAAATGGAGTTCAAAGCCCAGAAGGCAAGGGAGAGAAGCCAGTCCATATAATCATGAATTTCCAGGCAGTGCCATGATCTGGAGGGGAAAGGTGTTCCTGGGGCCAGCAGCACTGAGATGTCTGCAGGAGCATCAGCTGACTTGTGCAGGAAATACATAATGCTCTTAAAATGACAGATTAATTACCTTGAATAAACTGGCCTTGACAAGCTGTGAAGGATTTAAAGCCACGTTTTCCCAGCCCTGAGCATGTGCCCAGCACTGCAGTCCCCCTTCCTGCATGGGCTTGCTCGAGTGGGCTTCTAGTGGTGTTTGAAACACGAGCTGGGAACAAAATCTGTCTCAATCTACGAGGTGGAGAGATGGCAACTAATCACATTACAGTGATGCCGTTTCTAATTAATTTACTGGGAGCAGCCACTGATCTGTGTCATCATTACCAAGCGTGTGCTGTTTGCAGCAGTTGCAGTGAATATGCAGAGATCTGTCTGTGTGGGGCAGGTACCAGGGGCAGAACCTGGGGCTCACCCTGGCTTTGGTGGGATCCCTGGAGCTCAGAGCTGCCTGGGCAGCTGCTCCCCCTTGGCTGGAGAGGGTTGGGCAGTGGCCTTCCTGGGCCTGGCTGCTGGTATGGACTTAATGCCTCCACACTGGTGGAGAGATTCTGATTTCCCAGGGCAGCAGCCTTGGTGCTAATTCACATGTCCCTGTAGGCATCCTAAGCAGGCTGTCTTGCTGCCTTTACACTGACCTGCTGCTTTGCTGGGGTGTGTGTCCAACCCCCCTGCTCCCACCCTCCCAGGAGCTTTCCATGGTGCCTCTGGGTGGAAAGCAAAGCAGAAGGTTGGGTGCACTTTGGAGTCTTGTTCTTAAGCAGTGCAAAAAAGGGGTTTTTCAGCCTTCCTAAAACTCAGGGGCTTTAGGGAGTCTGCTGCAAGAAGTAGTGCACCAACTTTCCAGCTGCTGGGAAGTTCAGGGGAAAGCAAAATGCTCTTCCATTTGAGGTCAGTGGTGGGCAGTGCTGATCGTGGGTGTCCTGCAGGTGTCTGGAGCTCTGCTGTGTCTCCCCTCGGCCACTGGCAGGTTTGGGGAGCGGCGAGGGCTGTGCTTGAGCTGCGATGCAGTGGGGAGTTCTGGGGCTTCTCAAGGGCTGGCCTGACCTTCCAGCCCCCAGGGTGGTGCTGTGCTCCAGCCAGCACTGTGTCCTGCCCCTCAGGAGCCGTGTGCTGGGCAGGAGATAGCACAGCTCTGCGGGGAGCTTGGAGTGCCACAACTCCCAGCGCGCGCCGATGGCTCCATTTGATTCCCCACAATAAAACCCGTGTTTGGCTCCCGGTCTAGAAGCAGCCTTTGGAGAGAGATTGGGCTTTGGCTGGGGCTGAGACATGAATAGCAGCTCCAGCCAGCCTTCCAAGTGAGGAAATTACATTTTGAGGCTGGATAGGATTATAGGAACAGCCTCTTTGCAGCTGGTATGTTCACAGAACTGAGCAAACTTTCATTTATGCCCCTTGCCTTGACCAAAGCTTAAGGGCTCGTCACTGCTCGCTCCTCCAGTGCCTTGTGGAGCTGATGGGGAGAGAAGCCCCAAGTTTCCCTGCTGTGCAGTGGGAATGCAGTTTGCAGTGGGTAGCTTATTTTCATATTTGGATCTAAGGGATGAAAAGAGAGTAAATTTTGTCTGGATGTACATGTCCTGCAATTAATCTTTCGCAGTAATCTGAGATTAGTAAGGGCTCAGCTAAAGTTGGGATGATTTTTAACACCAGAAAGCAGGTCCAAACTCTGAAAATGTTTAGGTTCCCATTCCTGTCAACAAGTGCTGAGTGTGGAGATGCCTCCAAGAGTCATGAGTAGCTGACAAATGGTTTGGCAGGCGTGTTCCTTGCTGTGTAACAGTCTGATGTTGTTGGTTGAAGCCCTGCCAGAAGCTGGGCTGTCTGAGTGCCTGTGCTGGTTCTGTACCCAGGAGTGTGTGAGGGATGACAGGCTAGCATGGTAGCCCCATTTCACTAAAGCTGAGGTTTGGGAAAGGCTTTTGGTGGCCATGGCAGAGGGCAGGTCTGAGCTCCGGCTGCCTCTGGGGTTGGTGTGGATGTGGCTGCTGTCCTGTCTGTGTTTCACCACAGCTCCCACGGCTTGGGGTGCTCGGGGTGCTGCATGTCAGTGGGCCGAGGCAGCATTTCTAGAGCAGGCTCTGTTCAGCAGGGAGTGCATCCCTGGAGCTGCCAGTGTCTTCCTTGACCATACAGTAACTTATAAATTAACGTGTTAGCTGATTGCCAATTAACCAGCAAACCCTTTTGGCTGCCGAGTGCTTTTCCACTCCCGGTACGTTCCCTTTTCTCTGCTGCCTTTCATCTCTGTAGTCAGTGGGACAGCTCTGCTACAGCCCCTTCACTCCAGGAGCTGCTGTTGTACCTCTGGTCCCTTCCTGTTTCAGAGCCAGCCCTCTCTGGGCTTACCATACTGCTCCATGAGTTTTCTTCCTCCCTGCATCTCTGATCCTGCTTTTCTTCAGTCTTGGCTGCCTGTCCAGCTCTTTGGGATCCTCTCCCTCCACTTTGGACACTAAAATCCTTTTGCTCCATTGCCTCCAGCTCTGTTCTCCTGCTCCATCACAGCACCAACAATCCCCCAGCACCTCGTCCAGTCCCCTCTTTATTCTCTCCATGTGTGGGGTGTGTGTCTCTGGCAGGATATTTATATCCATTCCTATTCTCTGCCCTCATAAAACCCCGCTCGGAGTGGGCTGGGTGTGGTGACCCAGATGCACAAGAGGAAATGTTTCATATCTCGAGGAGCGCCGTCTGTGCCCCCCGGCAGCCCCTCCCGCCCGCCTATCACATGTAGGGCTTAATGGGCTTAAGAATTAGAGCAGCTGCTTGGTGCAGAATTTATTGACTGACTGTGCATAACGAGGGGAATTAAAATCCTAATTGGCTGAGCTGTGCCCCGTCACTTGGAGAATTTTTACTTTTCTCAGGGCTTGCTGGTTTTATTCAGGCTCCTGGCCCTTCCCTCCCTCCTGCCTTGCTCAGGTCCACAGCCTGCCCAGAGAGCCATGGGAGGGCTGTGCTGCTGGCCAGGCTCTGCTCCCCTGGTCTGGAGCACGTGTCCCCTGTCACCTGCCCAGGACAAAGCCCTGCCATTGTCCCAGGTTTGTCCCAGGCCATCCCTGGGGGCTCTGGGGACCAGCACATGGGGCAGCTTTCAGAGGAAGTGTTTTTAGTTGATTTCTTGGTGCCACCCAGCACTGTCCTAGACAGGCTGTATCCCATAAGAAAGATGTGCCTTGTGTAGCTGTGGCCACCAGACCCTCCTGCTGCATGTCCTGGGAGTTGGAGCCAGGCCCTGCTCCAGGCTCTCCCAGAGACCACGAGAGGCTTTTCCTCCTGCATCCCTTGCTCTTGGAGAGCCTGAATGGGCACGGAAATGGCCTCACTTAAGGCTATGTCTCATTACTACATTAAGTCAACAACCACTTGAGTATCCAAGGATTTTGATCAAAGATAGATATTGAAAGGGGGACAAAGAGTGGCAAACTTATTTGACTTCCACTTATTTTCAGAGCCTGTTGAGCACTCAGCTGTTCTCCTCACTGGCCTGAAGTGTGTTCCTGGGAGAGCAGCTGCTGGCTCCCTGCTCCTCCATGGTCAGGAGAGAGGCTCCAGGCCGAGGGCAGGGAGGGCACCCCCTCCTGCCTGTGTCTCACCTCTGGCACCCAGGAAGGAGAGATGAGGTGTCCTCCTGTCCTGTCCATGGTGACAGGGACCCTCCAGAGCAACCATCCTGTAGCACACCCCATGAGCACCCAGGGATACACGTGGTGGGTCAGGCACCTAAAGCTGCTGGGAGCTCCAGTGTAGAGTCCAAAAAAAGGCAAATCCAGACTCCTGGCTGCTACTTTGGGTTCAGTCAGGTCTCTCTAATTCCCTTTTTCAAGTGTGAGGAACAATCCAACAGCTGTCTGGCTTCTCCCTGCTGCCTGCAGCATCCTCTTGAGATGTGAATAGTAAGGAGTTCAAAGTGGTTCCCAGTGTGAGGCTCAGACTGGGCCCAGTGCAGGCTCATTGAGGGACCTGCTTCAGGTGGGCTTTGCCAGCAAAAGAGCTTGGAATTTTTGGGTGTTCATCTTGCTGTGCCCAGTTCTCCTGTCTTAAACCCAGACCCTCTTCTGCCTCCCACAGCCTTGCTGAGCCCGTGCTGCTGCAAGATGTCAGTCCAGCTGTGGGCACACAGAGCTCCCAGCACAGCAGGAAACAGTCTTAGGGTATTTTACGTGGAAATCAATCGGAATTTCGGATTCCAGTGGAGGCAGGACCAAGGGGTTTTACTGCGGCCGAGCATGTCCTGGTCACCTCTGTCTCCTTAGTGCTCTGTGCCTAACGATGCTGCAGTAAAGATAAAAGTAATCTACAGTAAAGGTATCCTGGGTCCCTATTTAATGATAAAAACGCCTCAGTGCAATGAAAATAAAGTGTTAGTGAGTCTCGGTAGTGTCTACAAAGAGGGTACTATCTCTTGGATTAATATTAAGTCCCCTCCAACAATTCTCAGTGTTATTTGCAGGAGGCTGGAAATCAGCAAGAGGAGCAGCAGCTTTCATGTGGCTTTTTTATCTTGCAGGCACGTCTGGGCATCGTCACTCTGGGCTGAATGAGACCTGTCTGGGCATTCACCATCCTGTCACAGAAGCAGCAAAGGATGCAACAGGGCTCAGAGGTACTCCTGCTTTGCATTAAACCCCACTTTTGTTGCCATCCTGGAGACCCTTTGGAAATATGAAAGCAGCAACCTGTTCTGGCTGTGGCTGAAAGGCCATTGAAACCCAGAGAAACCCCGAGTTGCACGGGGGACGTCATGGTGAGGGCAGAGTGCAGCATGGGAATTTGCATTCAAGAGGGAGGAAAATGAGGGATTTGGGCAGAGAATAACTGATAGGTGCTGTGAATTCATTAAAGATAGGCCATAAAAGATACACTACAAGGTTCTGGTGACAGACCAACAAAGCTTTTTCTTCTCCTTCATTGTTTCTACTGTCACAGGATCCTCACAATAGCGGATAGTTTAGCCTTGTACTCCATGGTTTGTTATCTATTCTTCTATTTATTAATGCATTCTTGGGTCTTAGTGATGTGATAAACCATCCATGCTTTTCTTTTGTGGTTTAATAGGATTCTTCTAAAACACCCTCCATGTTTACATAACCTTGCAATTCACAGTTATCTATCATTTATTTCCTACTTTATGTGCACTCGATGAAGCCGAGGGGTGTGGAGCCCATGGGGTATCCACAAAAAAACGGGTCACTTGGGGAGGGCTGTCCCTCTGCAAGGGAGAGAGGGAATCCAGGTTTGGTGGCGCTGGGGGGACTCGTCCATCCCTCTACAAGAAGGGGGTCAGGGGCTGTGAGGGTCTGCAGTTGGTCTGCAGGCAAAGTGCTGGGGGTCTCATGAGCCCCCTGTGCCAGCCCCAGCCCCATGGAGGGCTGAGCTGAGTCCAGTGGGAAATGAACCATTCAGTGCTCTCTCTGGGAAGGGCTGGGGCTCCCTTTGAGGAGCTTGGCCTCTGGGATTGTTTGCTGGCCAGCAGAGCTGGGGCAGGAGCCCCTTTTTGGGCACAGGGGTGGCATCCAGAACTTTCTTTAGACACCCCTTGGAGAATGGAGCACCAGCATCAGAGGCAGAAAATCATCTAAATATGACACCAAACCTTTACTAACCATACTGGGAACGGGATGCAAGACCTCATTTATGATTTCATTCATAATCCCTTCAAAATGAGTTGGTACCAGTATGTGATAAGTGGATTATGTGTTAGGCCCAAGTAAAGCCAGACACAATTAGTGCTTTAATAAACCGGTTGTATGCATTACTAACAACTAAGTCATAAGGGAATTGGTGTATTTACAAACCCTAATTAGTAGTTTGTTACTGTGATACCAAATTTAAACAAATCTGTAGCATCACTGACCATCTGGGTTAGAAATCTCTGTTTTGAATTTAATTAGGAAATAGTTGTGACAGAAAATTGGTCCTTATTAGTTAGCTAACGATCAGCATTGCCCTAATTGAAATGAAGAACTGGCTGGCGGGTTTGTGAGATGTTTAGATACAAGCAGTGACAATCAAAAATCTTCTCTCACTTAGGACTTTGTAAGCTGTGATGACTGATTAAATAACATCCCCCTGATATTTTAGCAGCTGAAATGCAAATGACCCAGTTATGAGTGTGCATGATAAAACCTGCCAATTAGGGTTGTGCATTTCTGGGTTTGCTTTTTAGAATGGTTCCGAGGGAGCTGGGCTGGGCTGGGCAGTGTGGGTGCTCCGGGGTGCTGGCTGTGCCTTCACCTCCCTGCCCGTGCCCCCTGAGGAAGGACATCTCCCACCCCAGAGCAGCAGCTGGGCTGCCATCCCTGCTGCTTTCCCGGGAGAGCAGCTTGGCACTGCCACAGCACAGCCCAGCTCTGGCACCCAGGCCTTTTGGTGAGAGTTGGCTGTGCCAAACCTGTGGGTCTGCCCCGTGCTGAGCAGATTGTGGGTGTTCAGTGGCTGATCCGTGTGGGGCAGTGAGACCTGGGTCCTTTTCTGGAAGCACACCCAGGGCAGAGAGAGCATCTCAATCTGCCATCAGAATACAGACAGACCCTTTAAAACACAGGCTGTGGTCCTTAATTAGTTTGCACTTCCTCCTCTTATAGTTCTCTGCAGGACTAGGGGTGTCAGGACTCCTGGTAAGCTTTCCAGACAGAAGGAGACACACTGGCAGTAACACACAGCCCAGAGCTGCTGCTGGAGCAGTACTGGATACCGAGGAACTCTTTCTGTCTTGGAACAGACAATGAAGTTTCTGTAGGGGCCTTAAATCACTTAATGTTGAAAGGAATTCCCCGATGGCTTCATCAGTCACTGTGTAAGATTGTTAGAGATCTCCACCAGCTAATAAATTTGATTTGGGGTTTGTTTTGCTGGCATTTGCACAAACCCTCCGAGAACCATAGTTACTGTATTCCCATACAGTATCTGAATTCCGGATTGAAATGCCCGTTCCCCTCTCCTCGGGGAGGGGAAATAAACCTTTGCCATAGAATATGAATGTCGGCTGTTTTTCTTTGGAAGCCGGTGCATTATTATTTGAGGAGATATAGTGTTTGACAAAACCATTTATTTTGCTTCAAATATTTTATTGAGTAATAAAACTCGTTTACACTGCTGCCACATGTGGGGATTTGTGCCTGCTAGGATGTGAGGGAGGTGAGGGAAGGAATGGGGGCCCTGCTGTGTGTCCCTGGATGCTGCTGGTCCCTGCTGAGCTCCGTGGGGCTGTACCTGCAGAGCTGTGCAGGGCAGGGGGTGCAGGGGCTGTGCTCAGCCCCCCCAGCCCTCGCTACCTCACCCACAGAGGGTCCTCACCCACAGAGCGCTCAGGCGGCAGTGCCAAAAAATAAAGGCGATGTTGTTTCCTGGGATGAGTGGGTTTTTTCCTACCCAGCCCTCACAAGTTTATCATGAATGACTCCTTTTCATGGGTGTTCCCTTTCTGAATGGGAGAGAGGCAGCGTTTTAGTCCAGAAAAGTCCCCTGTAAGCAGAGCCAAGTGCAGCTGAAGGAGGGTGTGGGAGCCCTTGTCCATGGGCCAGGTCCGAGGGGGCTGTGGTGGCAGGGCTGGACATGCAGAGCACAGATAGCCTCTCTGGATGGAAACCTGGTGCCTCCCCTCATGGAACTCACAGGAGCAAGGCTTGCTTCCAGCCCCACTGTGATTTGCTCTTTTCTTGGACTCCCTGTCCTGCCCTGGCATCTCTGACCTGTGAGATGGGGCCAGTGGGAATTCTCTGCCAGCCCAAGGCTGCCCAGGGACTTGGGGACACAATGCTCTTGGAGCTGTGTGGAGTAGCTCAGCCGGGAAAGGATTTGCCCAAGGCATAGCCAGCAAACCCTGGCTTTTGATTTTTGCAGTTTTGCTGCTTTGTGTCTCTGTTCCACATAAAGAAGTACTCTTGAAGGGATCATGGCGAGTAGAAAGGTTTGAGTTCCCTTGTTTTAACGTGATCAGAACTGTCCTTGCCTCGAGTCTTCCACGGGAAGCCACAAAAGGGTCCATGCAGGTGTGCTGCTGTACCCCTGCCCCTCAGGGAGAGGTGCTACTCCCATAGCTCCTCTCGGGGAGCAGTGACAACCCCCCATCACGGGCTGGCAGCCCCCAGGGCCGGCAGGGCCACCTCGTCCTTCACCCACCAGCGGCTCGGGAGTGACACTGATGGTCTCGGGTGAGGAGCCCACCCGTCCACCCCCTGTGAGCAGGATGACAGCTGCCATGAAGCTTTTTGAGGGGGGATAGGGTTTAATGCCCTGGAAAATCCAGGCCCCTGTGGAGCATGCAGAGGATGCGCAAATGGGGTGCGTGGCAGGCGAGTGTCACCGGCGAGGTGCGTCTGGAGCGTCTGCTGTGGAAAGCAGCGCGTGGTGCTGGCGTTTCCTCCAGCCTGGGGTCTCATTCCCTGATAATGTGACGTGTCCTTGTCCTGCACAGTGTCCCTCATGCCACTTACTTCAGGGAGCTGAATCCAGGTAGTTTGCCTAATGCAGGTATTTCTCTGCGGATGCTGAGGCCAAGCCACAAGTGTTGCTCAAACAGTTTCTGTGTTTGCTGTGTACATTCAGCATCACTTTCAGCTCACCCCTGAATCAGTGTTTTCTTCAGCCTGGTTTCAGCTGTTGTGGGGCTTAGGGGCTCTCTGGGCAGGCATTTCCCATCACTGCAATGCTGGGATGTGCTCCTGCTTTCCTGAAGAGGCATCACAGGTTTCGAGTGGCTGGTGGAAATTACCCTGAGCATGTGTGAGGTGCCTGCCCCACCTGCATGTTCAGCAGTTGTAGGGTTGTTCTTTTTCCTACACTTTGCAGCCCAAACCAGCACGTGAAGCTGGTTTTAGGTGAGTTTTGGATATTTATTTTGTGCTTAGTAGCCTGGAGCGATTATTTGTCTGCAGGGCAATTACCTGCAGGAAATGGAGCAGGATGCAGAAACGTGGGCAAACAGGGGATGCCACTGGTGGTAATCATCCTTTTGGGAGGGCCTTTGGTCTTGTTTCAAGAAGATTCATCTAAAGGGGAGGTTTGGAATTGTTTCCTTGGTAGAACCACATGCTTATCTCTGTCTGCTTGGCAAGGATGGCTGGAGGCACATCCTGGTACTTGGGGGGGGTCTTGGCTGCCACCAAGTTTGTCACCGGGAGGCGCAGGGACCCGCGGCTCGCCTGGGAGATGGATGGAGGCACCACTTTCCCATGGCCTGTCATTACTCCTCGCTCTGGAAAGGCTTAGCAATTCCTACCCGGTAAATTATGTGCCATTCCTCAAAAAAGTGGATTAAATAAATGGGGCTAGGGCATGTCTTTTTTTGCCCTGAGCTTTAGCGTATTGATTTGGACATATTTCCAGGCCGGGAGTAATCAATTCTTGGGCACAATAAAATAATTTCAGGCAAACTCTTCGAGCGACTTGTCATTAATTTGCCTTTTGCCGGCGCTCGTTGAGGCCGGGAGAGACGCGCTCGGCATGGCCGGGAGTGGGGCCGGGGGATCTCCTGGGGCTGCCGGGAGGGAGGGCGGGGGCCGCCGGGGCTAATGAATGCGCTGTGTTTGCTCATCTTTACAGAGTCACTTATTACTGCTAATTGGGAGGGACAGTTCAAACAGGCACAGAGGCGCCGTTGTTGTGGGAGCGTGACTGGGGTTTCAAGGAGCGGCCGGGCAGGAGGCGCTGCCCGTCCCGGCCCCGCTCCGCATCCTGCCTTTGTGGGGACCCCTCTGGAGCCCGGGCAGGACGAGGCGGCTCGGGGCGCCGCAGCTGCCCGGGATGCTGAGGAAGTCCCCGCTGACGGAAGGGTGGGCTGCTGGCCCCGCGCACGGGGCAGGGATGTGCTCCGCATGCCGAGCAGCCCCTTGGACCTGGGGGCGCGCTGGCACCGGGAATGTGTCGTGCCTTCCTCTGGGGCTGCTGCGCAGGGCAGAGCACGCTCCTGTCTGCCCTGCCTGCACCGAGAGCTGCCCTCCAAGCATAAACGCGTCTCATCTTTCCCGGTTATTTCTGTGTTCAAGTGTTCTCATCCAAGCTCATATTCTTTCATTTATTGCTGCTTTCCCTAATTAAAACCTTTTGGATTATTCCCCTGCACGCGGAGCACTCCTTGCAGCTGGGTACCAATTCCACTTCTATAGCAGGATTGACCCGTTACACTCATTTTTAAGAGATTTTTTTAATGTTACTTGGGGAAAACAGCTAAGCATAAATGTTTTGGAAATAAGAGGAAGATGGGCTTTGTTTCTCAGGCACACTTCGGGTTTGTAGTGCTGGGCAGCAGAGGAGAGTGGGCTCAGGGAGGCGGGCCCATGGCTGGGGGGCCGTGTGGGAGGGCAGGAGGGCACTGTCCCTCTGTCCATCCCAGGGTCAGGTCCAGGGATGCTGTGTCCCCTCGGGCTCAGTGTGTGCCCAAATGTGTGCTGTGTCCCCTCGGGCTCAGTGTGTGCCCAGTGTGTGCTGGAGCAGATGGGGTCCCCTGGGTGGGCTCAGGGCTGCCGGTAGGAGGTGGGACACGATGGAGCTACTGCCTCGTTTTGAGAAATAGGGTCTGGTTTCAGCCTGCAGTTCCATTTTTGCCTCTCCTCTTCCTTTTTTAATATAAAGATGAAGGCTGCCAAAGTGAAAACTAAAGGCTTGGTTTCTCTTTGAGTGAGTAATTCCTCTCCCTTTAAAAAAAAACCAACCCAAACCTTCACATCTCCTGTTTGTGATGCAGGAAGCCAGAGATTATGTGCATCTGCAGCCTGACTTTAAATATGCTCCACAGGCGTATTGTGCACACGTTGTCCCTGAAGAGGATAAACCTAAGGAAACAATCTTAATCTCAGGAGTTTGCACCCACCGCTCCGGCAGCGGCAGCGAACGCTCCGTGTGTGGCTCAAGGGCCGTGTGAGCCCCAGCCCTGAGCACCAACCGCAGCAACAACAGGCATTTTCCCCTTTTGCGTGTGTGGCGAAGATAAATCGAGTTTGTTTTGCAGCCCATTCTGCTTTAGATTTCCTGTGTCATAACTGAATGAATTTGTTGTTCATTGATACCTTAATGTATAGGTTGTTGGGGAGGGTTTTTTCTTTTTTTCTCGAGGAGGAAAACAATGTCGCCTTCACTCGTGCCTGAATGGGCTCATTTATTCTCCCTACCCTCCGGAAGTCATTTATTTCGCCCCCAGACAGCTGCAGGCTCTGTTTGTGCAGGAGGGTTGCGGGTGCTTGGCAAGGCCCAGGCCCTTCCTGCTGCCAGTGCCCAGCGCCGGCTGCTCCTCAGCGGTGCCTCGGGAAGGGCTTGGGAGAAACCTGCCCTTGGGGGCTCAGAAATGGCTCTGCTGTGCTCAGGATGAGGCCACAGTGCAGTGTTCTTCTGCTCCCTCCTCAGCGATGCTCCTGGGCTCCCTCCCTGTGCTGTGAGTCACTGGCGAGTCCTAATCAGCAGCAGTGTAATTAATATACATGCCTTTACAGAGGTTGTTCTTCACTGTAACTCAGCAGTAACTAAGGGCCGTGTGGTGGGAACCTGGGATATTTTCCCTTTATTAGAGAAGGAGGGGAATGGCTCTCCAAGGAGAGGTCAGTGTTGGTCTGTGGTACCTTCTGGCTGAGTTCAGTGAAGCCAGAAACTCTGGGATGTTCAAATGGTCAAAAGAAAAAAACCCCTCATGCTCCCCCCAAAACACTTCCTAACACCTTAAAGCATTTCCTGAGAGAAATCCCTACGCTTGCAGGCCATGCCCTTGGGTTATCCTCTGTAAACCTGGAAACAGCTGTTGGAGTTGGTGTAGGACTGGTAGAGGGAGGAACTCGTGCTGCTGTTGTGTCGATGTGGGGACACATCCTCTGGCCTCCTTGGGCACATAAAAAGTGTCTCTCAGCATCCCTTCTGGGCTTCCCTACCTCAGGGGAGGGAGGCTGAAAGAGCATTAAAGGGAGTGAAGGAGGAGCCCCTCAATAGCTGGGAGACACCAGGCTGTGGCTCTGTGGTCAGCAAAGTGTGTAACATCCGCTGACTGGAGATGCTCCCCAGGCTGTCCTGTCAGAGTGACGTGCCTTGGCACAGGTTTGACTTCCCCAGCTCCCTGTGGAACAGGGGTGTGCTCAGTGGTGAGCTGGAGAGAGACTTCATTCCTCCCACAGCAAAGGATTGCACATCACCCATGGTCCAACCAAGATCTCCTTTCCCTCGTCCCTTGGCACCCGGAATAAAACCCGTCTGTGGAGGTTTGGGTTGTGTTCCCAAATCAGAGTCAGTTCACCTCCCATGGTTGTCCTCACCTGTGCACTGGTCAGGGGGCACCACCTGCCTCCCCGGGCAGGGCCTCTGGGCTCCTGCTGCCCCTGTGGGGACCAGGGCCAGGGTGCTCTTCCCTGTGGGCAGAGGAGCTCCATCACAGCACAGCTGGGGGCAGCATCCATCGCCATCGGCCCCTCGGGATGGGCTGCACAGTCTGGGCATGGATGCTGGTCTCCATGGGTGCTGGGTCTCCATGGATGCTGGGTCTCCACAGATGCTGGGTCTCCATGGATGCTGAGTCTCTGTGGGTGCTGTGTATCCATGGGTCCTGGGTCTCCATGGGTGCTGGGTCTCCATGGGTGCTGGGTCTCAATGGATGCTGGGTATCTGTGGGTGCTTGGTATCCATGGGTGCTTGGTATCCGTGGGTGCTGTGTGTCCGTGGGTGCTGTGTGTCCGTGGGTGCTGAATCTCCATGGGTGCTGCCCTCCACAGGTGCTGGGTCTCCATGGGTGCTGGTCTCCATGGGTGCTGCTCTCCACAGGTGCTGCCCTCCACGGGTGTTGGGTCTCCATGGATGCTGGGTCTCCATGGGTGCTGCCCTCCACGGGTGCTGGGTCTCCATGGGTGCTGAGTCTCTGTGGGTGCTGTGTATCCATGGGTGCTGTGTATCCATGGGTGCTGTGTATCCACGGGTGCTGCCCTCCATGGGTGCTGGGTCTCCATGGATGCTGGTCACAGGCACTGCCCTCCATGGATGCTGAGTCTCCATGGATGGGAAGGGAGGATGGAGCAGCTCGCTGGGCTCAGCACAGGCTGTTCTCCTCTCTCATCCCCGGGCTGGAAGGGCAGCAGCACTGACCAGCTGTGCTAATCAGCAATAATGTGCAGCTCAGCAGAACTTCTCCATTGAAAGGTTTTGGGAATAATGTCTGAAATGAAGGGTTGGGGCGGTGGGAGGGAGGGAGGGGAGCCCCAGCCCCGCTCACAGTCACGCTGCGCCTAAACCTGGAGCTGGGAATTGGGTTCAGTTTTTTTTATTTTATTTAAAATTCAAATGTCTGATGTTCTTAAATTGAACAAATGATATTTAAAAAAATATATCAGGCTCCAACATCTGCAGATTATGATTTGCATTTTGAAATTGGCTGCTTGAATTGAACAAGGATGAATACTGTCACTCTTCTTTCATTCGCTCCGTTTATTTAATGAAATGCTAGAGGTCAACCCTTTGTCCTTAAATTAGTTACTATAAAAATCTTTTTGTACTTTTCTGCTTGTTATGATGTCTTCTAAGCAGAAGAAAAGGTTGCCATTAATTATGTCTTTGTTGAATATGGATATCTATTCATAGTTAGTTAAACAGTTTCAAACAAAATTAGCATCGAGCAACTCGAAGGCCAGCTTTAGGTTGGTTATCAAGAATTTTTTGCTAAGAGAATGCTCTCCTGCAAGTGTGCATTATCTAATATATTCAGCTTTCAGTTGCTAATTTTTTTTCCAGATGAAGATGGGCTTAATTGAGGTTGTGCTTTTAAGTTTGTAGAGCTCTTCAGCATCTCATACAAAAGCATCTAGAGGCTTTTCATTTGTCTTGAGTATGTTTTAGATGTACAAATATTATTTACTTTAAACTCTAAATCAAAAGGCACACTGTAACTATTTTAAATAAAACATTATTCTCTGCTGAAATATATATAAATTCAAAGGGGGGCTTTTTTTCATTATCACTTAATTTATGTGAAAGAGCTGCTATTAACAAATTTTAGGATAATATTGCAGTAGCAGTTTAGTCACTGGGCTCAAACAGGCACTTAGTCGTGTAATTTCCTTGTCAGAGATAGAGGCTGTGAATTCCGGGTAGGACCCAGCTCCGGTTTCTGTGTGACTGGGAGCTGAGTGCCTTTGGAACCGGCTTTGGAGACCACAGCGCGCTCCGTGTTGGGGAAGTGCCGACACAGCGCAGGGGTTTGGGAACAGCCACGCTGGGTGGGTGGGTGGGTGGGTGCCTCTCTGGGGAGGGGGTTTGGGCTGGGTGATGTTCCACTCTCAGCCGGTGCCCCCCACAGTTCCCAGGGCAGCTCCCGGTGCCTGCAGGGGGTGACAAGGGCGGGTGGTCCCCAGAATCCCCGAGCCTGGGATGCCTCAGGCCGGGGATGGGGCACGCTGCTCTCTGCGCTCACCGTGCCCCAGGGACTGGACAGAAAATCTGTCTGTGGTCCCAGAAATGTTTCTTAGCAGACCCCAGTAAAGCCAAGCCCCCTGGCAGGGCACCCACGCCGTGTTTGGCAGGGGAACACCCACACTTTACAGGCTGTGTGGCCTGGGCGGCGCGGAGGGGCCATCGCAGCCCGGGGGATCCAGCCTGGTGATCCACCCCCGAGCCAGACAACAGCGGCTGGGGAGCTGGGAACAGAGAGCAGGAAAAGCTGTGGCAAGAAAAGAAGATAATTAGGAAAAGTAATAGGAAAATATAAACGTGGAAGCAGAGGATTAGTCCTAGTCATTGGAAATGCAAATGATCTCCGTGCTCGCTCCCAACATCTTTTTTCTAAGCTTGTGCTTCAGAATGGATTTTTCTCTCATTTTGTTTTTCCCCCCTCTTCCTCCTCCCCAGAGCAGCAGAGCTGCTTTCCCAGCAGCATTAAATATTCCCGGAGCCGAGACACTAACCTTGTAATGCTTTTAGGTATAATATACAGATTTTTTTCATTTTAAATGCTAGCTCATAATGACATTGTGGAGTAGGGATCCCGAGTCAGCCTTATTATCATGGTGTCTCCTTGAGCTGAACCTCTGAGAAATGTGAAGGGGAGACCTTTTGGAACGAACAAATCCTTTAGCTGCCTATAATTATTTATTAAAATAGGCGACCAGGATAAAGGCCGGGGAGGGGGAGGGAGGAGCAGCATTCCTTTCCCTGTCCATCCCTCCGTGCAGGCACACGTAGATACAGCAGAGCCAGTGCCGTGGCCGAGCTTGTACTTTAGAAATATAAAATAATGGATGTGCAGGCAGGAAAGATAAACCATGCCCAGGTGACACGTGTTTTTATGAACCGAAGGGACAAGGCAGCGACCTGCACACTCGGAGCATCCTGCGGCTGCTGGGGGGTCTCCTGGCGGTGCTGAGCAGGCTTGGGAGGAATGTGGGGATGGACCTGTGCTTACAGCTCTGGGAGAGAAGGAAAATAAGGATGGGAGCAATGTTTGCCCACTGTGAGTGGTGAAAGAGAAGCCATCCTGCTGCAATAGCTGGATAAAAGAAAGAGGGAAAAAGGGAAATAAACAAAAAAACCCCACAAACAAAACACAAACAACCCAAAAAACAACAAAACCCCAAACAAACAATCAAACCACACACACTAAGAAACCCCCCAAACCACCAAGCAAACCTTGCCTGGATTTCAGGGAACACTTGCACTGTCCAGCTCCGGTGAGCGGCCGCAGGAGCGTCGCGCTCCGAGTGTGGCAGCGGGACCGGAACCCTTCCCTGTGGCAGGGGAAATTTTATAAACTTCAGCTACTAAAAAAAAAATAAAATATTTGGGGTCAATTTTCCACTTGTGCCTGTAGCTCTTGAACAAGTACTTTTATGGTTCCTTCCCACATACAGGATTTATCTGCAGCTCTGTGAAGGGCTTTTACATTTAATCCAGCGCTGAAGTAGTAATTTGTTGCCGGCGCTTCTTACCAGGCTTTTCTTTTAACTTTGCCGGGACCAGGCCCTTTGTGCTGGCTAATCTGTGCCTCACAATGCCGGGCACCTCGGGCTGCAGCGCCCATGTCCTGCCGTGGAAGGGGACACGGTGAGTGGCCGAGGGTGGGCACTGGCTGGGGCCGGGGGGCAGCACCCACGGGCGGCGCGGGCAGCGCCGGCACCGGCGCGATCCGAATCCCAATCCCAATCCCAATCCCACGGCACGGGGTGTTCCGGCCCCGGCGCCATCCCAATTCCACGGCACGATCCCAATCCCAATCTCGCGGCACGGGGTGTTCCAGCCCCTGCGCCATCCCAATCCCAATCCCACGGCACGGGGTGTTCCAGCCCCGGCGCGATCCCGATCCCAATCCCACGGCACGGGGTGTTCCAGCCCCGGCACAATCCCGATCCCAATCTCAATCCCACGGCACGGGGTGTTCCAGCCCCGGCTCGGTCGGCAGCGGAGCCTTTTCCACGTGTGT
>JAWWLZ010000118.1:5037202-5054272 GCA_035041345.1 Poliocrania exsul | reverse complement strand
TGTTCCGGCCCCGGCGCCATCCCAATTCCACGGCACGATCCCAATCCCAATCTCGCGGCACGGGGTGTTCCAGCCCCGGCGCCATCCCAATCCCACGGCACGATCCCAATCTCAATCCCACGGCACGGGGTGTTCCAGCCCCGGCACGATCCCAATCTCAATCCCACGGCACGGGGTGTTCCAGCCCCGGCTCGGTCGGCAGCGGAGCCTTTTCCACGTGTGTGCACCGAGCTGTCGTGCACATAATTCATAGCAGCTCCTGTAGCTTTTCTACAGAGTCTGTAATTATTTTTTAGTGCACTTGGATAATGATTTTTTAAAATCAGTTTTGAAGTTCCTCTTACATTGGGAGTAACGTGTTGGGGTTTGTGTTTTTCCTGGAGCATGCAGTGCTGTAGACTGTCCATATATACTCTATTATTTTTCAGAGAAAGGAAAAAAAGTAAGGTAAAAGAACCTTTTACAACTCTTAATTTTAATTGAACTGCACATATTTTTTAGAATAATTTTTAAAGTGAGATTTTCACCCTTCTGCCTTTCAGACACGTCTTTTTTATTAAAAATATTCTTTGATCCCAAGTGATGAATGAATATTTTATTCCAGATACAAAGACATCTTGGGGATATGTTTGGACATAGTAGAAGCATGTGAAATAGTGCCCTACAAATATGAAATAGTCTCTCATAAATAAAGACACCAAAGCCACAATATTAAAAACGGGGGCAGCTCTGCCCGCCTCCCTTTTATCACAACATTTCTAAACTAGACTGGTATTACAGGAGGCTTTTTGGCGATGGCTCAGGCAAGAAATGTTGCTGTATTTACAGGAATTATGTCTGTACTTTATATTTTGTCTGGGGGTAAATGGATCTCTTTTCTGCAGCACTGGGTGAATGTCAGTGTACCGCAGCAACTTCTGCTTCTCGCATGGCACTGCTAAGAAAGCTGCTTTGGGGAGCTGTGTCCCCCCAAATGTGACAGGGACACCCCCCTTTCCCTGCAGCCGCCACGGCACAGGCGTCCCTGAGTTACAGCCCGAACCATTCGGCTCCAAAGGGACGAGCCGCAGCCCAGGAATCCCTGTGAGCCATAAAAAGGGGAACCCGCAGGTACCGCAGCACGTGGGGAGCTTTATGGGCATGATTTAGTGAATATGAGAACATATTTTGTGCTCCATTGTTTAGACTCAAGAAGGCATAAAATCTTTAACATCTATTTATCATGTAGCTATTTTAATGTAAACATTTGTCTATTTGGATGAAGTGTTTTCATTATTAAGCTAATTTCCACATGTTTCAGATAGACTGATGAGTTCGAAGCAGAGCACTTGCTGATGAGAAACGAAATTCGGCCGCGGCTCAGCCTGCTGTCAGATACATCTTCATTAGTTTTTGTCATTCACTGATGGCAAATGCTCTATAAATGAGATGACGATCAGGTCCGCCTTGATAACTTGCCTTATCTCATTAGTTTTCACATCAAAGTTAATCAGCAATGTGAATTGTAATTGCTGGAAGAGACAATGCAATAGATCACTCGGCCTTTTTTTTCTGCGTGGCATCTTGAAACATCAGCAGGCTGGTGTGAGTAGATAGGCTCCGAAGGAAAATGATGTGGAAAGCATAATAAGCAAGCTGCTCGGAATTAATGAGCTTACCCAATAAGAAAAGAATAACCAATCAATGTGAGCTGGGCAAATATAATTTAGGAATAATTGCTTGATTGGTTGTCTATAGTAGGCTGATTTGACCACACACAAGGATTAAGAATTAAGATGTCAAGGCAAAAAATAATTTGGCAACTGAGGGCATGTAATTTTTTGTTCCCCTCCCTTTATGACTGAAAGCGATGGCTGTTTGATATGTTATTCCCCGGGAATGGAAACATTAGACGGGCGCGCGCTGGTGGGTGGGGTTTTCTCTCTCCTTTATGCTCCTTTTATCATACAAGGTCTTTCAAACCTCAGTGGGGATATTGCAGTGCGGGGCATTAAAAAGGAATAGAGGGGGGGAGAAAAATAAAACTGAAAAACCCCCACCCCAAGCGTGTTGGTGTGTGAGCACTGCATGGAAAGGAGCTGTGGGCTGGCAGGGGCTCTGCACTCGGGGTGTTTGCAGAGCCAGCCATGCCCAGGTCCGAATCCAAAACGCAATTCCTGCGCTACACACGCTTTCCATATAATTTTCCCCACAGCCACTGGCCAATTAGTAAAGAACCCTTATATTCTTCTATCTAAACTATAGGGAAGGTTCAGCCAGAAGGTAAATTTGCTTTGATCTACATTACACCTAATTGAGTCACCACCAATGTCTCTATCCCAACATCAAGAAATGTGAAAATGTTAGATTATTTCACTGGGGATTAAACCTAATTTTCGCGTGTTCTGCATTAACCTATTAGGCTGACTCATCTGCATTGCTAATGCGGCTCAGGCAGCTGTCACTGCTAAAGAAAAACATGATCATGCAATCCTTGAATGAATGATTCCAGCTCTGATTAGTGTTAGTGAAGTTAGCTGAGCCCTGGTGATAAGGCAGGAAAATTCCCAGGTTGCCAATAGCTTTGAAAATTATCAGACTCCGGGCAAAATGTAGCTGGCGGCGCGCGGGGCCTCCCTGCGAGGGCGGCATTATTTAAGGCTGTCTCTTCGGGTGCTCGCAGGAACGTGGCTGCTGCCGCTGCCGAGGGGCTGGTGCCAGGGCTGCGGATTAAAATGATAATGGGGAGCGACCTGAGCGCGCCGCCGGGCACAGCCGGAGGTTCGCCCTGCCCGGCCGCCTTTGGCGTTGGAACGGCGGCGATGCCGGAGCAGCTCCAGCCGGGAGAAGGGGCTGGCAGGGGCCGGCATGGACCACAGACCATGTCTGGGCTGCACTCTTTGTTCACAGGGCAGCGGCACCACCGTCAGCGCCAGCCATTCCTGGGTTCTTTCTATCCGTCACATTTAAATAGGGAAAAAAAAACCAAACCCAAAACAACAAACCAACAATGACCCATCCCCTTGAGATGGGAAAAATTTAGGAGTGAGTTATCCCCAAGCAATAGAGCCAGGAGCCAATTTAATCCGATTAGCGCCTGCCGACAATGGATGCTCCTCACCCATTGTGGACAGAGGCTTTCACTTTATTTGTTTCTATTAGCCAAGAATCCGAGATATCGGAAAAGTGGAGTTTTGCCTCGACAATCAACAAAAAAACAAATCGAGGAAAATAGTCTAAAGTGTCAATATTGATCTTTTGGCCCTGATTGTGCGTGGAGAGGACTTGTTGAGTGCCCGAAGTTTGCGGTCCCGTGGGTGTGTGCTCCTGGTGCTCCCTGTCACAGGGGTGGTGGCAGCTCCTCCCGCCGGGATGGGGGGTGAGGAAGGCGGGAGCTGCCGAGGCAGAACAGACGGGTTTCACTGGGAAAGACTCGCAGTTGTCAGCCCAACAGCAGCACTGATAGGAAACGTAACAGGGCTTTAAACTGACAGGCACATTTATGTAATTCCCTGTTCCTTGGTGAACGCACTCACTGCAGGTGTCGGCAGAGGCTCCTTCCCATCACATCTCATAGGAAGAAACTCCAAGTTTTCACATACTTGGAATGCACTCTCCTATCTCCCAGCCCACAGCCCGGCGTGCGCCGATATCCGTGACTGGCACAGCATCAGTCAGCTCCCACTGCCCCCCTGTGTGACTGTGACATCCCGTCAGTGAGGACAGGCCAGACCTGGGCTCCGAGAGGTGCTGCTGGAGCAGGAATTGCTGGGCAGGGAAGGGCAGGATGGACATGGAGACCAAGATTTGCAGAGAGTGACCCGTCCTGTCCACGTCAGCACTGCTGTCTCCAAAACAGCCCCCAGAGCCTCGGGAATTCCAAGGGGAACAGGAGGAGAGAGACAGGGGCACCAGGAGCACCGTGTGCCCTGAGGGACCTTCCTGGGGACCCCCACCACGGGCTGGCAGTGCTGGCCACAGCAGCTGGACTTGGCCATGCCCTCAAGACTCGTGCAGTGCAGACCCATCAGCTTTGGGATTTTACTCCCATGTGCCAAGTTCTTTGCTGTCTGGAAAAGCACAGGCTGGCTGAGCAAACCTGTGCCCCTAGCAAAGGGGCTCTGCTGCAGTTTGGGAGTGCGTTCTAACATCCCAGGCTCCTCGAGTAGCTGCAGACCAGAATTCTGTCCTTCTGACCCACAGTCTTCCAGACAGTTGTTGGTTCTGCAGGTCAGGGATGAATTTCCCAGCAAAGCCTGGGAGCAGCTCTCCCTGGGCAGGTGGACGAGCACCTGTGCCTCTGCCTCCCTGAGCAACAGCCTGCGTGGGGAAAAATGGTCACGGAGAATTATGCCCTGGAGCTACCCCAGGCAAAGTACTCTTATCCTAAAATGGGATTTTTTTCTCCCCTCTCTTACAGTGAGTGGCTCCAGGTGTCAACTGAGCAAGCTCAGGATCAGCTGCAGCTCTTCCAGAGCGCGTGCCCATGTGCAGAATATTCCTGAACAGGTATTTCACTTTAAATTCATGCCCCGTCTTATTCCAGAATATTTTTCCTGTGTAGAGGAGCACTTGGCTGGGGTCTCTGCTTGCTGCCGTAGTAGTGATAAGATGGATTGGCTGATCTAATAGGTCTTTTCAATCTCTGATTTTGAAAGCTAAGATTGGGAAATTAATTTCAGAAAGGTCAAAACAGAGCAAGGCTATCCTGCTGCTGTGTGATGGATCCTGTTTTTTTTTTTAAATCTGCCTATTGAAGGAAAGGTTAGTTATTCAGCATCCTGCAAAAGAAAGAAATAAATAAAGCGAGCCGCGGAACACAAAAGTGTATAGATCTGCTGACCCACCCGCAATCTCCAGTTAATGAAAATGCCGGGAACGGCGGCGCCGAGCGCCTGCCGAGCTGGGGGCACCGACCCCGCGGGGTGGGCAGCGGGATGGGCCCCCGACCCCGGCACAGCACGTGTGTCGGGCACTGCCATGGCACGGGAGCCCCACGGCACCCATGGGAGGTCTGCGCCCACCCCACCCCACGGGGGCCAAGGGCGGTGTGTGGAAATGCCGAGTAAATCCTGGCGGTGTTCAGGAAAAACCCAGCCCGAGGCCCCGGGGGGGGTTGGAGGAGGGAGGCAGCGGCATCGCCCCGGGGTGGTCGTGGGGCAGTCTGGGGAATTGTGCCGGGGGTGGTGGGAAGCTGGTCGTGGTTTGCTGAGAAAAGAAACAGAAAACTTGGAAAAAGAGGGATAAATAACGAAAACAAAGGATTCACGTAAGTATTTCCCTGCTTTTCGTTTGTTCTGTTCCAATGCACAAGCCCAACAGTAAAATGGAAAGTAAATTGCTCTGGTGGTTTTAAAAACCAGGGAATCAGGGGGAGAGCAAAGGGGCCACTTGGGGGCAAATCACTTCTTAATTAAAAAGATAATAGATTTCTTTTGTTTGTTTACTTTTTTTTGCCTCTCCACCTGGTACATTCAGTAACCTGCCAAGCTGCCCTTCCCTCCATCCCCTTCTCTTATTGCAGATCAGTATGTTGAATTTTGGAAAGTGGGGAGAAATATTTTGGCAACACCAATTAAACCCCTGCCCTCTCCTGACACTGCCAGGAATATTGTGCCATTCCTGGAGTCTGGCACATGGGGAGAGTCCCGGACTAAGGCAGGGGGTTGCTGTGCCTGGGATGGCTGTGCAGCCCCACAGCCTGGTGGGACACGGGTGGGAAAAGCCAGTGGCTGTTGCAGGGTGAGTTGGGCTGTGGGGCAGGCCAAGTGACCTGCAGTCAGTCCAGAACCCACGAGGCACCTTTCCTGGTTTTTTAAGGACAGAATATCCTGTGAGCACTAACTTGGGTCTCCTCTGAGCAAACCTAAGGAATTCTGCTGATCCTGGATCAGGATCCTGACTGGAATACTTAGCCACGGCAGCGTTAATTAACACACTCATCTTGGACCTAATTCACCCTTGAACCTGTATGAGCCAATTTCACTCTGCAGTTCCCTCTTTACAGACAAACACTGAGCTTGTCTGGATCCAGGGCTGTTTGATATGCAAGTGTCCTTCCCAGGCATTCCTGAACCTCTCCACTTCCTGCTTCTCCTGTTGCTTTCTGCAGTCAGTTATACAAAACCAAACCAGGAATAATGGGCAAAATAAAGAATCTCCCGTTGAGGAATATGCTTGCAAGTTCAGTAATAAATAACAATTATTAGCCAATACACACAAACGACTTAATTCTTTTAACACATCAGACTACTCTGGGAATAAAGGCTAACTTGGGAAATGGGTTGTTCCCTATTTCATTTGGTACAGAAGATTCCAAGGAAAATGCTGGAGCACAGAAATACTTCTGGCTCCTTAGCAGGGGTATCTTTTCCCAGTAAAGAATCTGGAGTGGTTTGACTGGACAACAGAACACCCCTGCCAGTCGAATCGAGCTTCCCACAGCAAGGGCTGGGGGAGCTGCCAGGCATCACTTACCCTGACCTTTCCAAGCTTTCCCTCCCTGCTAATTCCAGAAACACCGGAGCGATTCAAATGTAAAGAGGTTTCTGTAGTCCCAAATACGTCCTGCTCCCCAAAGCTGATGCTGGAATGAGGCGTGGATTAACCTGGCATCCAGTGGAAAAAATAGGAACTGGAGCCTCTGTGAGTAGAAAAACAGATATTTTGGGGGCGAATGTTGGGTTAACTGGAGGGGTGTGTGCAGTGGGGACAGCGCAGGGCCCGCTGGCGCCGTGTCACACGCGTGATGTGCCGTGTCACACGCGTGATGTGCCGTGTCACACGCGTGGTGTGCCGTGTCACACACATGATGTGCCGTGTCACACGCGTGGTGTGCCGTGCCACACGCGTGATGTGCTGTGTCACACGCGTGATGTGCCGTGTCACACGCGTGATGTGCCGTGTCACACGCGTGGTATGCCATGTCGCACGCGTGATGTGCCGTGTCACACGCGTGGTGGGCCATGTCACACGCGTGGTGTGCCGTGTCACACGCGTGGTGGGCCGTGTCACACGCGTGATGTGCCGTGTCACACGCGTGATGTTCCGTGTCACACGCGTGGTGTTCCGTGTCACACGCGTGGTATACCCTGTCACACGCGTGGTGTGCCGTGTCACACGCGTGATGTGCCATGTCACACGCGTGGTATGCCATGTCACACGCGTGGTGTGCCGTGTCACATGCGTGGTGTTCCGTGTCACACGCGTGATGTGCCGTGTCACACGCGTGGTGGGCCGTGTCACACGCGTGATGTGCCGTGGGTGTCGGAGGGACCAGGAGCTGCTCCGGCTGCCGGCGAGGGCCGTGCGTGGGGCCGGGTTAGTCATCAGTGTGTACACACAGAGCTGCGGCTCAGCAGGCTCTGGGAAAGGCTTTTGTGGGATGCGTGTGTGGTCCCTGAGCACGGAAAAGGCAGTGAAGAGCCACCGGCTGCGGGCGCAGCTCCCCACGGCGCGGGACTCGCTGCTTTGCTGCGGGACGCGGTCCCCCCGGGCCGGGAGCTGGCGGTTCCCTGCACAGCACGGCCTCAGGGGAGGTGCTGCAGGGGGGCAGGAGCCTTTTCTCACAACAATCAGAGATTTTGGCGCTTTACCAGAGTGTACATGGGGCTCTTTCCTCACTTGCAACAGAGACAGGGCCAGGACTATGACAAAGCAAGATTTTTCCAGCTTTTTCTGCCCTTTTTGCCTTTTCTAAAACCCTTACATGATACATTAGCTGAGCAGAGTTCTTGTATCTTGGGATTTCTTCCTGTAACTTCCAGTGGAGTTTTTCCCAAGTCCTCACTTTCCTTCCCTATCAAAGTGCACCTTTACCTGCAGGAGGATCCAGGTGTCCCATACCCAGGCTTAGGGTCACAAAGACATTTAGGGCTTTGTAGTCCTCTGATTATTTTTATTCACGTGTTGTGGATTTTTTCAAATTCAACCACTGCTTAACCGTAGCATTTATATAACAATGTGGGTGTTTTATTATTATTAATACAATAACTTCACATTAAGTGGGCACTTGCAGCAAATTGGCATGGAAAAACACAGCAATTCTTGGTCAGGGTGACCAAGGGAGATGCCACAAAGAGGGTAACTCTGTCGGGGGATGAGCAGTGTGTGGGGCACGAGGTCCCCAAGCACTGTTCCCACCCCAGAACGAACTGGCACGTGGGTCAAGCTGCTCCTCAGGTCCAGCCCCAAGTGACTGTCCCGGCTCCATCGCAGTCCCACCCCCCACTCCCAGCTTTCCTGGGTGCTTTGCCCTGGCCGAGAGTCCCAGCCTGGCACTGCTGTGTGTGAGCTGAGGGTCCTCCACCTCCGGCAGATCCCGGGAATACCGGGGGAATATCTCTAAACCCCATTTAAATAGCGAGTGGGAGGGAGGGCGAGTGGAACATTTATTACCATCTAATCCTGCTCAGGTTTTCTACACCATATGTCTGAGCAGCAGAACATGTGAAATGTGTACTAATTACTCTGCCTGTGTCATGTGTGTATATTTTATATGCAGTCCCTGACCTTTTTGTTAATAACTTCACATTATATTCATTGACCTGAAACAAATTGAATTCAGTGGCACTCACTCCAGAATTGAATTACATAGTCTTCTTAATTGGTCTCTTATTTAAACGTGGAAAAGTAACAGTTTACCACCTGTAATTATTTTTTTTCCTTAAGAAATTCCTGCGGGGAGTGTGCGTTGCGTGTCCGTGTTGGGCTCATGTCCGGGGGGAATTATCACAGAAACCCCAAGCCCAGCTTGCACCATGGAGTGGGAAAATCCCCAAAAGCTCCGTTCTTCTGAAGCAAAACCACTTGTGTAAAAGTGTGTGAAAGCTGCAGAACAACCTCCCCTCCGCGGTGGAAAGGGCAGTCCTGGGCCGGCACCTCCCCGGAGCCCCCACGAACTGGCTGTTCCCCTGCTTTGCCAGGTCCCAATCCCGGCGTTTCCATGCCCTGGGAAGCTGAGGTGGGAGTGCAGGGGCTGCTCTGGGACCGCCGCCCCGCCGAGGGAGAGCGGAGCGCGCGGCCGGCTGGAGCCTCCGCTTCGCTTTCATCCTTCCAAGGCCCGGCTAATTGCCGGAGCCGCGAGGAGGAGACTTACTCTTTACTTACTATATTTAACTTAAAAATGCAAATGTTATTAGTGTCCCGATCGGTGATAAGAGTGCCTTTGTGCCAGGCTTTAACCTCCATTAGGGGGGATTAGGAGAACGTATCCACATTGGCATTTTCCAAGTGTCACTGTGACAGCACTTGCTGCACAAATGCCTGGCTGTCACACTGAGGTTTATCACCGGGTTTTTTCCTGCGAATGCAGACTAATAAGCCCAGAAATTACAATTGCCTCCCTGCCGAATCTGTGATAGGCGGAAATAATGATATCAGTGCCCTGCTAATCTCCTGCCTCCGCGCTTGGCACCAGCCTATTGAGTCACCTGTCATACGCCGCTTTGATGAGGCGAATTCAATCTCTCAGCTATAATGACAATGGAGCCATTTTAATGTTTGGAAATGATTATGTGAAGGTTTCTCTTTGCTCTGTCTTGGCAAGCAAACCAGGTCAGCGTTCCGGCTGTGCCTCCCGCCGCCGCTAACGACTTGGAAGGAGCCGGGCTGTATTAAGTGAATGTGCCAAGTTATTAGAAAGGAGATGCTGAAGGCAGCTGGGGGGGAGACTCTTTTTATTTCCTTTTTCACAGCAAAGCGTGAGCCTGAGGAGATGCTTCATACACGTGAGCATCTCGCACACGCCCGTGGTGCCCGCCGGGCTGAGGGCTCTGCGTGCCACGTGCCGGCAGCCACAGGCACCGGCCCCCAGATCCACTTGGGAATCGCTGGCTTTGCACAACAGGCTGCAGGGAGCTTGGGGCCTGTCTCACTGAACAAACCAAGCACCCAGACCTGTTCCAGGCCGGGTCAGTCCCTCCAGCCTGCTCATGTGTTGGGAAGGGGCTGGTGGGGAGCTGCACGCCCGAGCCTGGTTGGGCAGCGATGGATAAGATCTCACGCACCTGATTCCTACCTGGGTGTTGGTTTCAGTTCATTTTGTTGTAGAGGAACCGAATCTCTCCTTTTCCCACGTCCCTGTCTCTGAAACGATCACACCACAGCCTTTAATCAGGAGCTGAAACGCTTGGTTTGTTTATTTGAATGTAAAAGGAAAACAGCTACATTTCCTCACACTGCTGGAGGCACCACATTCACGGAGGAGAGGAAGGCATCTCCAGGCTGAGGGAGGGCTTCAGTCATCTTGGAGACGTGCAGGCTCTGTCGGAGCCCACAGCCGGAGTTCCATGGGTTGTGTACAGTTTGGGGGCTCTCTGTGCTGCCAGGGCTGAGGCTGGCTGGCCTCTCCCTGGCATCTCTCTGCCAAGGTCCTGCAGGACGTGTGTGATGTGGCCATGGCCCAGTCCTGCAGAGAGGCACCAGTCTCAGCTGGAAGAGATCCTTCCCGTGTGGTGCCCATTCCATGCTCCGTGAGAGCCTCTGGTTCTCAGGTGTGGTACCCCCAGGGCAAGGGGAATTCATCACCTTCCCTCTGGCCTTCCCTGCCAGGGCATGAGTATTTATTGATATGACATTCATTTTCTGAAATCTTGACCAACTCTTTGCTGAGGGAGGAGTCAAGCAGTGGAATTTCAGATGTCAGGCTTTTATTAGTGTGAGTGTTGAAGGCCACCCCGGGTGGGTGTTCCGGGCTGGCTCTGCTCTTCAGCAGGTGCAAAGCAATTGTGGGGCTGGATGGAGAGGACGGAGCAGAATCCAATTGACCCACACAGTGCAGGAAGTAGCACCGAGCCCATTTCACCGAGGGCCCTCGGAAAGAAATCTTTTTTATTAGAGATGAGTGCTGGAATTATTTCAAGGAAGTGATTATCTGTCTAATAATTGTACCCACATGAGTGAGTGCCACGGATGAAATTAAAGTGGCACGTTTAGAGATCGGCTGAGCTGGCGACGTGGTGACACCGACACAGAGGGCTGTCACCTGGTACCTCACCTGGCACCTGTTTCCAGGGATGCTCCTGGTAGGAGCTTGGCTCTGTGGGGTCACTCTGGTGGGGATGGGTTGGATGGTGGGACAGACACTTGGATGTCTGTGTTCAGGTTTGAGCACATCCTTGCCATCCCAGCAGGCCTGGCTTGGGTCCCTCTCGTGCCTGCGTGGCAGGGGGCTGGGTGCCACCCCCACGCACCCCCACATCTCCCCTAATTAAGGCAGCCAATCTAATTAGGGCGGCGTGGGGCGCAGCCGCCCCGTGGGGGCGCATCAAAGCCGGCGTGGGGCGCGCGCGCGGGCAGCGCAATTACCCAAGTTAAGAAAACATCCCTGTAATTAGCGAGGCAACTCTAAGCACAAGGAATGGAAATTAGTCACAGCGCAATAAATTAGTCGGTGCATATATTACGTGCCGGGAGCACCCCGGGGGCCTCCTGTTTGCAAGGCTTTGGTTTGCAGCCCCATGCCTCTCAATAAAGCATTCATCCCTAGGTGATTATGTGCCAGCAAAAGGAGTTTTTAACTGAATTACAAATTTTCTTTTCTAATTCTTTTGTAGGCAGAATTGGGATCCCTCACTTTTTTCTCTCTTTTTCCTTTTTTTTTTTTTTTTTTTTGAAGGTCCAGGGAGCAAACCCACTTCCCTCCCCCTTCAGCTAATAATTAATTTTCAGCTTTTCAGGGTGCTTCAAGACCCTGCATTGTTTGCTTTAATTAGGAGCGGTAGTTAAGGAACTATTTCAAAATCCCTCCCCAATTCTGAACTATTTTAGCTGTCGTTTCTTTCCTGGGGGAAGAAAAGGGGAGGGCAAAGCAGGAAATTGGACTGTAGCAGCGCATAACATTTGCATCAAAATAATACAGCCGGCAACAGAAAATCACAATCACATCACTCAGAAGGAAGGAACAGAATACAAATTAAAGGAATAATGTAAATTTTTTGCCATTAAGCTTCAATGACCATTTGAAATGGTGCAAGGCACAAAGGTTTTGATGAGCATCATCCAGTTTGATTATTCATACTTGTGCTTCTGCTTGAATTAAAGTAGGAGTGCTAGAGCCTGTTAGAGCAAAATATTTGAATTGGTAGTGAACTCTCACCTTTACTTGCATCCATTTACTTTTCAAATGAATACCAGATAAGTTAGTGCATTTTATAATCGGCCTGTTTTCCAGTGAGTGCTGTCATTACATACCAATTTCTTTTAGAAGTGCTTCCTAAGAAACATTAAATACTTACAAATAAGGATCTGTCCATCACTGAGAGCAGCCCTGTCTGAGCAGTGCTGGGCGGCACAGGCAGGTTGTGTGTCCTCCCTCCAGGGGTGTGTGTGTGACTCCTCTGACCTGGCGTGTGGCCCATGAGCTCTGGGCTCCGTGTCCCACTCTGTATCCCCACCCTCTCTCACAAACTGGCCAGGGGTTTGTGTGCCAGGAGCTGGGGAGATAAGGCCTCAAAACTCTGCAGGTAGATTGGGTATTAGACAAAATTTCTTCCCCAGAGGGGCTGCCAGGCATTGGAACAGGCTGCCCAGGGCAGTGGGGCAGCCCCCACCGGCGGGGAGGGATTTCACAGATGTGTAAATGTGGCACTTGAGGACATGCCAGTGGTTGCCTTGGCAGTGCTGGGGGAGCAGGTGGACTCGATGGCCTTAGAGGGCTTTTCCAGCCTAAATAATTCCATAGGGTTCTGCAAAAAAAAAAAAAAAAAGCCAAAAGGCAGCCTCAGAGTCACCACACAGTATCCCAAAAGGGTTTGGGTTGGAAGGACCTTAAAGCCCATCTTGTTGCACCCCCTGCCATGGGCAGGGACACCTCCCACCAGCTCAGGTTGCTCCAAGCTCCATCCGGCCTGGCCTGGGACACTTCCAGGGATGGGACACTTCTCTGGACAGCCTAATTTGCTAAGTAATACTCAGGTTATTCCTAATGAGCAATGAGCTGGTGATGCTGCTGAGACATCCCTCAGCTCCATGCACTTGGGGATGCCAGCAGAGCTCCCACCGCCCTGCACGGTTGGCAAACCCCCACAGCTGGACCAGCAGGAGCCGCGGGATGGCTCGCCCTGCCCCGCTTTGGGGCTCTGTAAAATGTCTTTTATTCAAATGAGGTGGGGGAAATCAATGCAACTCCACATCAAACCCGAGCAAACCTCCGGTTTAGCAATTCCCCAGCAATCCCTCAGGAGCCAATGAAGGCCAGGTTATTTAAATGAGAAAGGCCGGGAATGAATGCCTGCCTTTGTCCCGGCGCTTCCCCAAGGTGATCTGGGTTAAACCCCTGCTCTCAGGGTTAATTATCAGCTGCTTTTCTTTTAAAAATGTTTTTTTCCTTATTGACACAGGGGGGGTGATTTATGTAATATCCATCATAATTCCCAGATTTCTGTAGATTACAAGGTTATCCCCATGCACTGCTCTGCTGGTGGAAGAATGTGGGCTCCACACCAGCCTCCCATCCCACTGAGGGGACAACCAGGTCCGGCCGCCACTGCTCACCCTCCTGCTCCGTGGCCTTCCTTAATTAAGGATAATTAATACATGGTGCTCTGGGGTGCAATTAAAACAAAATAAAACAAAAGGGCAGCATGGAAAAGCACAGCCCTGCTCTTTTCTTCCACTTTCTCCCCCTCTCTGCCTTTCCAGTCCCCCTGGGGATGGTTTCTGGGGACCCCCAACCCCAGCCCAGCAGGAGCCCAGACTGGCTGCCCCAGTCCTGTTCTCCCCATAAGGGGGCAATGCCACCCCCATGCACGTTTGGGGTCATGGCCCTGCAGAAGAGCCTGGAGGTGCTGTGGGGTCCCTCTTGTCCCCATCAGTAGTTTGACAAACCAGCTGAAGGAGAGGCCAGGTTGGGATCCAGCTCTCCAAGCACGTCTTCCAAGCTTGAACACCCCGGCCCTGGGGACAGGGAGTGATGCCTGTCCCCCCTCCAACCCTCAGCAGGGGCAGAGCAAGGCTGTGGCCCCTCTGATCCCAAAGTCTGAGATGCACCTGCAGTGTCCAGGAGGCTTCCTGGTGTCTGAGCCCAGGGAGCAGGAGAGGGCTGTGCCAGCAGCGAGGGAAGGCACACACAGCTCCCGGCACACGCGGTGCCACAGCCCTCGGGAAAGGAGTGTTTCCTTGGGCTCGGCTGCTCCACCTCACTCATCCCTCCACGCTTATCCTTCTTCCTCCCATCCTCGGGTTTTCCTCTGCTTCCTCCCTCCCCAGCACTTCAAAGCCCCGCTGTCTTTCCAGGCACTCTGCCACGGCCGCGTTCTCCGCGGGCTCTCCAGAGTGTCCGGTGCCCGCTGGCCTGCGTGTGGGCAGCCACGGATTTATGGCAACCCCGAGCGCTGCTGCCGCAAACTGCTGCTTTCAGGGATCATTCCACTCGACTGGCTGAGAAGAAAACTGCTCTGATAGAAACTATGTCATAATAGTTGGGAACTGGATAACGACGCCCGCCGCCAGAGCTGATTTATTCTCCCGTGCCAGCGCGGGGAATTGGTCTCCACCAAAGCAGAAAATGGAGCTGGCTTTCCAGGAGGGTTTAGAATCAAGCGGCTCTGGAGTCACCACCTGATTATTTCGATAATCTTTCTGCAGCCAAACCATTCCCTGTCATTCCAGCTGGTGCTGGTCTGCAAATCAAATGTTCCACAGGATCAACCCAGAGCTCTGTCACCCCCATTAAAGTCTGACTTTGGTTGTCAGCTCCCCATGGCAGCACCTCTGGGGCCAGCAAGGTGCTCACAGAGCAACCCAGGGGAGAAGTGGGCAGGTTTAACAGCAGCAGCCCAAGAGATGATGAGAGGAGTGGCAGATGTTCTGGACTTCCTCAGAAATCATGAACATCTGCCTGGGTTCACTTTGGAAAGGGAGAAGTGAGGGCTGGGAGAGCGACAGGGGGTGACAGAGCCACCGCCGGAGCGGGGCTGGGTGAACTCCCTCCCCACATCTGGTTGTTGGATGAGGGCAGCCCCACACACAAGGCACTGCTGCATCACTGTGACAGCACTGCCAGGGCACACCCCCTGTGTGTGTGTGTGTCCCCTGGGTATGTGGGACAGGGACAGGGGAGGGCTCCAAAGCCAGCTGAGAATCCCTGTGGTTGCTCTGCCCGGAAAAGGCAGTGTGGGAGCAGAGCAGAGCAGTGAGGAGGAGCTCAGCAGGGATGATGTGTGTGCCAGGAGGGGCTGCTGGGGCTGAGGAATGTCAAGGACACATCCTGGCAGGGCTGGATGGCAGGTTTTGTTCAGGGCAGGTTTGCCATAATGCGCTTTGATGGGTCTGAAATTGGCCCTTCTGAGGCCGACAGTTCCGCACAGGAATTCCCGCCTGGCACGCTGTGCTGGTGACCTGCCACTCAGCGCTGTGGGGACATGGGGCTGCCAGGCTGTCACTCCACCCTGGGCAGCGCCTCATGGGGCTGACACCCTGGGAGGGGACTCTGGGTGGTCCAGGGAATTAGTGTAACTCTGGGTCTCCAGGCTGGTTTTCCAGGGGGCAGATGAAGCCATTGCACAACCAGTCAGGCCACAGAGCCCGCAGCAGCTTCTCCTGGTGACTCCTGGCAGTGTCCCGGCAGGGGGCTGTTGGAAAATGATGTTTTGCCATGATCCAACTCACAGGGATGCCAGAGCAGCCCTTGCTTTGGCAAGTCTTCTGTTGCTCCCTTTTCCCAGCACAGCCTGCACAGCTGGAGGTGGCTCGTGTGATAAATGGACAAGGTTCAAAAATACAACTCCTCTGAACTTTTTAACCTTACACGAAAGGGAGGAATTCTAAGAGCAATGGATAAAATTCAATTAACTGAGATGACAGAAAATAATCTACTAAGCACGTACATCAGGCAATTGGAGGCTTTCATACCTTTCAAAAAGGAAATAACCTATTTCTTTCCTTGTTATCTAATGACACAGGAGTTTATTTCTCTGGAAGCAGTTACAAATCTACCTAATGGGGCCCAAATGCTGTTGCCAGGCAATTAGGGGTTTATTGTGTGGCTAATTCTTTCATTTCCGTGGCGGTGATTGTGGTGACAGGGAGCTGCCCCTGGGCTCTGTGTGCACCTGTGCCTGTCCCTGCCTCTCTGGGCACCCTGTGCCAGGGCCTCCCCTCCCACACAGGGAGGACTTTCTTCCTACACCTAACCTGAATTTCCCCTCTGTCAGTTTGAAGCCGTTCCCCCGTGTGCTGTCACTCCAGTTCCTGCTGAAGGTCCCTCTCTGGCTTCCTTCAGATCCTGGAGGAACTGAGGAACTCTCTCCTGAGGGCACGTGTGGTTTGAGTCCCCCCATTGTGCCACCCTGCTGATAAAGGCGTGGCGGGGTTTGCTCTGTGCTGCTCATTTTCCCTTTGGTGTGTTTGCTGCCATGACTTATTTGGTGTCTGATCCATGAGTTATCCTGTTTCTCTGAGCTGATTTTAAATGTTCCTGCGCAGTCTTTGTGCAGCCTGGGCAGCTTTTGGTTATGAATGAGCGCAGAGACACACGCAGGGGTGTATTTATATAAAATATATAAGCAGGAGGAATCTTCATAAATCACAGACTGCTGTTATCCTGGGGTCCATGACAGCCATATCTTTTTTCTCCACAGAAACCCAGAATACATTAAACACCCTGGGCCTTGGAAAGGGACCTTTCAAACCTGTACAATTGCTCTATTTATCCCGTTCCTGGAGCAGGCAGCTTTTAATATCTGAAGTCTGTTCTATACAAATCAATCTTAAAAGTAAGATTTAAGCCCGAATTTATTAAGGGAAGCTCCTGTATCTGCCTGGAGGAATATTGTGGTTTATGACCTAAGGAACAGGGTGGTTAATCCTGGAGGGAGAGCCTTTGGAAGGCTCTTTTACATTGGGCTCAGCTGGCAATCTCAGGCCTGTTGGGCAGTATTGGCACACGTGTGGGCAAGGCTGTGCCTGGCCTAGGATGCTGCCGGAATGGGGGAACGAGGGCTGGGATGCTGTGGAAGGACTTGGATGCTGCAGGAACAAGAGGAATGAGGGCTGGGATGCTGTGCAAGGCCCTGGATGCTGCAGGACTGGGGGAATGAGGGCTGGGATGCTGTGGAAGGCCCTGGATGCTGCAGGAACAAGAGGACTGAG
>JAWWLZ010000118.1:5009813-5021429 GCA_035041345.1 Poliocrania exsul | reverse complement strand
GACCCCCGCGACCGGGACCGCCGGCTCCGCAGCCTCCGCGACAGGTGAGCAGCCCCCGCGCGGGTTCGAGGGTGGCGTTTCCAGCACAGGTGGATCGGTAAAAGCGAACCCAGCCCCGCTCCGGCCCGGCCTGGGCTCCGCGGGCACTCCGGTGGCGCTGGTTCCTGCCTGCGAGCACGGACGGGCGGCCCGGAGCCCCCCGGAACCCCCCGGAGCCGGCCGGGCTCAGCTCTGCCCTCCCTGTCCGCGCGACTGGAATCCCTGCGGTGTTCCCGGGGCTGGGGAGTCTGGCCCTGCATCCCTCGGGGACTGTGCCTGCAGCCCACGGGAATGGTCCCTGCATCCCGCGGGAATGGTCCCTGCATCCCGCGGGGGCGGGGATGGCTCCCTGCGTCCCGCGGGGTTGGTTCCCTGCGTCCCGCGGGGATTGTGATGGTCCCTGCATCCCGCAGGGTTGGTCCCTGCATCCCACGGGGATTGTGATGGTCCCTGCATCCCGCGGGGTTGGTCCCTGCATCCCGCAGGGTTGGTCCCTGCATCCCGCGGGGATTGTGATGGTCCCTGCATCCCGCGGGGATGAGGGTGGTCCCTGCATCCCGCGGGGTTGGTCCCTGCATCCCGCGGGGTTGGTCCTTGCATCCCGCGGGGTTGTGATGGTCCCCGCATCCCGCAGGGTTGGTCCCCGCATCCCGCAGGGTTGGTCCCTGCATCCCGCGGGGATTGTGATGGTCCCCGCATCCCGCAGGGTTGGTCCCCGCAGCCCGAGTGCTCCGCCCGCCCCCAGCCCCGCCGCTCCTCGCTCCGATGTGGAGCCGCTTTCCAGCTGGCTGGTTTCCAGTGCTGGGTTCTGCTGGCAGGGGCTGGTGGTGGGCTCGGGCACTGCCATTGCTGCCCTTTCCCACAGCCCTGAGCGCCCACACTGGCAGGTGGCTCGTGTTGCTGCAGAGCTGCTGTGCATCCCTCCCTCCCCTGACATCCTGGTGTGGTTGGGCCACCCTGACTGTGCAAAGCCTGGCACTGGACCTTAAATTACACTGCAGACTCTCTTTGCTGAGTTTTGCTTCCCAGTGCTGGCACTTTGTCCTCTCTGAATGCAGAGGTGCTGCGTGCTCGGGTCAGTGCAGGTCGGTGGTGTCTGTGGTGTGCAGAATGGGGAAGGGTTAGTTCTGAAGAGCCTGAGGGAACGAGGGGAAGGGGCAGAGAGTTTCTGTCCCTGCTCAATTTAGCCCTGACCGTGCTGGGGTTACTCAGCACTTACTCTGGGGCAGCTGCAGTGAGGAGGGCAGGGGCTGAGTGGAGTGGGCACGGAGTAAATGAATTATGCAGTTAAGTGTTGTACTTAACTCCCTGAGTAACTTTGCAATTAGAGTAACTGGGCAATTAGCTCTGCTGTGGCAGCCAGGCCAGGTGCTTCAGGTGCTTTGGGTGCTTCAGGCTTTGCAGGCAACTGGCACAAATGTTGAGGTGCTTGAGCACAGACTGTGAAGCACATAGGGCTATTCCATTCAGGAATAGCTGCTGTGTGAGGAAGAAGCTGCCAAAGAGGCTCTGCCACCCTCCAGGGGCTGGCTGAGGCTCCAGGGAGGTGGGTGAGCTCCGTGCCCACGAGTTCATTTGGTGTCAGACTGGTGCAGAAAACCCAACTGGGACAGTGACATTTCTCACTGGCATGGGCAGGTTGGAGTGCCTGTGTGTTGGGCAGGTTGGAGTGCCTGTGTGTTGGGCAGTTTTCCATGCACTTGTATCACCAGTGACTGGAGTGCTGCTGTTCCCACGTTGTGGATGTGCAGGGGGAGCACAGCAAGGCTGAGGGCTGGGATCTCAGACACCGCTGAGGCACCTCAGTCCTGCTGCCTGAAGTGGGAGGTGAGGGGTCAGATCCCTGCAGGTCGATGCCTGGGGGTGCCAGAGACTTGAGAGGGCTTGTGGCTGGCCAGGGAATTGAATTCTGCTCCCAAATCCCAAAAAACCCTCTCTGGCAGGGAGGGAACAGAGTTTTGGAAGCTGAGGAATGTGATGTGCTCCCTGTGGGATGGGAGGGTGGGAGGTGGGGTTGGAGCCAACGGCTGTTCGTGCCCATCGGCCTCTCCATCCATCAGGATATCCATGTTCTCTACTGAGGCAGGAAATCTACTTGGAGAGGTGTAAAAACAAGATCCTGAGATGTGTGTTTGCCTGGCTGTCCATCATGTAAGAGGAAATTGAGGGATGGGAGCCCTGGTGGAGCGTGGCTGTTGAACTGTGTGCATGACATGAAACCCTAATCCTGTTCCAGGCAGTGGCAGGATCAGAGGGGTAAAGTGGGTGCCTTGATCTCTCAGCTGCAGCAGCAGGAGGGGCTTTTCTGGGCTTTCCTCTGTGCAGGGAGACTGGGAGGAGGTGTATTTGTGTACAGGGAGAGCCCAAATCCACGGAGAAGTGTGCCCAGAGGTATGGAGATGTGATCCCCTGTGTGTGCCCCATCACTCTTTCTGCCTGATCACAATTAGATGGTATCTTTTAAGAAGAACTTGGGTTTTGGCTTTGCTTGTGGCAGGGTTTGTAAAGGGAATGTGCTGGAAGCCTCTGCCTTAACTCTTGGTTATTTTATATTTTTTGCTCATGGGATGGTTACTCATCCTTAGGTACAATTTGTAACTATTAAATAACAGCAGCTTTTCTCTGTTCCCAGGAACAGCTTCCCCTTGGAATGGCTTTGGGTGAGGGGTGTGTGGTCCAGCACCTGACTGTCCCCACAGCCTGGGCCCTGTTTGGAGTTCAGTAAAATACTTGGCTGGTACAAGGGGTCTGTGAGCCAGGGGAGGGTTGGGCTGGTTTGTGTGTTTTAATGTGTTGATCTGTCCCTGGGAGAGGTTCTGGGGAGTTGTCCTGGGAACAAGTCCAGCCAAGTATTTCCTGCATGGAAAGGGGTCTGCTGTGGGATTGTGTGGGCAGGAAAGGGAGGGATGAGCTCAGGAACTGCCCATCTCAGGGTTCAGAGCGAGTCCTGGGGCTCCAAATGGCACCTGTGGCTGGGCAGGGATCTCTGGCTGTTTCAGTGGGTTCTGTGTGGATGTTCAGGCATCTTTTCCCTTTACAGCAACCCTGTTCCAGTGAGGAACAAAGAGAAGTGAAAGCTTTGAGGTGTCTGCTTTGTGCTGAGCTGGGCTGGCAGATCAGTGTGTGTGACTGGAGCAAAGCTGAGCTCTCAGTTCTGGCATTGGGACACTCTGAACAGCAAAACATCTTTATCTGACTCTGTGTTGTTTGTTTTCTTGCAGTGAAGCCAGAAGGCTGGAATTAGAAAGGCAGCTGATGGAACACACAATGACTGATCCATACCTGTAAGCCTATTTTAAAGCTCCTTGAAGGTTATTTTATTCTGGCTCATTTTTTCCTGTGTTGGCACGAATGCTGTGTGGCTGCCCTGACACCAGATAAGGGGATAGGTCTGGCTGAAAGGCAATCAGGTTTGTAGGTGGGTGAGAACTAGTTCAGATGGATTTCCAGTGCCTCTTTGGTGGCACCATGGATTTAGGCAGCTGTGAAACCTCAGGCTTGGTGTGACTGGGTGTGAGGCTTAGAATCATAGAATCTGTTGGGCTGGAAGAGACCTCTGAGATCATCAAGTCCAACCCTTAATCCAACCCCAATGTGATCACCAGATCATGGCACTCTGTGCCACGTCCAGTCTCACCTTAAAAGCCTCCAGGGATGGTGAATCCACCCCCTCTCTGGGCAGAACTTCCAGAACTCGTTCCTCTCTGTACAGTTTTCATTCTGATTTTCATTCTGGAACATAATCCATTTAAAACCCCATGTACAAGAGTTTTTTAATGTATTTACCCTTTTGAACACCAAAGTCCCTGTGTCAATGTGCAAAGAAGTGGCCCAGATACATTTATATAAATATGCAGAGGAATGTGCGTGCTCCTTGAGTGTCACTGTGTGTCTGAGGCAGAGTGCTTGCAGTAGATGCCTGTGCTGTGCTTTCCTGTTCTCTGAGCCCAGTCTCTTTGCCCCCAGGCTGCAGTCCCTGGCCCTGCAGAGGCAGCTGGCAGCGGTGTGTGAGCGCCAGCGCCGGGCCCTGCGGCGCAACCAGACCCTGCGGCAGCAGAGCCGGCGGCTGGAGGCGCACATGGCAGCCTCGGGCTGGGACATGCTCCACAAGATGGAAGTAGCTGTCTATAAGTTTATATTACATTAGTGTGTGCTGTTGTTGTTGTAGTGGTGCTGTGAGAGACCCCAACAGAGCAGGGCTCTGAGCCAAGTTAGTGTGGGAGAAGATAAAAAGCAAAGTCCGTTAATGCCAGGCCGAGGGCCCACAGGAACACGTGGTGCCATGCACGTATCTAAGCTCTGATTTCCATGGCTTTTAGAATATGGTCTAGCCAATCATTACTTTACACATCTCCAGTTCAACCTTTTTCCCACTCTGGTCCCACCCCTGTTCCACCCCCTTAGGATTTGAGTCTGGGGTTGGTGAGACCTCCTCTTCATCAGTCTTCCTCTTCCTCAGCACACACAGGGCTCTTGGAGGTTTTCCAGTGTCCTTAGACCCAAAGTTGTTGGCTCATGTTTATGTTTCATTCTGCAGGCCTTTCTGATATTTTTCAGCATTCTGCCTTGAAAACAAGACTAAATAACTAAAAGAATGGGAGCTACTGATATGTGGCCTAGGTTGGCATGTATGAACATTGAACTTAAGCTGCTAGAAATATTAGCATACTAAATCTACATTTTACTACAGTTACAAGCCTAAAATCTATAAAAATGAGAAATCAGAAAATCAAAATCCCCATAGGCACCACTAGTAAACAGATTTCTGCATGTCCTAATGCTTCAGGCAGACTCAAACAGGATCCTTATTTTCAGGGTGTAGAATAGACAGGATCTGAAGTGCCTCAGACTCAGCAGGTCTCAAAACCAAGCCCTGAGGACTTTTTAAAACATCACATTATTATATTGGCTTGCTATCCCCCAGCAAACCATTTGGGATGTTGCAAAGTGCTATAATATGGTGATGATTTCAGATTTTTAAAACTGAAATCGTGTTTCGTGCTCATGCCACTGATATCCAGAGCCAGGGTTTTGGGGCAGTGCAGTGGGGAGGGAAATGTGTTATTCCTGCTCTGTAGGAGCAGTGGCACCCCTCAGAATCATTTGGCTGGGTTTATTCCTCATACAACTAGAGCCCAGGTGGTGCCTGTGGCACCTGGTGACATTCCCAGAGGATCTTTCTCTGGCTGCAGTGTAGAACCCCACAGTTCAGAGACTGTCTCTGGTGGGCACATGGTTCCCCTTCCTCTGATTTTTAATTGTAACTTGAAGCAGAGCAGGAGGAGGGGTGTGTTGTGGTCCCAGTTTCCCCCTGCTGTTTTGGAGGATTTCCCTTTCTGAGCAGCCCCAGTGCACACCAGTTTGACCAGTGGCAGGCTGTGGTGGTTCTGACACGCTGGTGTGAGTGCCAGTCGTGCCAGGGGTCAATGTGTACATGGGGTTTTGTTCAGTCCTTCCATGTGGATGTTTCTGTGCCATCCACTTTATCTCTGCCAAGTTACAGTTATTTCTCTGAGCTGCTGAACAAATGACATCTCCTCCATGCTAGTTATGAAAAGCAGAAGAGTTATGGAGCATGTAATCATTTAATCTATCGTGGGAGTACACAGAAAGAAATTATTACTGTTTTCTCTTCCTTTTTTTCCCTGCAGAATGCCCTTTAGGGGTGCTTTATCACAACTCTGGGCACATTTATTATGTGGCTGTAGCTCACAAAACTTCTTTTGTTTCTGAGAGATGCACTGTGTTTGTCTGCAGTTTGGTCAGTAATTTTTAGGAGCACAAATAAATTCACTTAACCTTTCAGGAAAATCCAGGAGTTACATTTGAGTTTCTTCTGAGAATTTTTAGTTTAATGTAGCAAGGTTTTGTTTCTTAAAATTCCATGTGTACAGTTTCACAAGCAGCCTCTTCTCTGGAAACTGAGGAGCAAAGGGCAGAGCTGGGGAAGTTAATTGCGTTGAGGGCTTGTTTTCATGCCTGTTCCTGCTGCAGAGTGGCCATGAGGTGCTGTCAGGCTGCTCTGACGTGTTCCTGGGCTCTGCAGGCAGGAACAAACAGCTCTGACTGCAGGTGCTGCCTGTGCCGAGTCCCGCTCCGAGCGCGTTCCCGCTGCTCAGTTCAACTCTGGAGTGGGCAGAGCCAGGTTTGGGGCAGCAGACACGGAGCCTTTCCTGCTGGGCTGCCCTCTGGAACAGCTGCCCTGGATTCTCCTCAGAACAGCCCAGCCAGCTGTGAGGTGGGACATCAAAAACACATTGTAAGGCTCGTGGCATCCCAAGGCAGCCGAGTCACAGTCTGGGCACAGCAGCAATAATTCAGTGCTCCAAATGAGGGTTGGGATGCCATACATTTGAGTCAACAAGTTATTGCTGTTTTCTGGGATTCTAAATTATGGAAATGAATAAATGTGCATGAAAGCCCTACAGCAGGTTGTGTACAGACCACTCTGTTCGGTCAGGGCAGCGGAGAAATGAGGAGAAAATGGGATCTCTGGCTTTTTAAATATAGTCTGGGTGAAAAAGGCTGCAAGGATTTTACATGTAGAGGTTCACTGTTTGCAAAGCAGTATCTGCTGGTTTGGGGGGGTGGATTTTGGTCTCCACTTTTGTGTGACGGATTTGTTCCCATTTAGGCGTGGTATGGAAGGGAAATTAAAAGGCTGTTATCCCTTCAAGAGGGCAACTTGTCAGCAGGAGGTGACAAGGAGGAAGGATCCAGCGAGCAGGTAATGGGGGGAATGGGCTTCATTCCAGAGCTGTGCTTGGAGAGGCAGGCACAGCCTTTCCATGGGCATTTCGGTCCTGGCACATCCTGTGGGAAATGGTGTTCAGAGCCTGAGTGAAGGAGAACCACCTGGGTGAAAAGTGCAATTATTTCAGCCAAAGAGCTGGAATTGAAAAAACTCTGTTTATGTACATCTCGTTGGGTTTTATAATTCCTGTGCTGGAGAGTGACAATGGTTGTGACCAAGGGGGAACGTTCCTAATGAGGGATGTTTGTGAAAATGCAGTGGTGGATCCACACGGTGTGCTTGTAATTTTGTGTGTTTTGACCTTTCCTCAGAAGAAGCAGAAGGAGATTGCCTATCTAAGGAACAGACAAAAAGACTGACAAGGAATACTTAACTATCTGCTGCCATATATCTGCAGTAATGCAGGCTCCTAATCCCTCCTCCTATCTCCATATAAATGATACAGTTCAAGACCAGAGCCGCTTTCTCCACTAAAAGCAGCAAAGCTCTTTTAGATGAAATGTCTGAAAACATCTTGTAATAACTTGGAGCATGCTGGCAAGAGTAGTCACTTGTGACTGTGTGGAGCCTGGCAGCGGGGCCGGGCCGGGGCCGCTCCATTATCCCGCGCCGGCCCCGCGGCTGCCGCATTCATTAAGGGAGGCTTAGGGGCTGAAAGCTGGGCACAGATGATAACGGGATATGATTTTCATATTTAATGCATTCCTTGGAAGAGTGTGTGTGCTGCAGATTGATAGAAGAATCAACTGCTACTTTACTGAAAGACTTTCTAGTTTGCCCTATAGCTACCGATGGAATCATTCAGCCAAGAAATTAACTTTTTCCCCTTTTACCTGCTTTATGTATCTGCTAAGCAGGCTGCTGGCTGCCAGGGAATGTTATTATGCAGTTAAATGTTTGGTATTTAAGACTCTTATCAGAAAAGAAACAGAGGCCACACTATTTTGTTTTTATAGTAGGAGGAAGGGTTTTGGTTTCCTTTCTTCAGTGCATTAGCACTCGTTAATCTGAGTTTATAGGAAGTTTTCCCTATAGATTAAAAAGTTAAAAACCTTGAATTTAGAGCATTCTTTAAACTGTAATATACAAAGCAACGAACCTGAGCAGCCTTGACCTATATAGACAGGCCTCCAGCTGGGTGGGAATTGTGGTTGGAACTGGGAGGTGTGGGGAAGGGTGAGTTTATTTTGGAATGCTGGGCTGTTCAGGTGGAGCAGGCAGTGTGGGAGATGGGATTTCTAACTGGTGGAAAAGTTGCCATCAATACTAGAACATCAAAGCCTCATGGTGTGACTTGGGATATCCAGGATACAGGACATGGAAGTGGTCTCATTTGCCAGCACTGGAACTGTGATGGCTTCCTTCAGGCTGGTTGGGATACTGGTGACTGTGAGACCAAGGACAATCCCAGGACCAGTCAGTCAGTGCTGGGCAGCATCCCAGGGCCCTGAACACCATCAGGAGTATCTGGTGCATCCCTGAGGTGGGGGATATGCACCCCTTTGGGGTCCTGGCTTTTATGGGAGTCCTTAAGCTCAGAAGTCCCATACTGAAGAGGTCCATCCTGGCTGGCAGAGCTCCTGGAACCTTTGTGCTATGAAGTTTGGCTTCTTCAGCTTGGGAGCACTTCCTTGAAACCTCCTGAGGATGTTGAACTTGTGCCCACTGGCACTGCTGTGTCAGTTGGCCACGGGCCCCTCCCGGGAGCACCTGTGGGTGGCAGAGCCCCTTCCCTGGGAAAGGGGGTTCCCAGGCCTTTCCTGCCTTTGTTCTCCTTGGGACACTTGACTGATAGTCAAAGAGATGGGATTTGTTCCTGGAGGATGGTGGGAAGCCTGGTCTCCAAACCAGCAGAGGAGTGGAGGTGTTTCTGCAGAGACTTCATTGCACTTCCAGCTGGGGTGACCTGAAATTCTGCCATTTGGGGACTGTTTGGGGCAAGACACCTCCAGGCTTGCATGTTCTGGTGGTAAAACAGTGCCTGGACCAACATAATCTGTCACATTTCTGCTTTGAGAATGCAAAGGTGCTGAAGGGATGATTATTTTTCTGCAGCCCAAGAGCAGCTCGTTAGGGATGTGTCTGCTGTGCCTGCCAAGCGCCTGTGCCTGTTTGAATTCCATTTGGTTTGGAGCACTGCATCCAGGAGCTGCCAGAGCCATGCAGGACTGGCAGGAGGCGTTTGAAAGCACCGACTAATTAATTAGGAGGAACCTGAGAGCAGTGGTGATGGAATAAGCTGTGAACTTAATCTGAGTAGCAAACCTTTGCTGCTTCTTAAAATAACTTCATGGCTTTTTGTTCTGCTTCTTGTTACGTGGAATTTGAGCTTTTTTAGGGAACCTTGGTCACAGACCAGACAAGATGCTTTTGTTTCCTTTCAGCTGGGCTCTGCAGCTGACTTGGTGTGGGAGGAGGAGGTCAGGCAGTGAAAGAGAGGGGAGAGGTGTGGAGGTGACTGCAAATTGTCCTGCTGGGATTTGGGGCTGGAAAGGAAGCCCTGCTTAGTGTGAACAATGGCATTAGGATGGCTAATTTTGGCTTTGCATAAACTGGTGGTGACCCTGCAGCAGTGGTGGTGGCAGTAGCCACTCCTCCTAAATTGTCCTGATTGAGTAGGTTTGCAAAGAAAAAAAGGCAAGTATTAAAACACTGGGGTTTAGCAGCAGAGTGTTTGTACTCCAGGACCTGGTTTTGTCCAAGTTCAACAGTTCTTGGAGGAAAGTGCCATTGAAAATGTGTCTGGGAAAGGGGATGTCAGTGACATGGTGTGAGCACTGACCTTCCTCTGTGCTGTGGTTTAACAGCCAGGGGAGAGCAGAAGGGAGCCTGAGCTTCAAGGTTTGGCTCTGTGAAAACTGGTCCCTGTTTAGGTGGGTGTGAGTCCTTGGGCCCCTTTGGCAGGTTGGGGGTGCCGTGATCTTCTGCCATGGGTTGTTTTGGCTCACGGAGCTTCAGTTGAGGTCTGGGCCCTCATTTTCACACTGGGGTGTGTGGAATGCATGCCAAGGGTTGTGTGATATTGATGCTGTAGCAAACACTAGAATGCTGTGCTAATTCTCTCTCCAGAAAGCAATATGCCATCCTGTAGGAGCTCCCTGTTTGCCTCCTTAAGCCACGTCCCACTGTGTGTTTCAGGTGCCACAGGCTGGAAGATGGGCAGGAACTGGCACCGAAACAGCCGTGCCAAGAGAACAGCACCATCCAGCAGGAGCCTTCCTGGGCTGCCCCACGCCAGCTGTCTCGGCCACAGGAGGTCTGGGAATGCAGCAGGGACCCCCCCAGCCCCCAGTGCCTGCGGGACTCGGTGCCAAGAGCCGGAGTGCGGGATCCGTGGAGGGAGCAGCGGCACGCAGGGACCCGGCTGCCAGGGAGGAAGGCTCCAGGCAGCTCATCTCCTCAGCTCCTGGTCCCAAACCAGCCACCCCCAGGGAGGGACAGGAGCAGGGGAGTGCTCCAGGTATGGCTGCAAGAGCAGGCAATGAACGTGCAGAGTCCCAGAGCCTCCAGGCCTGTGTTCTGCTGCAAGGTTTAAAAACTGGCTGCAGTAGGAGCCTCTTGGGGGGCACTCCTTGCCCCTGGGAAAAGCTTCTTTCAGCTTCTCTGTGTAATTCTTCCTCCAGAGCTGGTTTGGTCAGGTAGCTGGTCTGTGCCAGAGTGGGTTTTGAGGAGTGCCAGGTTTGTGCCCAAACCTCAAAGGCTGGAGCCTCCCCAGACTCCCCCTTGTGAGAGGAGTGAGGAAGGACACGGGGCTGGAGGCAGGAAACCCACAGGCAGGGGAACAGAGGGATATTCCCTCCATGTGTGAAGGGACAGGGATGAACAAAAAGGTTGGGTAACCATGGTTCCATTCCCTACACCAGGATATACTCCTTGGTCCTGCTGATGTTTTTGGAAGAATAGTGAATTCCTCTTCCATTTTTTTTATTTCTTATTACAGGATCCAAGCCTGGCCGGAGTGACTGGCAGACTGGTACAGAGGAGAGCAGTGCCCAGCTCCTGGTCCCCACCAGTGCCGAGGAGGAGGTGACACAGAGCACTCCTGGTGCATGGCAGGAGCAGGACAGGGATGCCCAGGCTGGGCAGGGCTCCCCACTGGCACCACTGAGCCCTCCCGTGGCACAGGAGGAGCCCTCGGACAGCTCTGCACCAGGCAGGTATGGCCTTCCCTGTTTTGTCTCTGCTCACTCACCATCTGTGCCCCTGGGGCTGCTCAGGGCACTGCAGCCCACACACAGGTGGGCAAAGTCCTCACCTGGCCTTCAGGACCCTGTACCTGTGCTGGGGGTTCAGTGGCTTCAGGCACCTCACTTGGGTCAGAGCTGGCCAAGTGAAGGAGGTTTGTGGTTAAAATGCAAAACGTGTTCTTTGTGCACAAATCTTATTCCAGTGGCTCAGTAGGATAAGTACTTGTCACTTACTAAATACTTTATTTTGTGTGGGCTAGAACTTCCAGTTGGTTCAAGTTTTTGGCCATTTTTTTGGAAATAGAACAAGGGAAGGAACAAAGACAGAGCAGTGCAGCCCCACAGTGTGTCCCCTGCTGCTGTGACAGTGATGGGGCTCTGTGGCCAGGGCTGCAGTGCCACAGCATCTGACATTGGAGGGGCTCTGTGGCCAGGGCTGCAGTGCCCCAGTATCTGACATTGGAGGGGCTCTGTGGGCAGGGCTGCAGTGCCATAGTATCTGCAGTGCCCCAGTATCTGACACTGGGGCTCTATGGCCAGGCCTGCAGTGCCACAGTACCTGCAGTGCCCCAGTATCTGACATTGGAGGGGCTCTGTGGCCAGGGCTGCAGTGCCCCAGTATCTGACATTGGAGGG
>JAWWLZ010000118.1:4983144-5003176 GCA_035041345.1 Poliocrania exsul | reverse complement strand
CACTGAATTTTGGCCCACAAGGTTTTACCCAGCTGTGCTGTCTGCCTGCCCAGCTCCCTCACACTGGTGTTTGGCCATGCAGGTGCTGGTGCAGGTGTGTCCTCAGCTGCTTCTGCAGTGCCTGCCAGGGCTCCCTCCAGCCATTAATCCCAAGGAGAATTCCAGCTCCCAAGTTTAGATCTCTGTAGCTGCCAATGGGTTTGGTTTGCTGCTCCCTACTCTGAATTTTATGACTTGCCAGTCCTGGTTTTAGCTACCATTTTGCCTGTGAGTGTGTCAGGGAATTCTCTGTTGTGGATTTTCCTGCCAGGACCTCTCAGGGCTGTTCTGTGTCAGCCAAGAGTCAAGTCTGATGATCATCCCCTTCCCGACCTCTCCTGACTCTCTCACAGAACAGACATGCAAATACAGATGCCTTCTATGTGTACAAATGGCAAGAAACTCCTTACCCAAACCCAGCAACTCCAGTTTAAATCCTCCCTTCTGAGGGTGCTGTATCTGCTGTTCTGCAGCCACCTTGTCCCCAGGAATGAGGCTCCTCACACCTCACCTGAAAGCCAAGTCGTTCCTTTCAGACACGATTCATCTTTGGCCCATGATCTTCTCTGGGCTCCTTGTTCTCCTCCCACTCCTCTCCCTGCCAGCTGCTCCTTCCTTTTTATCATCATTATTTGCTGTGGCCCCAGAGCTCTGAAGTTTTCTGTACCTAAAATAGAAGCCACATCTCTGTGTTGGCTTTTGGGCTCAAATGACTCGTTCAGGGGTTTAGAGGAGCTGATATTTGATGTCCATCCCTACATGATTATTTTGCTGTACAACTTTTTCTCTGCCTAAGGGCTACAAATTTGGTTGGGTTTTTTTCAGTATTTGCTGAGTTCTTGAAGCTTTGGTTTGAAACACCAGAAGCTTTTTGGAGCTTTGGGGTTTGATGGAGTTCACTGTGAGATGCACTTCTGACTTTTGGGTTATTTTTCTTTTGTTTGTGTTACATAAGAAGAGAACTCAAATATTTATTTACTTTAATATTCCCCAGCAGTATTTGTATTGGTTCTTTAATGCCTGTAGGGGAGAAAGGAGGTGGCTGTGGGGAAGAGGCTTTAGAGCATGGGATGTCCCTCAGAGACAGCCTGGGCTGGTACCTGGAACCACAGGTGGAGAACTGCCCTCACCTGGAGCTCCTCTCCAGAGGCTTGGGCTGGAAGATCCACTGTGCACTTCCCACCTGGAGCAGGACAGGGGAGACCTTTAAACCCCCATGGTTGGCTGGGGGCGTGGGGACAGCGTAAACCAGAGCACGAGGATGGTTTTGTTCCCAGAGCCCTGTCCAGAGCTGGTGGAAGGCCATGCAGGGCTAACAGGCTTTAGAAGGATCATATCTGGCGGCTGATAACAGCAATCTCCTTTGATAGCAGGTTATGTGAGGATACAGGGCATATCTGGGCTCCTTCTCATCTCCTCCATGGAGGCTTTGTTTTTTATCAGGGAAGACATGCAAAAGAAATTGTTCAGCTCTTTGGCTGTTCCTGAGGTAGGTGAATAATGTGAGATTAAAAAGGATAAAATCCATTATTTCTTGTTTTGCTGGATGACTGTTTAAGAGTCTCATTTATGAGTAGGAAATTGCTGATTTTATTGAAGGGGCAGGTTTGTTAAATCTTTAACAAAACCAGATTCTCTCTCTCTCCTTCATTTATGTCTCTGATTTGAACAGATGTTAAGGCTGTAGAGGGTCTGAATAAAAATGGTGTAACTGCTCCACTCGTTGGGCTTTGCTTTCACAACAACCTGAATGTCACCCCCAGCTACTGTCCAGGTGTAAAATATCCAGTTCTCCTTCCCACAGGGAGCAAACCGTGTCCCCCCCAGCTCTGAGCTGCCTGCAGGACATCCCTGTGATGGTCTCAGCACATGGACAGCATGAGAAGGAGGGGGTGGATCCTCTTTTTCCCCTGTTCTCTTTTCCCCACCCCTTCCTGATTTCTCTGTTCTGCCTCTTCCTGAGCTGGGCAGTGTCTGCACCTCCTTGTTGGGAGTGTCTGAAGCTGAGCAGGATTTGTGCTGCTGCAGTCCAAGTGCAGCCTGAGCATGTGCACAGCCAGGTGGGAAGGGGAGTGTCCAAGGTGGACAGAAATTGTCCTGTGTTGAGATGGCCTTGGTGACAAGGGGGCTTGGTTGTTATTTCAGTGCTATGTGTGTGTATGTGTGTGTGTATCTATATATATATGTGCAAAGTAGCTTTTTAAAGTGGGATTTGTGCTTGGGCACCATGTGCTTTGGAAACAAATGCAGAGATGAGCAATTGTCCAGCTCTACTGAATGAATCCATTTACTTCTTCCTTTTTATTTTAAATAAATCTTTATAGAACGGAAATGAGATACACAGAGTGAGGGGAAAGGGAAGAAAGCAAAGTGTGGATAAAAGGCTTTGAAACAGTTGTTTGTTTGGCCTTTTAATTAATAAAAATCCCAAGACTTGTGTCTAATTCAATCTGTATTGAATTTATTATTGTATTGAATGTATTTATTTACTGTCTAATAATTTGTCGAACTCAAGGGAATGGTTGAAAACACTGAGGTATCAAATAATATTGAAAGAACTGTAACATTCCAAAATAATCTACATTTCATGGGAAGGAGAACAAAAATAACCTCACTCTGAGTAAAGTAAATGGGAACTTGGGAATTAAAAAAAAAAGGAATAGAAAGACACCAGAAGTCCTTCAACTTTTGCTTAGAGTTGCCACGATCCAGAAGAGCTCTGAATAGAAGCTCTGTGTTTGCTCCTTTTCCTAAAATGAGGTATAAAAGGTGCAAGACATTCCCACTTGGGAAGAAATCCCCATCCCAGCGTCGTTGCTGGGGAGGGAATGTTGTTCCTGTGGTTTATCTGATTTCCCCTTGTTTAGGAGCAGACACTGGAGGCAGCTCCCATCGCTCACACCATGAGTGGGGGGTCCTTCCAGCCACCCCTGGGGAATCCACAGCCAGTGTCTGAGCTGGGATGGGATCCAGCTGTTGGGATTGGGATCTTTATATTCCTGTTGTTGCTGTGCAGGTCGGGATCTTGGCGATGACAGTTCCAAAGCAAGTGACAGCCAGGACATGCACTCAGAAACCAGCTCCTCATCGGATGGAGTAGTTCTTCCCTTCTCCAGGTAAGGCTGTTTGACCTGTACGTTGCAAAAGCTTCTGTAGCAGGAGGAACACTGACAGCAAATGAGCAGAGCTCCCATGACTTTGGTTTTTTCTTCACTTGAGCCTGGATTACAGTTTCTGTTTATGTAATAGAACACCTTAGGAACTGTCTGTGCCAGAGCCAGGTGTTGTCTGGTGGCTGCTGTCCCTCCTTAAGGCTCAGCTGGTCCCAGTGAGCCACAGGGGGTGTCCAGCTGCATTCAGTGCCAGCTCAGGGCAGGGCAGGGACAGAGTGTGTGGGCACTGAGGAGCTGAGTGCCCACTCTGTGTGTCTGAGGTGTAAACCAGGCATACCTGATAATGCTTCCTGGGGCTCAGAGGGGTTTATATTTAATGCTGGGTGTTTATAATGTGCCTTTCTTGCTTCAGAGGATTTTAATTAACCTGAAGGGTGCAGGGGGTGCTTTACTATTAAAAAAGGAGAAAAAGGTAGGTTTGTGTTTTAGCCTTTGGGTCCATGGGCAGGGCTGTCGGGTGCTCCTCGTGCTCATCACAGGACAGGGATCAAACCAGTGCTTGGGAAGCAGCAGAAAATGGGGATTGTGCAGCTGACTCCTGGAATGCTGGTCAGGCTCTCGTTCCTCCCCTGCCCCTGTCAGAGCAGCCCAGCCCGTGGGAGCTGTGGCTGCACCAGGAAACTGCCAGGAATATCCCTGGGGAAGGGACTGCAGAGCCTTTGGGCACATTATGAACTCCTGTGCCCGTGACATGGAGCTTCCTGGAGGGTTTTTAGGCTGCTGGGGGTGAGGCCAGATCCAATTCTGGTGTTAAACTGACAGTGTTTCTGTAGTTCAAGCACAGCAAATACAGGCCCAACACTGATGAATGGTGTTCCTGCTTTTGTGGGGGATTAATTCCTACCATCTCAGGGTCAACTTTTTTCTCTTTTTTTATATTTTTTGGAGCTATGAGAATGATGTTCCAAAGCGTCCTGTTTTACCTGCCATGAAATGCAAGGGTGTTCCTATAGATAAGTTTTTGAAATGTTAAATTTTAGCCCTTCCCTGGGGCCTGGGACATCAGGAAGAGCAGGATCAGGCCCTGAGAACTTGCTTACAGGATTACTGCAGCTGAACAAAAGTGTAATTTTAAATGAACTAATTTAAAAACACCTCTCCAAGTGCCATCCCCGCTGCTGCTGCACCGCTGGCTAATGGTGCCTCCAGCCACTTCTGCCTTCATCAGGTGCTGTACATTTTTTCTGCTGGGTTTTTTTTCAAATTCCTATTTGTGACAGATCTGAAATCATTCCCTCTGCCCTGTAATTTCAGGCCTCTCGGTGCTCAGCAGCAGCACGTTCCGTGCACTGAGCTGTGATGATGATGCTGCTTTGGAAAAGGAGTGTAATAAATCTCTTACAGTGGCTTAGAGTTGGTTTTTCTAAATGGCCCCAAACCAGCACAGCTTTCCCAGCGCGGGGTTTGGGAGCAGCCCCTGCCTTTGGACACCCGGCCCCGGCTCCGCGGGGCTGGAGAGCGGCAGGAGGAGGGAGGAAGAGGGAGAGAGGTTTGCAGCCAGGCCGTGCCGGTGCCTCGGCCCTGCAGCCACTCCTCGGGCTTTATTGCTTTCACAAGTGGTCTCAAACCCACTACTTGAGAATAAACATCCCTGCGAGCTCGGCCGTGGCACTTTATAAATTCTCCTTTGCCGCGTTTTGTCACTGAGCTGATGAGTGACCCCAGCGCAGACCCCGCCGGACCGGGATAAAAACCCCGGCTCTCTGATGTCCCCCAGACAATAATTATCATGTGCCAGTTAAGCCCAAACTACAGCTGAGGGATTTTACTTTAAAGCGGAGGCTCGGGCGCAAAAATGCATTTATAGCTCTTTGTCTGGCACCTCATTATGTGTGGGCCTGATTCATTAAGTAATTGGTTTGCAGTTGTTTACATGAGTATTAAGGCTTTCTATTCAGCAGCCTTTGAGATACACATTGTGCAAATGTTGCATGTTATGAATGCGGAATGAGGGGCCAGGGCCCGGCCCTATTGGCTAAACACTGCGCGCTGTTGAAAAGCAAGAGAAAGACATTGGGTGCTGCTTTGCATAGCAATGACTTTCTTAATAAGCTTTACAGATTGATACACACAAGCTATAAAAGATGCAAAGAGATACTCTTAGCACATTTATCCATGCTCGTTTCACTATTATGGGCCTGGAGAAGGGAAGAATTGAGGGCTTTCATACTCGGGTTTTCAGTGCGTGTCTTCAGTGCATGAGACTTAATAGAATCCGATGTTTATTGTATTATAAATCATGGGGAAGTAGGCAGATCTGCAACAGTTTATTATTAAAGATTCTTTCAATGTAAATCTTTTTCTGCCATTGTATTTCCTACAGCAAAATCATTTTGTGGTTGAGTGGGGATGAAAGGCATAATGTACGACGGAGTGAGTCTTAATAGGAAGCTGCTCTCCGAGTAAAGACCACTTGTTCCCTTTTGTTCGCTGGTGCATGCCAGAGCTTCCTCTCCTCCGCAAACCGCGGCTCTCCCTCCAGCCACGGAGCTGCTCGGCCCTGGCCCCTCTGCTTTACCGAGGGAGCGTTTCCACACACGGAGATGCACCTTTGCTTGGGAACATTGGCGAGCTGCGGCAGGGGAGAGGCGGCAAAGCCCACAGGCCTTGGGGGAGAAGGTGCCAAAGTCAGGGCCGAGCTGGCGGCGAGCGCGGGCGGGTGGGCAGCGACGTGTGTGGCATTGGGGCGGCTGTAGCGATGGATGCAGCCAGTGGAGGTCACTCGCTTTCTGGGAATTCCCCATTTGGGATGCAAGCACTTGATTTTGCTTTGGCTCGTTTGGGCTGTCTTGTTTCAAAATAATCTGGAGATTAAAGATGCGTTATCAGCCGAGGACCAAAGCGCGGTTTGGATTTGTCAGGACACCGACACGGTGGGAAGTATTTTAAGCTGTGATTACTGTGCTGGAAGGGTGCAGGGGGGTCTCTGAGGGCTGGTTTTCAGCTGAAAGCCGCCGTTACCCAACACAGATGTAGTGACATGCAAATAGAAGTTGGCAGAGCCTAATTCATCTCTTCATTATTCTCGGGGCGATGTTCAGCGTGGCCCGTTGGCTTTGGCCATCGGGGGGCACTCGGGCTCTGTGCATGCCCGGCCTCCCCCTTCCCAAACCAATCCTCATACGGAACACTCTGCTCTTCTCTGAGGAGAGATCCCACAGGTTTGGGGCTGGGAGTGCTCAGGAGATGCACAAACACGTTTCTCCTGGAAATACAGGGAAAGTGGCACCGTGTGGGTCTGGATTCCTGGGAGATGCACCCACAAACCAGCCAGGATCTGATTGTTTCATCCCCCTGACTTACTCTCAGTTGTCAAGTAGCTTCTCTTAGGAAGCTGACTGAGAATTCCAGCACCATTTTCCACTGTTATGGCTGTTTCTGTGAGCTCTGTTTCCTTCCCCTGAACGCCCAGCTTTGCAGAGACATTGATGCTGCCGTGGTGATGCTCTGCCAGGTCTGTGGGGAGAGGCACCAACATCTGCCCCCCGAGCACAGTGGGGTTTTTGGCAGTGCCTCTGCTCCCCTGCACAGCTCCCTCACAGTGCTGTGATGTGTCTTTGTGTCAGTGGGGTTTTTCATTTCAGTCTGGTGGATCTAAACAGAGAACGGTCTTCGACACAGCTCGATAGAAGTGTCTGTGTCCTAAAATAAAGGTCATCCTCCTTGCGCTGTAATTACTGAAATTCAATATTATTACTCCAATTCCAGTGTGATGAATGGACTTTTGAGTCTATACTGGCTCTGTAATGTGTGTAGTATGTGTACTGTATATACTTGGCTTTCTAGGGCAGGGAAATCAATTTGGCATTTGGGATTTCCCAGATTTTTTGGGTGTCTCTTTTCACTTGACACTAAAACATAGAGGTTCAACAGGTGCTTTAGCAAAAAGATACTCAGGCCAAAGTAAACATTTTCTGATGTTTTCCAGCGAGCCCCTCAATCAACTTGGCTCTTGTTGTCCTGATATTTTCTTCTTAATTTTCCTTATGGAGGAAAAAACATTTCCTTGGAGCTTTTTCATTTCTTACTGTTGCAGCATCTTCAATACAAAAAGCTGTTTCATCAGAGAAATGGAGAGATTAAAAAGCCCTTTGAAGTGAAACTGGTTTGGGTTTTTCCTTTGTTGGAGCCTGGGTTGGGTTTGGAATTATTTTAGGGAAGAAGGAGATGTGTAAATGGGTATCTGAGGGTCAGGCCAGGGGATTAGTCGAGGCGGAGGACAGGCCTTGCTCCATTTATACCCCGGACGTTCCGGGTGGGGTCTGTGTGTCATTGTGTGCTCAGAGTGCAGCTGCTGTGAGGGAGAGGTGCTGCTGCATCTCCTCAGCTTTGCCCAGCGCTGCAGCCCTATGCCAGAATTCACTCCCTGTTACCAGCCCTCTGGCAGCGTGTTCAGGCTTGGTTTGGGGAGCTGCCGTTTCCCACCTGGTCCTTCTGATGTCCTTGCTGCACTTTCCGTATCTCTGTGGCATTTCCCTGTGCCAGCAGCTCTGCTGCCAAGCCTTTGCTGACTCCCTGTTCCCATCTCCCTGGGGATGGCTGTGCCATGCCAGTGCCCACCTCCAGGCTGTCTGGGGAGCGAAGCCCCCATTCCACATGTGGATTAGCCCTGGGAGGAGGGATGAGCCCCAGTGAATGGATGGTGTTTGGTAGGACACAAATATCTGTCTCCCCCCTTTCCTGCCAGCTTTGACCTTTTCCTTCTTGGGAAGCTGCTGTGGCAGTGGGAAGGTCTCCAGAGCTTCCTCCAGCCATGGTGGTCCTCCTCCATCAGGTGGGACTGGAGGACCAGGCCCCTGCACTGGTGGTCCCTGGTGGTCCCTGACAGGGTGTTGGGCCTGGGCCCAAATCACTGCCCCTGCTGGTGTTTATTCTGGGATTGAGCCACGGAGAGAAGTGGGACAAAAAGTCCCTCCTGGCATGGCTGGATAACAGAACTGTTGTGCTCCCTCCCCAGCAGTGGGCCAGGATGTGGCAGTGGCTGCTGCTGCTGCCTGGTGTCCTCCTCCCTGGGCACTTGGAGCCAAAACTGTCACAGGGACACCTCACCAGCTGCAGCTCTGTGACAAGTGCTTTTTGCTTCCACACCCAGGGGAGAACAGCACAGCCTCTTGAGCACATTTTTGTGGGCTAGGCCTGGGAAACCTGGAGCACCTCCTGGGGAACGTGGAGGGTCAGGAGACACCAGCAAAGGGAGCAAAAGTTTGGGGTGTTCAGCAGGATCAGCCCAGAGGCTTCAAGTACTGACCGGAAACTCTGTCGAGGGATTGTCTTTGAAGGAGAAGTCAGGGGGTAAGGCAGCAGTGTGGGGTTTGGCTCAGAATAAAAGGGAAAGGCGTTGGGAGGGTGTGCTAAAGGCACACTGGAGAAACATTTGGAGCCTGACATTTGACAGATTGCTACTGAATAAGTTAATAATTAGTTATATTGCTCTGAGTACTTTACTAGTGCTGTCACTTGGTACTGGCACTTACACCTTGGTTTGGCATTGTGGTGGAACCTGGGCTGTGTTTGAGGTTCTGGGAATTTCTGTCTGCAGAGAGGGAGCCTGTGTGCCAGTGGCACTCACAGCCTGAGGAGCAGGCATGGGATCTGAGCTTCTCTGGGTTTAAAGTGGCTGCACACTGGTAGCTGCAGCATGTGGGACTTGCCCTGCTTTACGTGTGGCTTTCCAGCTGCAATCCCAAATCCTGACTGGATACCAGAGTGTAACACAAGCAAGGAGTCATCCCTGCTTCTTTGTGTCTCCTTCAGAAATGCCTCCACAACAGTGGAGTATTTGTAACTCCCCCTTTAAGTGCTTCTGCCTGGGTTGCCACATTTCGACATAAACCACAGCAAATTGCAGGACATTTCCAAGAGCTGCCCGAGTCCTGTTGGGGCCGTGGGTGCAGCTTCCAACTGCACCTTCACACTGGTTTGTATTTCACTGCTTGGCCCAGTGATGGCCCAGATCTCTCCTATTTGATCTTCCTTGTTAAAATCAGCTGAAGGTTTATTTTTAGGGCTCCTTGCAGGGCTGTTGCTGTAACAGTTAATTCTCCCCTGTCGTTGCCCCCGTGTGATTATTCCACAGCCCCAACACAATGCACGCGCTGCGCACAAAAGATCAAAATGATTCCAGCTTGTTTGAGAGATTCAAAGGGGCTGTGATGCTCCAGACACAAGAGCAGCCATTTAGCAGAGCAGGCTCGGGCTGCACACACATCAAGGTGGATCAAAGGCAGCAGGGACTGCACATGGCCCTGGGGCCGGGACAGCGGGAAGGGGAATGGCGCAGGGCGGAGGAGGCGCCGGCAGGAAGCGCAGCAGCATCACTGCGGTGCTTTTATATTTGTTTGGATTCTCTTTACGTACTTTACATGCTCTGAAAGGCTGCAAACTCGACAGGGCCCTGCTGCTTTGTGTCTTGATTCAGTGCTGGTGTAAATAGGTGCTGTTACCTGGGAATGACTCCAGGAATAGCTGGACCAATGTCCTGGCTGCATGTGGAATTCCCCACCTTTTAGGTGAAGAAATCCTTGATAAAACAGTTACTTAAAAAAATAGTTACAAAAGTTACTGACTTTCTTTTTAAACTGTCTCACAGTATTTTTTAAAAAGTCACTTAAATTCTTTTCATCTGTGCCATTGTGCTGATTATTTGAAATCTTTTACAGGACTGAAACGCAGAAGGAAAGGGTAACTGCCATAAAATCCAAAGGTAAGGGACAAGTGTTGTATTACTGAAAGTCAGTGTCTTGTGTAATTTATGTTGTAAAAATCCTGCTAGAACTACATTATGGAGATGGGAAAGTGTGGAATTCCCCTGGATCAACACAGGAGTCAGCAGGGAGCTGAGGAGGACAAATTCCAGGACAGAGAGGAGCTGTTTGTGGTGAGGGTGCCGTGGAAGGAATCCGGGTCTTTGCTGCAGGGTTTAATGAAATGACTGTGAACAGCAGGTGGGAGGGAACCAGGAGAAACCTGAGATTTCCTTGGTTTTCCCTGTGACATAGGGCTGCAGCAGGACATGGGTGCAGCTGGATGGTTTTTTCTGTGGCCAGACTGGTTTTGTTCTGAATTGGTGTCTGGGCCCTGTGTGTTTTCACTCCCCACACATTCCAGTTGCCCATTTTACCCACCCCAAAGCCCCGTGGGGTCTGCAGACCCCTCTAACAGAGCCTCCTGCAGCGCTGGGAGCCCCTGGCCCGGGGCCCCTCTCCAGGTGCTTGGCAGGAGTGGCACGGTAGTTTTAGAGGTGTGGCACTGAACCGGGGTGTGGATGCCCTCAGCCATGGCTGCTGTGGTGTCACTTGGAAGGCTCTCAGGTGCCCTGCCCCTCTCCTTTCCCACTCAGTGTGGGAGGGACTGCAGGGTCACTCTGCTGTTCCCAGGACAGTGAGGGCTGAGGCCCAGGGGCCGGGATGGAGGATGGAAGATGCAGCTGCTGCGTTTGTAGATAAGGTGTGTGTGGGGCTGGTGCCATCAGGGCCACCAAAGGTGTTAGCAGTGCCTCAGACAGCTGCAGTGTGTGTGGGAGTGGGACAGCCTTCCACCCTCCCTGTCTTGAGGCCTGGCCCTCATTCCACACTGCCTTTGGCCAGCCAGCAGCCTCTGGATGGTGGGGAACAGAGAGCACAGCTCTGCCAGCCACTGCAGCCTTGACTTCATGTGCCACACTTCCCACTGTGTTTTATCTGTGGGTCAAATGAATTTACATATCGAGAAATCTCTTGGGCACTCTGAATTGCAGTGGGATTCTGGTGATGTCAGTGAAAGGGTTTGCCAGCTCCCAGAGTGCTGGTTAGAGCCACGTGCTCTGTTGAGATCAGGCCTGCCTGGATCTGGTCTGATCTCAAAGTGGTGATTTTTCCCCTGTGACGTCACTGCTGTTTTTGTGCCAACTCTGTGATGTCATGGGCCACTGGTGACTTCAGTGCAGGGTCAAGTAGTGGGAGAAAGGGGAAGAGAATAGACAAAGCTGCAATTCAGGCAGCAGCTGGTCAAGTAAATTGCCTGGAGTGGAAATGTTCTCCCCAGCTACCTTGAGGCACAATGGAGTGGGAGCGCTGAATGAGCCCGCTGTCCGGGCACAGCCGCTCTGCCCAGACACAGCCGGGGCTGGGGGCTTCAAACTGCCCCTCCCGTGCCAGCCCCGGGGCCTGGGGAGGGCTGTCCAGGGACCGTGTCTGTGACAGTGCCATCCCCGTGGAGAAGGTGTCACACCTGCTGTTCCTGTGTCCCCACCCACAGCGTTCTGGGGCGAGTCCGAGGACAGCAGCTCCGAGCTGGAGGCTGCCCTGCGCCCGCAGACCCACAGGACCCACAGCGCCGGCTCGGGAGACTTCGATGACTTCTATGATTAGGATGCCCCTGCTGGCTTTGGGGAAGAGACAAACAGTGTTGGCTGGCCTGTGTGCCATGGGAGCTGCTCATCACCTCATGGGCAAAGAAAATGTAAATCCCAAATAAACATGATGGGTCCTTTACACTGTGTGTGTGTGCTCTCTCTGACCTGCTCTGGCAGTAACTCTGCCCCGACAGAATCCTCTCCTGAGGCTGGTCTGCATCCCAGTGTTGGCACTCCAGAGCCAGGCGTGGTGTGGAAAGCAGCAGACAGGCACTGCCGGGGCAGGCTGGCATGTTTGATCTTTATCTTCTGCAGCAGATCAAGAAAAAGAAATGCATAAAATGTCCATTTGTAATTCAGCATATTTTGGAACAGCAGCATTTGCATGTGGAGAGCCTCAGTGCTTTCCTGCTTTTCCCTGCTTTGTGAAATCCACGCTGGCATTGCTGTGTGGACATCACAGTAATTGGATGACTCTAGGAGCCTCATGCATTTTTAATTTTCTTCTTTTCATTCCTTTTATCTAAAATTAAGTTCATTAAACATGAGATTTTCTTTCGAAGGGAGAAACCAGGGGACATATTAAAAAAAAAGCTGTTCATCATGACAAGTTCAAAAGCAGAAAAGAGCACCCCAATTAAACTGCTCTGTGCTGCAGCCCCACATCTCCCCACACAGCCACCAATCTCTGCACCCCCTCCCTCAAAAACAACTTTAAAACAGTAACAACATTCAATTTAATAAAAATGCATAGGCTGAGAGCACAATAGTTCAAAATAACGTCTCGCAGAGGGCTTGGAAATAAGCAGAAACCCTTGGTACAGCCAGCTGTGGTGGGTTACAGTGCAGTGTGGGTGAGGGTGCAGCCTGGAACAATCTGGGAACTGGGCAATCAGCTGCACCAAGGATGGAGCTGGGTGAGTGTGGGTGAGGGTGCAGCCTGGAACAATCTGGGAACTGGGCAATCAGCTGCACCAAGGATGGAGCTGGGTGAGTGTGGGTGAGGTTTTCCCTTGTGCACTGCAGGCTCAGTGTTGCCCTGGAGAACTGAGCTGTCTGAACCCAGCACATGAGGGCTGGGGTGTCATCGCTCCTCACTGCTTTTACCTGCTCATCCCTTATTTCTGCTGACTCTCTCTGGGTGTCCTACCCATCTGCTAAGTGCCAGCTCCCCAGCATCCCACCACGGACAGGCTGCAGGCAGGGGGTGGCTCAGGGAATGCCAGCCCATGGTTCAGGTGGAACAGTCTCTCCAGCAGCCTGTGCTGCCATGTGACATTGCCTCAGCTCTGCGGTGTCAGTGCAGCGTTGAGCTCTCCCTGAGTGATCCCCGGCTGTTGATGTCAGCCCACTGCGTGTCTGCTGGCATGACACAGTCTGGGGTTCCCGTCCCTCAGTCCGGCTCAGCCGCACACACATGTGACAGGTGACAGGTGACAGCGGGAGCTCCGCGCGGGCGATCTCTGCTCTCTGTCGCAGCGATAGCGAGTTCCTCCGCAGCATTAGTGATGATACTCTTATTGTGCACGGACTCATTAGATGCAGAACACCCTGCCAGTCAGCTCTGCTGTGCTCCCTCACAGCTGTCACGGTGACGGTGACGGGCAGGGGGACTGGGATCAATCCAGCCCGGCAGATTCCCATCGGCACACCACTCATCTCTGGAACATCCCCTGAGGGGAGCCTTCCCTGTCCCTGCCGCTCCCTGTGCTGTCCATGCACACACAGCTCCGAGGTGGGCCCGGGCTGTGCCCCTGCACAGCTGCTGATGCCTCCACCAGCTTCTCAAGGAGCTGTTTGTTGCAGTATTAATTTTTGCAGCACTTGTTTACCCAAGTAATTATAAGATAAGACGATCGCGTTTCATTTGCGTCCGCCAGCCTTGTGTTTTCTTTGGCATTATCAGAAAAACAACTGATTGCCCATCAATACAAACAAAATGTTAATGCTAAGCTGCCGTGCTCTGTGCAAAATTCCAGGAGGAGAAGCACTACAATAGGAAGCTTCAATCAGGGAATGTTTTGTAAGGAACAGATAAAGGACAATCTTTAGCTGATACCACAGGTGTGGTGCCACTACAAAGTTTCTGGGGAAATTTATTCAAGTCACAGATTTTATTGAGAGGAACGACAACAGAAAACGGCTTAACAACAGCCAAGTGAGGATAAGAATAATGAGAGACACAACTCTGGGTTAATTTGTTCTACAGAGAATTAGCCCAGTACCAAAGTTCCCCTCCGCTCCCCAAATCGGCGGCGTTGACTCAGCAAGCACTGCTGAGATTTTGTTAATTTTGTTAATGATTCCTGGGCTGCTTTTCCCTGTCCTCGGCCCTGTCCCTGCCCTGCTGGCGGAGCTGTCGGGACACGGCGGAGTGCAGAGCCTGCCTCCTGTTAATCCCCTGTAATTCCCCCACGTTTAATTCCATTTCAGCACCGTCAAACGGCCACAAATTAATGGTGTTTGCTTATGCCACGGGCAGAGCGAGGGACGGGCTGGGAGCCTCGTGCTGCCACCACAGATCCCACCCCTCAGAGGGCACGGAGCAGCCGTGCCCACACCACTCCAACATGTGGGATGTGTCAAAATTACCTTAAATCGGGATGCTCCTTGATGGAGATCATGATCTTTGTGCACTTTCAGGCCTGATCAGCAGGAAAGGGGCTCTGGTGAGTGGCACAGGCAGCAGCTGCATCCCTCAGGCAAGGACATCCAAGCACTGCCAAGCTTTAAGGATAGAGTAAACCAAGGTGTTAACGTTTGCTCTATGTATACATTGCTAACTGGGCAAAATCCTCCAGGTCTGTGTATCCTACAGCTGAACTACGCTTGTTATGATACTAAAAATCACGCCTGCAGGTCAGAAAGATCCTGCCCGGGTGGAACCCTTTCCCTGAGGGCACAGCGAGGCCGCTGGGGTTGTGTGACCTGTGCGGCAAGTGCAGCTCCTGGGAAGGTGCTGCCCCTGCATTTCCGTGTATGGATGTGCCGGGTTTGTGGCACACACCGGGATCAATAATCCCTGTCTCTGGAATGCAGTCCCAGACCTGTCGGGGCTGCGCTGCCCGGGCTGGCACCGAGGGCTCCGGGGAGGGGGTTTGTCCCGTCAAACTGCTCCGTTAAGGCTCTAAACGAGTTGTCCCACCGGAGCCTCGGCCGGGCCGCAGGGCCGGGCTCGGGCGCCCCGGGGCCCTCTCCGGCCTCGCACGGACCCCTCACGGTGTCCCGGCCCTTCTCTGGGCCCTCCTGCGCCCTCAGGCCCCTCCCCGTCCCTGCTGGACCCTCCTGTGCCCTCAGACCCCGCCCGGTCGCTCCCGGCCGCTCCTGGAGCTTTCCCGGTCCCTCCAGTGCCCTCAGCCCCTCCCGCTCCCGCCTGTGCCCTCAGGACCGTGCTGGTCCCTCCTGGAGGTCTCCCGGCTCCTCCCGGTCCCCTCTGTGCCCTCAGGCCCCTCCCGGTCCCCGCCGTGCCCACAGCCCGCCCCGTTCCCCTCGGTACTCTCCCGGTCCCTCCCGATCCCTCAGACCCCGCCCCGCTCCCGCCGTGCCCTCAGCCCGCCCCCCTCATGGCGGCGCTGGCCGCGCCCCCCGCGCTCCCGTCCCGTCGTGCCCCTCGCGGCGCGGCCCCGGAAGCGCGGGCGGAGAGGCCGCGGAGCCGCCATGGGGGTCCCCGCGTTCTTCCGCTGGCTCAGCCGCAAGTACCCCTCCATCATCGTCAACTGCATCGAGGAGAAGGTGAGACCCGCGCCTCGGGCCCCGCGGGGCGGCGGCGGGACCGGCCGGGCCCAGCGGCACCCGCGGAGCGCAGCGCCCGCGCCTCTGTGCTTGTTTGTTTGTTTGTTTGTTTTCAGTGGTTTGTTTTGAAGGGGTGTGTGTGGGGTGTCTGGGGTTGGTTTGAGGAGTTCGGGGTTAATTTGCAGAGGGGTTTTGGAGTTTTGGTCCCGGTGGAACCGGCCCCGGTGCCGGGGTTATCCAAGGGCCTCGGTTGTTTACACTCCACGTGTGTGAGTGGAGGAATGGGCGCCTGGGACGGGGAATGGGCACAGGGGACGGGGAATGGGCACAGGGGACGGGGAATGGGCGCCTGGAACGGGGAATGGGCGCCTGGAACGGGGAATGGGCGCCTGGAACGGGGAATGGGCACGGGGAACAGGGAATGGGCTCCGGGGGCGGGAATTGGGCACGGGGAATGGGGACGGGGAATGGGCTCCTGGAGGAGAGAGTGGGCACAGGGAACAGGAAACGGGCTCCGGGAGAACGGGAAAGGTGGAGCACGCAGTCGGGTTTGCCCCACGATGTCCGAGTGTCCAGCCCATTCCCTGGAATTCCAGCCCTTCCCGGCGCGGGGGCTCTGCCGTTGTGCAGCCTCGGGCAGGAAGGGCAGGATTTGTGGCCGTGTTTGGGGACGCTTGGGGTGAGCAGGAGCGGCGGGGATGTTGGTTGCTGTTTCGTGTATGTTCTGCGTAGTCCCTGCCTTCCCCAGCTTTCCTGGGAAGCTGCAGCAGCCTCGGGACTTGCTGGAAGCACAAGTGCAGCTGTCTGGCTCGGGAAGAGTGGAGAGGTGCAAAGGAGAGAGTTAAAAACCATTTGTGGGTCTGGAAGGTCCTCAGCCTCCCCAGGAGCTCCCTGTTTGCAGGCCCAGCAGTGCCGGGATCCTGCTGGGGATGTGGGATCGGGAAAGGCAGTGCCAGCAGCCGAGGGAGGGCAGGAATGGGACACTGGGGAAGGAACTGGGCTGTCCCCTGGAGCTGCAGGGGGTTGGTGGGATGTGGAACCACGTCCTGGTGTGCACATGCAGTCTCTGCTTCCTGGGGCTCCTCATGCCTGAGTAACTCACAGCTGGGTCATTGTCGGGTCTTACTCACAATTTTATCAGTTTCCAGCCTCCTGCTTTACTCTGGGCTTTGTTTTTTGGAATACCCCACAAACCCAGGGCGTCACGCTGCATCCAAGGCTCAGAACAAGTCTGTGCTTGTCTCTGTAACCCTGAGCAGCCTCAGGGGTTTTGTCTCCTTGCTGCTCTCTCCTTGTACAGAGAAACCTCTCCTGCCCAAACACGGAGCTGACTTTTCCAGAGACATCTCCAAAGTCTGGCTTTCCATGGCAGCAGCAGGTGCTTTTGGGCAAGGCTCAGCCCCAACTTGAGCTGGATCTCCCAGGTGCCTTTCTAGGCACTGCCACAGCTGAAGTGATGTTTGTTTCCATGTTTTTCCTAGCCTGGCTCCTCAGGGCACATCCCTGCAGCCCTGGGAATGCTGTGCCATGCCCAGGGACACGGTGGGAGGTGACAGGGGGGATGGAGGGGCTCCCTTCAGCTCCAGGCTGTGGTGGCCTTACAGTGCCTTGCTGTTCCAGGGCCACTTCAGGTGTTTCTGAGCAGACAGACCCTGGGGTTTGTGCTTCAAACTGCTTTTCCTGTACACTTTTCCAGATGTTTGTATTCTCTTTGCTGGTGTTACTGGCTGCCCTCTGCCCTTTCTGGTGCTGCTGTGGGAGGGTCAGGGTGTGCTGCTGCCCCTCCCTGCTCGGGACAGCTGTGCCTGACCCTGGGAAAAGGGGAGAAGGTGGAGGAGAGAAGGGAACAGAGGGTGGAGTGCTGGAATTCTGGTTGGGGCTGCCCTGCCTGCAGCAGCTTCCAGGCCACTTCTGGTGTTCAGGGCTGTGATTTTTCAGGGTGTTTTTGATTCTCACATTCAGGCAGTGAAGCAGAGTCAGAGATCTGGTTAAACTTGTGAGTTCCTCCTGGGATTTTATTGCAATTGTGGTCTCAGTTTCTCTGGGTGTGAGGTGTAATTTTATCTGTTGCTGCAAGAAGTGAGTTTTTGATGGATAGATAATTAAGATCTAGGGGTTTATCTGGGGAAGTGTTTCAGGAAAAAGGGGAGCTGTGGGCTTAAAAGTTTCCCTTAATTCTGGCTCTGGGCTGAGCTGCCCCAGCAGCTCTGGGTGTTCTGGTGCAGGACCAGACTCCTGGGGGTTGTTATTCCTGCTGGGTCTGTCCTGAGGGGATCCCTCACTTTGGGGGCTGCCATGGGCATGTGCTGTGTTTGTGCCTGCTGGAGATCCTGCTGGCTCTGCATAACCCTTTAAGATCTCTTACTTAAAACCAACCAGAATTAAACTGCAGGTGTGTCTGTAGCAGTTCAGTGCAGGTTTCTCTAAGAGCAGGAGATTTGTACAGTCCTGGTTTTACTGATTGGGTTTTTTGCTGGTTGTTAATAATTGAGCTCATGACAGCCAAAGTTCTTTTTTGAGATAAATGGCACGACCCAACAAATTCCGTGGGCTGAGTCAGATTTACAGTAACTGAAGTGGCAGCTCCTGATGTCCTCCCACATTGCCTTGTTCCCACTCAAGAGCACGTTGCAATTACAGCCAGGACAGCACACAGATAAATCATATTCATTAACAATTTTTGTATTCAAATCTGGCCATAAATCTGAGAGTGGAGTAGGACAGCAGGGAGAAGCTGTAGTTTGTCTTCCTGTAGATGAATTTAAGCTTCTCTCACGATGTAATCAGCTCCATGTGTGTTTTAGGATTGCTGTAAATCTCTCTAATCAGAAATTTTGTATCTCCCGGTAGCTTGTCTCTTTGAAATATTAAAAAGTTGATCCTTGTTCTCTTACCTTGCTAGATTAATCAGATTTAAGGAAAAGAAATAATCTTCTTCTTAAGCTGAGCAGAAGAATGAGAGGAAGATCTTGAAGATAATAAAAAATCCAGGAGAGAATATTCTTAATCAAATTGATACGAATTAATAAAGCTGCAACTAAAGTATCATGTTTGAAGATCTGTTTTCAATGGTTTCCAAAGAGGCTGTAGATTAGAAGTGAACAGTTTAGTTATATCACAAGAGATATCTCTGCCAGATACTTAAACCTTCTACATGAAAAAAGGGATGGGTTTGTGGGCCCTGCTCTTGGAAACTGCTGAAGGCTCTGAGTGGGATCACACTCACTGTGCTTTGCCTTGGAGGCTGAAAATCAGCTCTGTGACAGGGGCAGGTTTATTTTCCATATCACAGAATCGTCAGCGTTTGATGTCCTCTGAATCCCTCCAGCTCTGCCAAGAGGGTGGGTGGAGGAGCAAGTAGGACCCGAGAGGTTTGGAGCAATTGTGTTAGAAAGGTGTGAATTAGCAGCAGTTTTACCTCTTTAAAATAGCGGGGCTCAGGGTTCAGTTATTCAAAAATGGCTTCCCAAATTGCTCTCAAAGAATTCCACACTCCTATAGCTGTAAACAACAAGTAGACTGATGTTGCTTTAGGGGGTTTAAGACAAGGGTAAGTTCAGCCAGTTCTGCTGCTGCTCTAAGCAGGGAAATTGTAGACTTGATGGTACAATGTGTAAGTTTGGGGGTTTCCCTTCTGGATCTCTGTGTGAGGCTCACTCAGGAGCAGCCGCCAGTTCTGCAGCCGGAGGTTCAGGGCAGTGCCTGCTGTTGGCTCAGCAGCTGCTGCTGAGCTGCATGTGATGGGAGGACCAGCAGGATCCCGGGTTTCCCTCCTGTCCCTTGCAATCCTGTGACTGCAGCCTTGGCCTCACAACGGGCCATTCCTTTTTTAATGTTGCTTTATGCCAAGCTGGTCAAGAGCTTGGTTCATTCCACCTTTGTGGGGTGCTCAGCCATAATTTCCCTGGAAATGATCAGGCTTTTCCTTGCTCAGCTCATGGCTCTCCATGTGCTGGGGTTTAGTCTGGTGTATCACACATGGAGGTGTTGCCTTGGAAGGGAGAGTGAGGGAGTGTTGGAGAGGGGTGGGACAACTGGGGTGTTGCTCATTGCCTGTTGAGCAGACTAATGAAAAAACAAACCACAAACCCAACAGCAGAACTCCAAACAAACCCAGAATTATGGTGAGGAAACAAAACTAAGCATGGCTGCTGATCCACCTCGTTGAAGAAGCCAGTGCTGGAGTAGTCCAGGAACACAGGGGGCTCTGGGTGGTTTGGGAGGATGATAAATTCACATCAAATTTCCCACCTGCACTGTGACCTGAGTTCTGTGGGCAGCAGAAAAAGCATCAAGGGAGAGGTGAAGCATGAGAGTTGAAACTTTACTTATTTTTGGAAGGGGAAGGTAAGGTCTGGATTTCTGGATTTTATTTAGCATTTCAGATCTATTCCCAGACAAACTCAGGGGCAGGAGTTGAAGACTTCAGGGCTTTGAGAATCTCAGTGCTTTTGATAGTTGTGAGGAAAAGACAAAGACCCAGCATGGAGAGTTGGTTGGTGGGATCTGAAAAGATCTCCCCTTTTTTCTTGTAGAGGAATCAGTGTGGTCCTGGCAGTAAAAGGAATTGCTGTCTGGAATAATGGGAGATATGAGATCAGCTCAGTTGGTTCAAACTTGGCTGTAACAATGCCAAGGTCATGGGTTCAGTCCCCTGTGTGGGCCATTGACTGAAGAGATGGACTCGATGATCCTTGTGGGTCCTTCCAACTCAGAACAGTCTGTGAATCTCTCACTAGTCTGTGAATCTGTGAAA
>JAWWLZ010000118.1:4955768-4969926 GCA_035041345.1 Poliocrania exsul | reverse complement strand
GTTCTTCAAAAGGTCCTTAAAAGTGATTTCTTGGAATTCAGGTGTTTCAGTGAGAAATCATTTCCTGGCTTTTCACATGAAGTTCCTTACAGAAACCTTGGCAAAGTTAATCCAGCAGATTACCTGGAATTGTTCTCTCCTGCTGAATTTCTTGTTTGGAATCTCTAAGTAAGGGAAGTGCCCAACCACACATGGTGCTCAAATGGCATTTATTAAAAGATATTTTCGTTAGTGAAAGGTCTCTCATCCCCCTCAGTGCTGTGTCTGTACCACATGAGAGTCTGAACCCACATCAGAGTTGGCTTTAACGGGGACTTCTCCTTTCTCCATGACAGGAATCCAGCATCATTGACTTCTACCCTGAAGATTTTGCTATTGATTTAAATGGGAAGAAATACGCTTGGCAAGGTGAAATTGCAACTTCTTTTTTCTTTTTTCTTTTTTTTTAAGAATCTGTGAAATAGGGAGAAATTGCAAAATTATCTTAGTGAGAAAACCCTGCATTAAGTCAGAGTAACTTGTGTTACTTGGTGTGGGGACAAGTGTTTTACAACAGGTGTATTTTTCAAAAATAAGTTAGCATGAAGGACAAATTATGGTTCAGTAACTGATTTCAGATTGGCAATGATTATTAGCAATTTCAGCAGTCATTCCAGATTTGTTAATTTGGCCTGAACTAGATTAATCATCCTTCTGTTTTTGTCAGCCTCACTGTGTAATTGTCTTTTGTCTCCTTTGCATTTAATTAATGGATCTCGTTCTGCTCAATCAGTGGCTCATTAGTACTGTGCCAAAAATGCTTTGGGGAATACAGAAATATTTGGGAGCATACAAAGAATGAAAAAAGATTTACAATATTTATGCAACTTTTTCTTTCTTTAGAGAATATTAATTTTCAGGGTCTGCCCAATTCTGGGGCTGATTGCACTGTGTGTAATTTCCCTGCAGGTGAAGTTTTAGACTGTCCTTTCCTTCAGTTTGAGGACAACAGGATTTGTTTTAATAAAGCCACATAAAGATCTGAAGCAAAAGTGTTTCAGGCAGACCAAGTTTTGAATTGGGAGTATATATTGGAAGTTCAGAGTCCCTGTGAGTGTTCAAGTGATGCCAAACCACTGAACTGGTGCAGGCACAAAGTGGAAACTCAGTTTTTTGGGAAGCCTCTGCTGTCACCTTGGCCAGGAAAAGCTCTGAGAAAATAAAACCAAAACTGAAGGAATTATTCCAGATTCCCACATGTAATAAGAGTGACAGAAGTAAAAGTTTGAAGAATTTTCATACTAAATGTCATAGGGCTTTTTGGTTTTTATAGTAGAACAAAACACTTTCTTGGCTGAGAAACCCATCAAAGCTTTCCATCCTAGTGTATTTTTGGGGTTGTTTTGGGGTTTTTTTTTGCAAGTGTAACCAAATCCTGTTTGTTTTTGCAGGTGTTGCATTGCTGCCCTTTGTGGACGAGCGACGCCTCAGGGCTGCCCTGGAGGAGGTGTACCCTGACCTCACCCCCGAGGAGAGTAAGGACTGGCATCTTTTCTTAAAGACTTGGGATATTAAAGACTTGGTTTTTATCACTTACATGTTTCACCCTAAATGGCCAAGGTGTAGCAGGTGTTTGGTTGGGGTGAGTTATGGCAGATTGTTCTTTTGTGGTTTGTTCTTGCTGCCAATCAGAATGGTCCCTGATGGGTTTGGGTTTGTAGCTTTTGTTCAGCTTGTAGAGCCATATGGAGGTGTTGGTTTCTCCACTGTACAGAAACAGTAGCAGGTTCTTCTGGGTGAACTGTGGGAGGTGTGTGGGCTCTGGGGGTTTTTGGTTGGGTTTTTTACCCAGCCTGTCTGGATCTGCTGTGTTACTCTGTACTGAGTTCAGTATTCCTCCCACTGAACACAAAACTCCTGTTGTTTTACTGTCTCTCAGCTCCCCTTGTGACCAGAGCCATCCTGCTCTGGGTAGAGTGTCCTTCCTACACTCTCAAGGAATGTTCGAAGCTTTCCCTTCAGTCACAGTGAAACTTGGCTTTTGTGGGGGTGTCACCAGGACAGTGTTGCCTGTCTGCTGTTCCTCCCTTCCCTCTTTTCTCTGAACTTTTATCCCATTCCCTTCAACTCCCCAGGCAGAAGGAACAGCCTTGGTGGTGACGTTCTCTTTGTTGGGAAGCACCATCCACTCTGTGACTTCATTGTGGAGCAGTACAAGACCAAAAATACAGAGGTGGGTTGCACTTGTTCTTGAGGGGCTGTGGGAATGGTGGGGTTGAGGGTGCAATGAAGTGCTTGAGCTGAGGAGCTGTTCCTGTGCAGGCAGTGGACATCCCTCCAGAGCTGTGCCATGGGATCCAGGGAAAGCTCACCCTGAACGACAACGCCGTTCTGCCGGACCGGTGAGTGTGGCCTTGGGCTGGGCTCTTGGTGCTGAAGGGCATTCCCTCCAGCCCTGGCTGTTTCAGTACAAGCACCTTTGTGCCCCCAGGGAGAGACTTAGAGCTCCCAGCAGGCAGTGTGTGCAGTGCTGAGGCTCCACAGCCTTTGCCTGAGGGCTCACAGCAGGTGTGTCACCTCCAGCACGTGGAACATCCCAGCCCAGTGACACTTGGGTCCCACAGTCCTGTTTTTCTTAACAGGATCTGGCTTTTTACAGCAGCCTCAGAAATCTTTCAAGTGACCTATTCCATGTGTTTAGTTGCTGATGAGTCTTTTGTTGTTTGTCATTTCACCTGGGGAAGGCTGATTTTTATGTATTTAGTAATTGTTTTATTAGGTAAACAAGGCCTGGATAATAAAAGTAGTTTAGTAATAAAAGTAGTAGCAGTCAATGGCCTTGTTCAGTAAGGCTGTGCTGTTTTGGCCTCTCTGCTTTTATATGAATGTGAGTGTGGACTGATGTGACTTCCCATTAGTGCACATTGTCTTAAACCCCCAAACTCCCTTGTTTATATGCTAACCTGCACTGCATTAGAGAAAAATCCAAATAGTGCTATCTTAGGTGTATTTTGCCTTAGTCTGTTTGTCCTGTAGCACTGAATTCAGGACTGTTCCCAGCTACACACACAAAGAATTCTCCTATTTTTTCTTTTCTAGGGAATGCATTTAGTTAGAGAAATGATCAGTGTAATCTTCACCTTTCATTTCTGTAACAGTGCTCAGAGACAGAGGCAGGGCTTCAGTAGCTCATTTGCATTAAATGCACAAACACAAACACTGACTTTGTTGCACAGGTGATTTATCCCAGGTCACACTAATGGATATTTCTCCATTCTTGTCATGGCTTGTGAGGAATATGAGCAAGTCAGAGCTGTTCTTGGAAGGAACAGGACAAAGAAACCTCTTGTGGCATTGAGAAATAAAGATTCTGTCGTTCCAGTGCGTATAGAAGTTTGTTTTGAAATCCCTCTTATGTGTGACAGTCTTAGTTGACAGAGGAACAGCAAAAGAGCAGCAAGTGGTGAGAAATAGTGACCTGCTGTTTTGACAGAGGTTTTTCTCTTGTCCAGGGTGGTGGAGTCTCCTGTTCCGATGCTGCGGGATCTCACACAGAATTCTGCAGTCAGGTCAGTAACCTCTGGGCTTAATGCTATGGGCTCCAACATGCAGCAACCAAAACTCATTGTGGTGTCTTCTTGTTGGATTTGCAATGCTTGGGCCTATAACCTTCCACTTCTTAAGCCACAGGAGATACCTGAGACACTGAAAATCACTTGTGGTCTGTGCCTGTAATCTTCTCCTTCAAAGAGGCCTGACTTGGTTCAACAGGCAGTAAGAAATGCTGAGCTTGGCTTGTCAGGAGACTGTAGGAAGGATGTTCTAAATGGGGATGTAGTTACTGTGAGTGATGAGTTAAAGGAAGGTTTTGGCTTTTCATCTGCCACTGTCAGGAGGTTTGGGTTGTTTTGTGCTTCTCTCCATTTCTCTGTTGCAAGGATTTTTCTTCCTGTCTTTGGAGATGGTATGAGCAGTCAGGGTTCTGCTCTTCAGGTCGTGTGACTGAGGCTGAATTTTCCAAGGGACCATTATTCTCTTTCCTTGGAGCCTCATTCATTCTTGGCACTGAAAAGCAGATGTATTTCAGCTGGAAGAGTGACATTACTCTGCTCAGCCATTTGCTTTTAGCTTTCTTGGCATCCCAAGCATTCTTTGTCAGATGGTGGGTGCTGAGGGGACAGGTTGGTGTCATGTGCTTCAAACATGTCCCTGGTGGGACCTACCTGAGACCTGGATACTCCCCCAGGAGATGGGAATTGCAAACCCAGTGCTCTGGAATGTGTTGGACCAGTAGAAATGAAGCTTTCTGACAGTTTTTGCTCTATTAATATTTAGTTTGTCTAGTGCTAGACAGCTGAAAATGCAGTGTCTGTGTGATGTCACTGAAAATAGGGATGTAGCCCTCCATGGGAACTGCATGAAACTGCAAAGCTGCTTTTCAGGATAAAACTCCCTGCTCTGGGAAATCCCACTTGTAACCGAGTCCCCCTGGTCCCCTTTGAGCTCCATGAGGCATAGCCAGTGCTTTGGAGGATTTGTACCTGAGGGTCTGCAGAGGAGCCTCTCCTTCCCATGCATGGGGCTGGCTGCTTTCTAGGCATGAAACTTCCTTTTTGGAACAGGGGAGAAAAAAGGTCACCCTCTGGGAAATAATCAGGACATCCAATATAGTCAGTACATCCTTGTGCCAGAAATTCCCTCTGCAGTGTAAGTCGTGGGTTCTTAGTGATTGCTTTGCACTTTGTCATCTTTCTGAAGTGAACCTAATCCTCACATTCTTCCTTCTAGCATCTCATTCAAAGATCCACAGTTTGCTGAAGACTTTGTTTTCAAGGCTACCGTGTTACCTGGGGCAAAGTAAGTGTCAGCTTTCAAGTAATTCTGTTCCAATTTATTCATCTGAGTATTGGCTCTGATAAATATTTATGGCACTGTTTTTATTGTTAAGGAAACCTGCTCCAGTTCTGAAGCCAGGAGACTGGGAAAAAACCAACCATGATGGCAGGCCTTGGAGACCACAGCTTGGCTTCAACCGAGACAGGAAACCAGTGCACTTGGACCAGTCAGCCTTCAGAACCTTAGGGTGAGTCTGCTTTGGGGGGGCTCTGCCCTGCCCTGCTTTGGGGGGGCTCTGCCCTGCCCTGCCCTGTCCTGCTCGGGGGCTGCTCTGCCCTGCCCTGCTTCTTAAAGTAAGCAAGAGCTGGAAGAAGGAAAAGCACCACCTTCCCCTGCAGTTGTGTTCTGGAAAGCAGAGTTTGTCCTAGGGCTGTGCTGGTGAACCCTCTTCTGTCTTTCCATATCACAGTTCCAAAAAAAGAAAAAAAAAGTCCAACTGTGTTGTTGAGAACTTGGGCACTTTCCCTGGAGCAGCTCCCAAGGCCTGTGCTGGGCTGTGCCTGGGCCCTGATCCAGGAGCACATCCCTGCGTTGTGCTGGCACACTGGAGAGGGCTGGGGCTCTGGGTGGGCCAGGGGGCAGCTGTGCTGTAAGGTGGAATTCAGCAAAACATCCTGATCTTTTCCCTCTCCTTTTCTCACCTGGAACAGGCACACAATGCCAAGGGAAAGAGGGATGCCAGGGATGTATCCCAACGCCATGCCCCTCGGAGCCTACGGGACCCCCTTCGCCAGGCCCCTCATGGGTGGGCAGCAGCAGATCCCCAAGCTCATGTCAAGTAAGTGGGTTCCTCTTCCTGCATTTCAGTTTGGAAAAAACACTTCCTGAATTTCAGAGTTGGGAAAATACAGCAGGTTTGGGTTGGTCTGTGGCACCATCACATGTAATAAGTGGATTCAGGCATCTGTTTTCATTAACCTCGTGTTGCTCCTCTCTGTTGCTCTTCCTGTATGGAATTGCTGTAGGGAAATGTGCTGAAATGGAACAAAGTGCCTGCCAGTATATCCCACTTGGAACACTGCACTCAGGATTCAAATGGAATGGGGAAAACAGCACCATAAAACCCTCCCCTACCAAGAGTTCCTGGTGTCTGTTCCTTGGAACATGTTCCATCTGTGGTGGAATCTCAGCATCACCAGTAAATCCTGTGTGACCCAAAATGGAGTTTTTCACCCTGGAAAGGAATTGCTTGTGCTCCTGGAAAAGGGTGCTGGTTAAGAGTTCTGTCTCTTCACCTGTGACCACGGGCTGTTTCTGTAATGGTGGGACTGAGACAGGAGGAAACTTGATTCTTGAAACTTGATACTTAAAGGTACTTCAGAATAAGGAGTTCTCACTGTCCAGCTGAATTCTTGCAATATGGAATTCTGCAAGTGTGGGACATTTGAAGAGCTGACACAGATGAAGCTTGAGCTCCAGAGCTTTGTCCCATCTAGACCAGTTGCTGCCCAGTGAAGCTCTCACCCTTTTTGTATTTCAGTGGCATCTTTGCTGCATATCAGACAGTGAATAAATAATATCAGTGGCCACTGATGGAAACTCAGTGTCCAGTCCCAGAGCAGGTGAAAGGAAGTTGAGTGGTGAGTGCTGATTCTTGTGTAAGGAACCAGATTGGTGTAAGTGGAGAGACCACTTGAATGGGAGCCTGGAGGGATTAAATTGGGTTAAAGCAAAAATATTATTATTTTTTTAACAAGAAATGTGAGAAGGCAGAAGTGCCAGATAGGCATCATATTTTTGTATTAATCTCCAAAATCAGGTTTCTGTGATTCTGGGGAGAAAGTTTCTGGGAGCCCAGCACTCCCTGTACTGCAGTTCCTCTTGAGTGGGAAATGCTGATTTCAAAGCTGCTCTCTCTGTCTCCTGTGCATGGAGCTGATCCTGCCAAGGAGGTGCTTGCAGAGCTCTCATCCTCATGGCACCCAAGCACCTGGTGCTGTGTGGGCAGCTCTGCACACAAATACCCCCCAGTGCCATTGGGGTGTTCAAACTGAAGAGGCTGAATCCACCACTGAATGGGCAATGCCAGTTCATCTGCTGCCCTTGGAAACACTGTCTGGTGGCTTCCTTTCACATGTGCCTTCCTCCCCTCATGTCCTGCTCCTCCAGCTCTCACAGCCATCCCCTGTTGCTGTTCTGCAGCTGTGCCTGGCAAACCTGAAACCAATTGGTTGGGTTTTTTTTCCCCGTTGTTGTGCCACTTCCCTGAGTGCTGCTTTTTCCACGAGGCAGAGGTTGATGCTGTTCTGTTGGTGCAGCAGGAAGAGGTGCCAGGTGGACCTGCTGGTCCCTGGTAGGGAGGACTGGGGAGGATCCTGTGCCAGGCCCTGCTCTCTGGCACTCTGTGGACACTGCAGTGCAGCACTCTGCAAACATGTTCTTTGGCACTTCACTGGGTTGTGTTTCTCCTTCTAACAACACTGAGCTGTCCTAGGAGATTAGTCTTCAACTCTAATTAACTTCTAATTCACACTGACTGCGGCATGAAGTCTCTACAACTAATTATGGCAGTGCTTGGCTTAGTGTTTGGAGATTGTCCTCCTTTCGGGGCCTTGGTGTTTAGCTGAGGTGTGAGGGCAGCTCATGGCCATCAGACAGGTGAGGGATGCTCTTGCTCCCTGGGACTTCCCAAAAAACACATCCTGCTGCCTGGCCCATGAGTCAGGCCCAGCCCACCTGGGACTGCCAGTCCTGAGGGAACCAACCATGTGTGTCCCAACTGCTCTTCTACCAAGCAGAGAGAGAGAATTGCCTAAGCCCTTGTTAGAGGAACACCTCCAGGTGGCACAGCCTGGAATTCCTGCTGGGATCAGCCCTTTGGATGTTCCTGCTGAAGGATGTTTGTGTATGAGCCCAGCACTGCTCACCAGCTGTGTCCTTGCGAGAGAAACACTGTGGGTGCACAACTGGACTGGGAAGCACCTGGAACTCACACATTCCTGAAAAACTACAGCTGACATGGTTAAAATTCCCACATTTTGTGGGATCAATGCAGAGCAGCTTTTCCTTTGCTGTGTTGTGTGTTTCTGTATGAGCTGCTGTGAAATCAGCCTCGGGAAGGGCGGTGTGGTCAGGCCAAGTGCCATCCTCCTCCCCTCAAGAGCCTGCCGGGGGTGTTCCCTGCCCCTGCTCCCTGATTTGACTTGGATGTGCCAATTTTCACTTGATGAATAATTGTCTGTGCTGATAACTCGGGGAGTCAAGTGCAGTGTGGCAGGTTTGGTTTCTGCAGCACAGGACATCTGATTTATGACTTTCATTGCAGCCAGTAAACTTGTCAATTAGCTGCATTGGAAAAGTGATTTTGATTAGTGCAATCAGTAAACACAAAATCTCGTCTTTGATTGCCACCCTGATTAGATAAATTGTTACTTGAGGAGCTGCTGGAGAAGGCAGCTTCTTTGGCCTTATAGCTCTAGGAAATGCCCAAGTGTTGCAGCCTAAATAAAATATTTATTGTCATTTCTTCTCTCATTTTGTAGTGCAATTCACTGCTCCAAGCTCTTTCCCTCAAAGATTGTTCTGCCAGCCATACAAGTGAATAGTAATGAGGTGGATTTAAATGTTTTTATGATGATTTCATTAAACTGTCTCTTAAACTGTTCCCTAGAGCTGCAAAGAGGTGTGGTTACAGCAGGGGAGTTGGGTCCTTTCTTGTTGACATGGAAAAGAAGGGTCTGGAAACATGATGAGCAGAGCTCGTATCTTTGAAGTTATTAGAAGCAGAGTCAAATATAAAATAGAAATATAAAATAGAAATATAAAATAGAAATATAAAATAGAAATATAAAATAGAAATATAAAATACCTTAGGGTATTTTTGATTGAGTGTGATGACACTCTCAGGAAGTCCCAAACTGTAAATTTTATGGGGTTTTTTGTTAGCAATTTTATCTTTGTACTTTTTTTTAAGCTCAGGTTGAACACTGTGTGTTAATTGCTCATTTCCCTGAAAGCAGCATTGTGGGTTCTCTTGTATTGCCCTCCCCTTGTGATCCAAAGCAAACATGGCATGGTGTGGGGTACAGCCAGTTTGGCCATGGGAAGATCCTTGTGAGTCACAGGCTGATCAGGAGGAAAGTGCCACATGTCCATCTTCAGCCCTGGTCATGCTTTTTAGGCAGGTGTGGTTGGAAATTGGATGGAAAACAGCCAATTCTACCTGCTGAGGAGCTTCACTTGGTAACAGTGTGTGTGTCTGGGTGTGTGTACAGACTGATGTGTGGGTTTCTGTATTGGTTGATGTGGTGGTGTGTATAGATGTCATGTTTACTAAATAACTCTGTGTGGGATATAAATAATTGTGGGCTGAATTGGCTTTGCTTCAGTGGGAAGAGTGGAGCTGCTGGGGATGGGAGTTTGTTCTGGGATGTCCCCAGTGGGGGCTGCCCATCCCCTCCCCTGCACATTGGAGATGTCCCAGCCAGAGCAGGGAGCGAGGCACAGATCTCTGTATTTCCTTTTCCCCTCCCTTCCTTTCCCATTCTGGCCAGCCTTCCGTGTCCCCAGCCCTCGGCAGTGCCCCAGGGTGTCCATGTCCCAGTGGCTGTTCTCCAGCTGCTGGAACCAGCTGTTGGCATTAGGTCACACTTGAAGCCCACTGAAAGCCATCAAAGGTGTCAGTGAGACGGGAGCTCTGATTGGCGCCCGCTCTGAGCGCCGGGGCTGCCCGGGCGCTATTGAGGAGCCGCTGCTTTTATCCTGTTGACTGCCCAGGTTATTTAGAAGGACAACAACCGTTTAATTGCGTGTCCTGTTAAGGCAATGTTGGTCCTGCCTCGGCTTTGTAAAGAGCTGGGTTGGGTGGAGGAGACAATGGAGAAGTGGGTGGTCTCCTGTGCTGCAGCGCTGGGGCTCTGGCCAAGGGTTTGCCCCAAAAGGCTTAATTCAGTCTGATTCCATTATCTCAGAGATCATTAATAGATTTTTATTGTTGTGTTATCATTGACTGCGGTAACTCTTAAATGCACTTTTACTGTCTTTAGTGATTATACATTTCTATTTTATATTATTGGATTCTTTACCTTTTGTATCCTAAATATACCTTTATTTAACATGAATAAAGTGGGACCATTCACTTTGTTCCATGTTCTGGTCAGTCTTTTAGTTTCCTTTATGGAAAAACAGCCCAATCAAAGGGAAACTGGCCAATTTGCCAAGCTGGCCAAACCCCCCAGTATTTTGACTAGTCCATAGTTGTGGCTCCCAAAGGTGGTGTGTTGTGGTGATGGCACAGCAGGGGCTGTGTGTGTGTATCTGTATTTTTAGTGTAATGATGGATGTGCTTGGAAGAAATGCAAATATTAAATGTTTATGGTAACAGACAAGGTTTTGCTTCTTTAAAAATTCAAGAGGAGACACCTGTGAAGAGTCCAAGCACAGAGCTAATTCTAGCAATTAAAATTCATTATTCTTATCACCTGAAGCTTATTGGACATACTTCAACCAAAAAAGTTGCCTTTTATCAGTTCCCAGCAGGGCTCTGTCCAAATCAGCAATAGGAACTGATGGCTTGGAGTGTGTTTGTGGCATATCCAGGCCCAGCTTTTCTGTTTGGCTTTTTAAAAGCCACTCTGGGGCACACCAGGAGTGGGGCACAGCTCTTGAATGACACTTGCTCTTTCTTATTTCACCATTCTGTTCTCCCCTCTAGATCTTCGACCCCAGGAGTCCTGGCGAGGCCCCACGCCCTTGTTCCAGCAGGCACCACAGAGGTAAGGCAGGAGGGTGGATTTGGTTCTGCCGGGCTTCCCAACGTTTGTTTTTCCCTTCTTTGTTTTGAACATTGCTGTTTAAATTTGTTAAAATCACGCTCTGCTGCAGGTTTTTTAAGTTAATTAATGTCCATGATTTATTTATGTTTTGAGAGCACACTACGTGGTGCTCATCCTTTAAAAGGCTCGAGTACTTTGAATTAAAAAAAAGCAGGCAAAAACACTTTCCATTAAAACTCAGGCTTCAAAATTAACTTTACTGTTGGTGCTTTGGTGCTGTTCTTGGTTCTTTGGCCTTTATCTTATTGAAGCTTTTGAGATACTATGAAATTGAACACAGAGAGCTTAAAACTGCATTAGATTTTGGACAGGCTAAACAAATTTCTTTTTAGGAGGGCTGTGGAGCTTAATGAGGCATAACTAATGGTGTTCCACTTTTATCATTTCTGTGCTGCAGCCGCAGCATTAGGACAGACCAGCCATTGATTCTTGCTACAAACCTCTTGAAGTCCTAATCAGCTTCTTTGGTACAAGTTTTTCAGGGCTGACAAGCCCATTGTAGGGCAGTGTCACTGTAGGTCAGTAGTTATTAGTTGCCACTGAAAACAGTTTCTTTAACTACTTAAGGCTGAACTGAATTAAATGCAGAAGGGACTCAGGGAAGGATTATGGAATCTGCAGTCCAATAAGTGCCATCGAATAGAAGGAATGTGACATGGTTTGATAATCAGGGATGTTTTACATGCGTTCCTTCATTGATGGCTTGCATGTCCTTCAGTGGGGGGACTCAATAAACCCAGGCTACCTGTGACAGCCATGAATAATGATATTTATTTATGTTTATGGAGGAACAGGAGAGGATGTAAGAGATGGTTCTGCTCTGAGGCACAGATTTTTTTTTCCCTTGGTTTTATTTGCAAATGTTCACCATTGAAAATACAGGCTTTGGGAGAATTTCCTGAGCTCTCTGCAGGCACTTTCCATGGCAACCATTTTGATCCCCACTGAACTAAGTCTGGCTCCCTTGTCCTGTGCCTCATCCATGTGCAATAATGTGAGGCAAGATTCGTTTATAATGCAAACTTTAATATCACTTGGTCCCTGGGAGTTGCTATTCCCACACCTTAATTAAATCCAATCTATGTAGTACTATTTTGTGAAGGATTGCTGCGGGTCTGTCACTTGACATTGCTTTTCTTTGTTACATTTTTGATGGTTTGTGAAAATCTCTGACTTGTCAGTGCTGAGGATAAGTCATTTTGCTGCGTGCCTGGAAGGTTTTGGATTTGGGAAGCAGATCAAACATGCTTAGGGCTGATGTTGAGTTAGTTGCCCTACAGAGACAAGCACAGAGACTTAAGCAGAAGGTTAAACACAGCGAGACTCAGTGCAGGAAATAATGTCTGAACCTGTTGAATTGACCCCCTCAAGGGATTCAAGGGACCCTCAAGGGATTTTGAGTTTCCCAGTTCATTCCCTGGGAGGTGCTGGTTTCCCAAACCATCCACCCCAAGGCTGTTCCCACTTGAGCTGCAGCTTCAGGTGCTCCAGGAGCAACGAGGTGCCAGGGGGAGAGCAGTCAGGGATGTCTGTTCTGTCCCCTCTGTTCCCAGGAATGAAGTCACTGGGGAGAGGCCAGCCCTGCTCCTGCCCAGTGGATGGAGTGGGTTGGCAGGAGGCTGTGGGATCCTTGATTTACAGCTTCAAGAGAGGGATGAGCAGGGAGCCCTGTCCCTGCTGCCAGGAAAGCTGGGAACCTTGGTGCTGTTTCAGGGATGGAGAGTTGCAGGGAGGCTAAAGCAGCTCTTGCTTCCCAGGCCTGGGGGGAAAGAAACCACCAAGAGTGTAAAGCTGCTTCTCCCTAACCCAGTGGATCCTGTTTGCTGTGCAGGATTCCTTACCTTTAAATCCAGTGCCACAGTGGGAGCAGCAGGTAAAGTGAAGGGGGGGAGTTGCCCTTTAAGGACAGGTGTCCTTCCCCCTGTCCTGGCATTCCTGGCCACTGCAGAGGTTGTTTCATGCCCTTGATCTGGTTCAGAGTTGACAGAGATATTCACTGCCTGATGGAAATGCAGTGAAATGATTTGTTTAACCTGCTCATAGAAGAGATTTCCAGAGAGGCAGAGCTTGGACCACAGGGCTGTTTTACTGTGTGGCATCTCCTGGGGCTGTTTCAGCTGTCCTGGCTGAATATGCTTCAGTTGAATCATGAGTTGGTGTAACTGGATGGTGATTTGAGTAATTCTGCCAGTGTGAGCTCCTGGGATGTTTCAAGTGGCACAGATCTTTTTTGGCTGCAGCTTTGCTGTGTACAAATCTCCCCCCTCACCAATTAATGGATGCACCAGATGAACACAAAGTCAAGTGCTGCGAGCCCCATAATTTCCATATTTCTGTTTACAAGATGAAAATGTAATTTATTTTTTTAATAATACATAGTTCTGTGGATTAAGAACAGGCTTTAAGAACGGAAAATGCATTGCAGACTTTTTTCCAGGTTTATCCTTTAGAATCCATAGTCATTCTGACTGAAAATCACCAATTTCACTCTTTCAGATGGCCTTGAGCAAAAAGGCCCCAACATAACAGTGATGTTGCTGTGTTTAATGTGTTTAATTTCCAACTTTCCACCAAGCAGCACTTAAAAATAAAAAACTTAAACTCTGTGTCAGATATATATTAATGATAAATGAAATTTGTGTCCAGCTTTCCCATTCCAGGCATGGAGCAAGTGCTGCCCTCAGTTGTGTTTATCACCAGCACTTGCTATAGGGACAGAATGATTATTAATGAAAGCCCAAGAGCTGGGGTTATGTAGGTAATTCCCAGTACTTTTCCTTAAGACTGAGCAGTGTGTTCATCCTGGAGTCTGCTGTTTTCTAGGAATCATAAAGGGGAGGAAAAGTACTCAAAGTACTTAATCAAAAGGAATAAGTATGATTAAATTCAAAATATGAACTTGGAATACTGGGTTTGAGTGTTTAGTCCCTGCAGGTGTGATGTGCTATGAACTTTAACTGCAGCTTTGCTCCTTCTCAGGTAGGGTTTGGGTAGCTGCCTTTCTGGAGTGCAAAGCACAGCACACAGCTCAGTATCACCACTTACCCCTTGTGCATGTCTGTTTTGAGTTCATGTATTGCACATCTTATTCACCAACTGCTATTTATCAGGTAGGGCTCATTTTCCTAAACAGGAATCAAGTTGTTTCTGGAGATGGCAGGAGTTCCTTGTGCCTTCCTAAGATCCAGGCAGGTCTGACTCTGACCAGGTGGAGCAGCTGTCTTTGCAGGCTTTGCTGTGAAACCACAAGCAGTTTGCATCCAAAACCACACCACCTTCACATCCAAAATGTCTGTTTTCATCCATTTAGTCTGACCTTTACCTGTCTTGATTCCAACTTTGCCTGTGCTCCAGCTGCTGGAATGTGTGTTTAAAGTCCTTCCCCTCCCAAAGCTCCCTTAGCCTGGTGTTGTGCAGCTGGCTGTGAATCCTGACAGTCACAGCTCCTCCCCGAGCTCCAGGGGTGTTTGGGGGTCTGGCCAGGACAGTCACAGCTCCTCCCCGAGCTC
>JAWWLZ010000118.1:4925996-4938153 GCA_035041345.1 Poliocrania exsul | reverse complement strand
CCCACCCTGTGCCCAGTGCCCACCTTGGCAAAGCCCTCCCAGCCCATGGAGCCCACCCTGTGCCCGATGCCCACCTTATCACTCATCCCAGAGCTCTGAGTGCCACAGCCAGTCCTGCCTTGGGCACCTCCAGGGCTGGGCACTCCAAACCTCCCTGGGAGCCTCTTCCAGTGCCTGCCCACCCTTTGCAGGCAGAAATTCCTGCTGCTGTCCAGGCTGAGCCTGCTCTGGTCCCTGGCACCGGGAATGCCCCCTGGGCAGGCTCCCCCAGCGGCTGTGCTGGTGTGGAGGTCCTGCTGCTTGAATATTTATAGCACCTTTGCTGTGTTCATTCTAGCATTAAACTGCTAATTAATTATGACATTTGTGCTACTTCATTTTTCCCCGTGAATCTGCAGAACCTGGCAGGCAGTTAATTAGCTCTCTCTATGCAAAGGATACTGAGGAAAAATAATTGCTTGAGGAATCAGCCCGGCGTTCTTTCAGAAAGGTCTTACCTATGAGCTGGCTTCGAGCTCGCCGGATTTGCACTTTGAAAGATGCCTCTGTCAAAGGCCAATCCTTTGGAAGAGAGATTTGAAGGGAAAGGTTATCTCAGAGATGTGGCTCGGTGGGTGTTATTTAGTGCTTGTAAGTCCAAGGGAAATCAATTATCTAAACAACTCCCGTTCTGCAATGGATTTCTTTATTCTTCTCTAAATATGTACTCATCTTGGTGTGTGTATTGATGTGTGCAGGCAGCAAACTGAGCCCAGGGGAGCAGCCCTGGCCTCCCCTGGGCCTCTTGCAGCTGCTCCTGGGGAGGGTGAGGGGCTTCCCCAGCCTGTTGTCTGTTTAAAAATGGGATTTATGTTTTAAAGGGAGCTGGGGGGGAATGGAAGCTCCCAGTTTTATACACCCAACTTCTCTCCCAAATGTATCTGGATTTCAGGGGCACACGAGCCTGAGAGGCTTGGTGGCATCACTGGAAGTGCTTTGGGGTGATGCTTGTGGTGCCTCCTGCCTGTGGGGTTGCTCAGTCTTCAGTTCTTGCTGCTTTGGGGGGGATTTGCACCCAAAAAACCCCTCAGAGGGTTTGGCAGCACATCCACCCAGAGCAGGAGCTTTCCCCATCTTCGCTGCTGTTCAGACAAGATGATGTTTCAGGTCCCTTCCAGCCCAAAGCATTCCATGATTCTAACACAGGTTTCACACCCCCCACTGTCACTCCAGGCATTGTTCTTCCCATTTTCTGGCTCCTACAACAAGAACAGGTCTGTGACCACCGCGGGCTCCTCGGGATGAGGAGCAGGTTTTTATTTTGGGACAACAAAGGCGAGAGTGAGAACAGAATAATGAAAATGATATTTGTGCCTACAGGGATAAACAGGCATTTTCTTAACCAGATTGGAACCTCCAGCAGGTCTCTTGCCCTCCGCTCCCCCTGTGAGAAACTTGTTTTATTAGCAGATAGTTCCATGTGGAGGTTGCCACAGGAGCATTACAGTAATGGAGTTGACATCTATATAATGGAGTTGACATTTTATTCACAAGGGAAAAGAAAAAGCCTTAACAAACAGGGTTCCCCTCCCTCCCCCCGCCTTTATTTCTGTATTTTGCTGTCATTGATCGCATCGAGCCACAAACTTTGAACAGCCGCCCGAGCCAGCAATTTAATAAAATTTCATACAACAGGAGGTGCTTCAGGGATGGTGGTGGGATAATCAGCCTGCTGCAAACTTGAACTTTGCTGAGAAATCAAGGCAATGGCTTTGTTCGGCAGCAAATCACAACAATTTGAGTCGGTTCTTGGCAGCAGGCTCGTGTGAACTGTTACACTCTGGATTCCAGGCTGTGTTCAGTGCTTTCAGCACCGAGTTTGGGAGAGGGATCACCCCTGGGCAGGGTTCCTTTCTAAACTACCTCATGCACGGGCTTTGCTGGGGCTGCTGGTGCAAGCTCTGTGTTGGGCTGGGTTGGAAAGGAAATAATTCCTGTGCCAGATCCATTAGAGCAGGTTTAGGACAAGAGGGACAAACAAGCCCATCTGGGCTCGTGGAGATGAAAGGAGATGCCAGAGCAAGATGCCAACTGGATTGTGGGAAGAAAGTCAGGAATGGGAGCACCAAAGCCTCCTCAGTCTACAAAGCATCTGTAGCCATTCCTCATCATGGAAAATGAGCCATTTGGGGGTTGTAGCTCTGATTTGGGTGACCAGGAAATGGAAATGATCTGCAGTTCTCCTTTCTGTCCACATTGTCCTGGTTGTCTCTTGTTCTGGGTATAGCAAAAGGATCACTTAGAAAAACTCTGAGCTCTCAGCTCCCAAAATGCTTTTGGAAAGTAATATCTTCTTAATTAACTAAAGTTAAAAGTCCCTTGAGGGCATCCACTCTTCCCTCTGGTCTGTAATTTAAGTCACACATCTCTTATTTTCCTTCTGATAACTCGGTTGCTGCAGCCCATTGACATTTGTGTTTCTGATATAATAATCAAATGCTAAAACACAGAGATTACATTTGGATCAACACATTTGGTTCTTAAACCCCGAATGTAATTATCTTTTCTCATCTACAACGAATGAAAATATTATTCTATTAACCATTAAGCAGCTCCATTGCCTGAACACCAATCTGTGGCACCACTCGTGGGCCCATTTGCTGCCTCCATGGTCTTTAACCTCACGTGTTTTCCCACAGCTGGAAACCTTCTGGGGAGCTGTGGGTGATCCTGCAGGCTGAGGAACCACAGCCCATGAGGTGCATGGCTCTTCCCAGGGGTGGGAATTGGCTCAAGTGCAATCAAGTGCTGGGGACGTGATGTGGCAACTCAAGACTTCATGTCTGACCCACAGAGACCTACTGAAAGTGTCCAGAGGAGACTTCAGACATTGCAAGGGGTCCAGAGGAGACTTCAGACAGAGTCAGCATCAGAAATCATCACTATGGGATCCAGAAGGCTTTGTGTGGGAAGGGACCTTGGAGCTCATGTCATTCCAATCCCCTGCCATGGGCAGGGCCACCTTCCATCAGACCAGGTAACTCCAAGCCCTGTCCAGCCAAGCCTTGAACACTTCCAGGGATGGCTGCTTGTTTAAAATCATGGTTCAATTCCTTTGGTTTCACCTGGGAAAGGGTCTTGAAGGAAAGCATCTTGCTGGAGCCACAGCTGGGGAGCACTGGCTGGCTCCCAGGGCTCCTGGGTCTCCACGAGGAGCAGGGCTGTGCTCAGGGCTGTGCTCAGGGCTGTGCTCAGGGATGTGCCCAGGGATGTGCTCAGGGCTGTGCTCAGGGCTGTGCTCAGGGATGTGCTCAGGGATGTGCCCAGGGGTGTGCCCAGGGCTGTGCTCAGGGATGTGCTCAGGGCTGTGCTCAGGGCTGTGCTCAGGGATGTGCTCAGGGATGTGCTCAGGGATGTGCCCAGGGCTGTGCTCAGGGATCTGACCAGGGCTGTGCCCAGGGCTGTGCCCAGGGGTGTGCCCAGGGCTGTGCTCAGGGCTGTGCCCAGGGCTGTGCTCAGGGATCTGACCAGGGTTGTGCCCAGGGCTGTGCCCAGGGCTGTGCCCAGGGATGTGCCCAGGGTTGTGCCCAGGGTTGTGCCCAGGGCTGTGCCCAGGGGTGTGCCCAGGGCTGTGCTCAAGGCCCTGAGCATCCTTCGGAACGCATTCAATGTCAGGATATTGGGGGAGTTGATAAAAAAGTCAATAACGGCGCGTGCCTGAAGTGGAACTTAAGCTCAGGGCTGGAAACACTTTGAAAAGCACTGGCCACAATTAAGCACTTAATCAGGAGAGAGCTGCAATTTTCTGAGGCTCTGAGCACAGGAACCATGAAGTACAGATCCAGAGATATGAAGGAAAATGTCTCTTCGGCAATTAAGACTCATTCTGCTCAGAGGCTGGAAATGGGATCATTGAATGACTTTTGTTGCACAGTTTATGCACTGAATTATCAGAAACGTAAACCATTGTGCCTAAAATGCCTCTTGAGGAGTAAAACTGCTCCTCTTGTGCAACTGTTACTCTGTGAATTGGCTCCTGCTCTCCCTTCTTTAAAATAACGGTGGAAATTATCTCTTTCTCCTCCCCCAGGAAATGAGGTGCTGGCTGAAGGATCCAGGCAAGCATTCCAAGGATAAGAGGCTTTCCAGGCACATCTCTGGAAAATCTGCCCCACAGCTGAGGTGCAGAGCCCCTGAGGAAGGTGCTGGTCCCACAGGGTGTGCTGGGATACCTGCCCTGCTGGTTCTGGGAGTCTGGGGGCTGGTTCATCCTCTGTTTTACCAGGCAGGTGGGTGTGGGTTGGCGTGGGTTGGCATGGGTTGGCGTGGGTTGGCGTGGGTTGGTGTGTGTTAGTGTGGGTTGGGGTGGGTTGGGGTGGGTTGGCGTGGGTTGGCGTGGGTTGGTGTGGGTTGGTGTGTGTTGGCGTGTGTTGGGGTGTGTTAGTGTGGGTTGGGGTGGGTTGGTGTGGGTTGGCGTGGGTTGGTATGAGTTGCTGTGGGTTGCTGTGGGTTGCTGTGGGGTGCTGTGGGTTGGTGTGGGTTGGTGAGGGTTGGCCTGGGTTGGTGTGGGTTGATCTCCCCGCTCCAGTTTCCCCTGCCAGGGGAGCTGTTCCATGCCCGAACTGCCCCAGCCCCAGCCCTGTGTGTGTCTCTGCTCTCACCCTCTGCAGCCCCGGAGTGTTCCCAGCAGGTGTGTGGGAAGCCCTTGGTGCTGAGCCTGCTGCTCTCTCTGCCTGTTGCACACTCCACTACAGACAATGCTGTCAAGGTTTCTCGCTGATGTTTTATTTTTATTACATCTGTGACTTGCCAGAACTCCTTGTTACTTCTCCAAATGCCAATAAACACCACGCCAATCTCCACCAGTGTGGCTTCTCCTCCTTAGAGAACCTGATTCAGCATCTCCTGAAGTCAGTGTGAGTCTTTCCTCTGCTTCCAGTGGATGTCAAGCCCAGCTCTTCTTTAGGCTGAGGTGGCAGGTGCTGGCTCTGAATGGGCTGTGAGTGCTGTACACTGAGCACGATGGGCTCCTGGTTCATCTCAAGTCCCCCCAGAGCTCTGCTAACGGTGCTGCTGAAGTCATCCCACATAAATTCAGACGAAACCCTTGTATCACACCACAGCATGTCTTGGTTTGAAGGGGCATGGACAAACCCAGGATTACTGTGACTGCAGTTACCTCTGAGAGCTGGGTGGGTTTGTGTGGGCGGTTTGGGAGGTGGGAGAAGGCTGGACTGGTGTGCTCTGTTTCTTAAAGACTGATCATATTGATAAGCAGTGTGGCAAACCACAGAGCTGGAATATTTTCAGTTCCTCCGCTCTGGTTCCCAAAGGTCCATAAAGCAGCACTAACACAGCCAGTGGAGGAGTTAGGGGTGGCTTTTATCCTCTGCTGACTAACACGCTGCAGCCAGATGGAAGGGAATAAATCTCTCCTCACACACAACCAAGCCAAAACAAATATTATGCAATGATTAAGTGGCAACCCAAACAGAAGCAGGCGTCCTGTGGGCTGAAACAGGAAGTCTTGGGTTACAAAACTCAAGATATGTGAATTTAATTTGATTATATATTTGATGACTATCTGGAGTGGGCCATGAATAATTGATGAAAAGTAGAAAAACTGCTGTTTGCCTTTAAAACCAAGCTGAAGAAAGTAGAAGCTGAGTGTTTAGGAGCACAATTACTGTTTGCATGGGTCACATGGGTGGTCCCCACTGTGCCTGGGGGTGACCACCAGCAAATGTGGAATTCTCCCTTGCTGGCTGCATCAGTGGCTTTGCATCAACTAAGGGAGGAGGAGGAACAGCAAAGTCCTTCAGCTCCTCTGTGGCTAAGGTGGAGCAGGAACCTTCTGGAACCCAGGTAGGTGCTGTTTGCTGCCTTTAAGTGATGCAGAGTGTGAGCAGAGTCTGCCACTGGGACTAAACTTTGGCTTGGAAAAATCCTCCAAGATCACCAAGTGCCACTCCTTGGCTTTGCAGCTCCAGGTGACTCCCCAGAAGATGCAACGACCTGAACTTTACTGGTGGTGCCACTGGAACCCAGGTCCCTCCCACTCCATTCCAGCTGGCAGAGAACAGGGGTGGGTTAGATTTTAGGGGGAAATTCTTGGCTGTGGGAGCAGGGAGGCTTTGGCACAGGTGGTCCAGGTGCTCCAATCCTCACTCACCAAGGAAGGGGGTAATGGAAGGGTTTGCCTGGCAGGGACTCCTTGCTATTGTATGGAATAAAGGTTAAAGAGGGAAGATGGGTAAACATTCCCAAAGTAAATAATGATAAAACTTTGATTTGCCCGAGCATTGGAAGGAGCACAATAACCAAAGGCACGTGGGGAGGGAGAAAGCTTTAAGCACTTCAGGAATGTGTCATTAACTTTATGGAGTGTTCCAGAAGTGTGACCTGTGCAGGTGTGTGGAGAGGGGAATGTGTTTGCTCTTGGCTGAAGGGAGTGTCAGACTCCATGGGCTCTGCTGGAGGCTCCAACACCCACGTGCTGCAGATCTGCCCCAGCTGCCTCCCAGGGACATGTGACAGAGTGGGGAACAAAACCCTGTCTTTAGAGTACTGTGAAGATCTTACCCCAGATGCAAAGCACAGACAGAACTGAAACAGCAGCCTGAGGATCTCAGTTAAAAACCAAAGGAAATGGACTGGTTATGGGAAACAGCCTGACCTTGTTCACTGTCAGGTTTGAGCTTTGCTTCCAGCCAGAGGTTAACAGTGATTACTCCTGGGTTCCTATTTAAATGCTTCCACAATGGTATAATGGCCAATTGGAAAGGCTGGACTAATTTAGGCTGGTTTTATGACAGTGGTAAAAAAAAAATTATATGTTAGGCCAGATGGCTCAAAACCTGCCAGTGAGTTGATTTACTCCTTTACAGATGCTGGGTTATCCAGGGGAAAAAACCCAAATATTTTCAAAGTTTTCCAAGGCAAAAGGGTTTTTACTGAGGTTAAGTCGTGCCCCTGGAGCTTGATGGGGTTGGGATAAACTGGAGGTGGGCCCACAGCCACCAGTGTAGGTGCAGCTTGGTGTTCATAGGCAATTTCCCAGAGCTGATGGCAGGGGGTGCCCCCACCATCCCCTCGGCCTCTCTGGGGGGCTGAGGATGCAGTTTGGTGGGAGGTGCTGGGGGGTTGGATCCTGGCAGGCTGGAGCAGGTGCTGTGCAAGAGGGAGGGAGCTGGGGGGGTGTCCCCTCGGTCTGGGCTCATCTCTGGACTCACCAGTGATTCCTTTCCCCTCCTCACTTTCAGTGTGGTGGTCGTGGCTCTGATGAGCAGCCACTGCCTCTCTCCATCTGGGAGATTCTGAATTCCAGAGGGATAAAAGTGATGTGTGCTGAGCTCTGCAGACACCTCAGCAAAGGTGATGCTTCATTCCAGCTCTGGGGCAAAGCAAGGCTGGCTCAGAAGCCACTTGTTCAGTATAAAATGATCCCCAGGGATCACCCCATGAGCTGTGCCTTCCACCTGGCTCAGTTCTTAGGGCTGCTGGGGGATTTGGAGAACATACCTGGGGAAAGGACCTCAAGGGTCACCTCTCTGCAGCTTTCTCTGAAGGCACAGGTGTCAGGCTGATCCCTGCCATGTTCCCTGAATTAATCACATCTCTGCTCCTGTGTAGGCTGTGCCAGGAAAGCTCCAGCACCCACTGGACTTCCTGAGCCACTGGAGTGACTGTGGAAGTGTAAAGGGGAGGAGGAGGAAAAAGCAAACCCATCAGCCACGTGTGCCTTGAGCTTCATGGCCCACTGGACTTCCTGAGCCTCTGGAGTGACTGTGGAAGTGTAAAGGGGAGGAGGAGGAAAAAGCAAACCCATCAGCCACGTGTGCCTTGAGCTTCTTGGTGCACCAGGGAGCCCCTGCCCTGTCACCGGGGTCCTACCTGGGGAGGGGCTGCACCCAACAGGGCTGGGAACTTGTGAGGTGTGGGACCAAGTCACCCTCTGTGCTGTGGCTGCAAACAGAGACTGGCTATGAAGATATGAAGGATTTAAGGCCATTCTTATCAGAGGTTTATTGAGGCTGAATCACCTGATCTGATCTTGGGTAAAGAATCATGTGTGTTTTTTTCTTTTTTAGGATTCAGTGGTTTTCAGGCTTTTGTGGGGCAACTTTAAACTGAAGAGAAGGGAAATAATTTCTGAATGAGAAAACAGCTTCACAACTGGGGCAGTTTTCCAGAGATTTTTTTTTTTAAGACTCTTGGACAACTGGAGACCAACTTTTTTCCTTCAGACACCTCTCTCCTGCAAGACATTTGTGATACATCCATCCCACAGCTGTGGGGCGAGACCTGCTCCATCCCCACACATCAGAAGACACAATCACTTTCCAGAACTGTTTTTTTTCTCTGAAATAGTTGGGGCTGCTCAGCCAGATCCAAGCTGAGGCAGTGCCAGCGTGATTTGACACAATTTATTCTGAGCAGCTTTGCTTGCAGGTTTTATCTCATGGATAAGTTTCCCCCTGAAATGGTGCTAAATCCCATGAAAAGCAGCAGATCCCTGGGCAGGATCAAGGGACTCTCTTTGTTTAAGTGACTCTGCAACAATTCAAGACAGGTTTGTCTTGGATTTTTACAGCAGACCTTGCATGTTTTCTGTGGAGAGTATGGACACAATTCCTGGCAGTTAAAGCCCAAATATGTGAGTGGAGCTTGGGGCCATCACATGCACCCCACTCAAACTGCTCCAACCTCTGTATGAACCAATAAAATATGTTAAGACAGAGTTTGATTTTTGTGGCTGGGAGACTTGTGGAGCCTGTGGGAGGGAAGGATGCTGCAGCCAAACTATAACCCTCTCTGCAGGCTTAAATTCAGTTTTTTCCTGACTAAATGTTTGTCCTTTGCTCCTGGAGCATCCCAGGTGCTCTGAGGCTGCTGCTCATTCAAGTTCTGGGGAGGGACAGGGGGCAGGGGGAACCTGTGCCTGCCATGGGAGGGGGGGAGGGAGGACTTGCTGCCTGAAAGGGCTGTGGGGGAGCCCTGTGGGTCTCTGCTCTGGACCCCTCTGGGCCAGCTGGAGTGGGCAGCACAAGGAACCCTTTGAGCCAGGGAGGTGGGAACTGGGTGGTCTTTAAGGTCCCTTCCAACCCAAACCAGTCTGTGAGTCCTTAATTCTCTGACTCCATGTAAATATCATTAATTAATGATACTGTGCAAAAGGCAATTAATTCACCATCACTGGATGGTGAATGAAAGTCTTGTTGTTTACAGAATTAAACACAAAATCTAGTGGTGCTTCTCTTGGTGAGGGATAAGCACAAAGCCTGTGAGGAAAATCGCTTCTTTCTGGGGCTGGAAATGGTGTGGGTTTTTTTCTTTTTTTTCTTTTTTTTTTTTCTTCTTTTTATTCCTTTTTTTCCTTTTTCTTTTTCTTTCTTTTTCTTTTTCTTTTTTTTTTCTTTTCCTTTTCCTTTTTCTTTTTTTTCTTGTTTTTTTCTTTTTTTTTTTTTCTTTTCCTCCTGGGAAAGGACTGGGGATCCCTTTTCTGGGACCCAAAACTGAATTTGGAAGGTGGGTGTTGTGCTGCACCCAGAGAACAGCATTTCTTCAGCTCTGTCCCACGGGCTGTTTTTACATAAAATGGGAATATTAAAAATCTTTTAAAGTTTGTTTTGAGTAACAAGACAATCGCAGAAGGAGGAAAAGCTCAGCTGGGCATCCCCGGGGCGGGCTGGGCTGGGCTGGTGTGGGGGATCTGCCAAAGGCACAGCAAGGGCAGCCCGAGGTGACCTTTGGGTTTCCCTAAAAGCACTTTGGAGCCGGAGCATTCCAAAAAAGGGCTGTCCTGAGGCACCCACCTGTTGTGCTCAGGTGCCTCGTTCCCTCTGGCCACCTGGGGTATCGGTGCCCCCTGTGCCCCCCGCAGCAGAGAGGCAGCTGGTGCTGTCCCCAGCTGGCAGCACTGGCTTTGTGAGGGGGGGGAGAGGAGCTGGAGCGCTGGGAGGAAGCTCTGGGTGCTCTGCCCCATCATCTCAGCTCTCTGAGATTCGGTGCTGTCCTCTGGGTGCTTTGTTTGTTCTTCTGGTCTGGCTGATCCTCGTAATGAGGTGGAACAGGTGATTGCTCAGCCCCAGCCCCTGCCTAGGACAGGAGAGGCTCTGCCTGCCCAGCAGATGGGTCTGAGGGCTTGGGGGGCTGCAGGGGGCAGGAGGGGTGGCAGTGCCACCAGCGTGGGCAGCAGGAGTCCCTGCCGCACAGAAGGCTTGGGGACAGGTGTCCTCCCTCCCTGAGCTCTGTGCTGTGTTTCACAGCGTGTCTCAGGGCGTCTAAAGACGCTCCTCCTGCAGCGGGGTGAGGTGGGGGGTCTGGGGCTGTCCCTTGCCCCCCGAGGTGCTTCCCACCCACCCTGCCAGTCCACCCCTCCTGTCCGTGGCACCGGGCGGGTGTGAGGCCCCATCCCCGCGGGGGGAGCCGGGGGATGGCGCGGGGGTCCCGAGGGGCGGCCCCGACGGCGCGTCCCTTATCCAGCAGCGCCGCCGCGCGGCCGTCCCGGCGGGAGCTGTGCGGGCATCGGGGATCGGTGCCCACCGCCCACCGCCTCGGCTCCGCGGGGGTCCCCCCCTCGCGGCTCCCCGGGGGGCGCGGAGGGGCAGCGGAGCCTCCGCCCCGTGCTCCGCCGGGCTGCGCGGGGTTCTGCTGCCTCCCTGCGGCCGCGCCGCGGGGAGTGGGGCGTGTAAAACCCGGCCCTGGCTCAGGGAGCAATAAAAAACCAAACCACAGCCCTCCACTGACGGCAAGAAACCCCTCGGGCCGTGCCTTTTGGGGGAGATTGGGGAGGGGCTGTTTGCGGGGCTGACGCGCGGGATCAACGCGCTCCCGCAGCCACAAGTGCAAATACCCTGAAATTCGGCCCGGGGTCGTGTCTCGGCGCTCCAGCCCCGCCGCGGGGGCGGTCCCCGGTGCCTCCCCCGGCGCCTTAATAAACACCGCCGAGAACTGCCCTCATACTCGGTAAATATTGGCTTAGCTTCCCATTGACCGGCTCCTTGAACAGCCCCGAAAAATCCACAGCGGTCCCCGACTAAGCCCAACAGTCAATAGGTGAAGAGAGGAAGTTATTGCGGGGCTTAAGGGGCTCCGCGCCCATCGCCGGGCACCGGGCGCCCCCCAGCTCCGGCCTGCGGGGACGGCTGGGAGGAGAAAACGGGAGAACTGGGGGAAAAGGGAAGGCAGCGGGGCCTGAAGCCCGGACTGAGCGTGTCCCGCCCGCCTGCGCCCCGAATCGCGATGGGCGTCGCGATCCACGCCCGACGGGCTGCCCTGGCGAGGAGCAGCGCTCACCGGGGCTCGGGGGGTTGGCCGGGGGTGTCGGGGGGGCGGAGGGGACGGACCCCCCAAGTGAAGCCTTGTCCCAGCTCGGGGGGTCCGCTCTGCCCCGGCTCAGCCCCGCAGGGACCCCGCGCAGCGCTGCGGGTCCCCCCCTGTGTCCGGGGCGCGGGAAACGCCGAGGGTGGCGGAGTTAGGGGGGTCCTCCCCACTTTTTTTCTGTTTGCTCCCATTTTCCCCTTTTCCCCGTTATTTTTCCTCTTTTAACTTTTTATCTTTTTTTCTTTCTTGTTCTTTTTCTTGTTTTTTTTTTGTTTTTTTTAATGTTTTGCTATTTTTCCTTTATGTTTTCAATTTTTCTCGTTCCCTTTTGTTTTCATTTTTTCTTCTTTTCTTTTTCGTTATTCCTTTTTCCTTTTTTCTCTCGTTTTCTTTTTTCTCTTTTTCTTTTCTCTCTTTTCTTTTTCCTTTTTTCAACTTTTTTTTCCCCTTTTTTCTTTTCTTTTCCCTTTTTTCTTTTCTCTTTTTGCTTTTCTTTTTCCTTTTTCTTTTCTTTTCCCTTTTTGCTTTTCCCTTTTTCTTTTCTTTTCCCTTTTTCTTTTCCCTTTTTCTTTTCCCTTTTTTCTTTTCCCTTTTTTCTTTTTCCCTTTTTCTTTTCTTTTTCCTTTTTTCTCGTTACATCTTCCTTTTTTTCTCTTTTCTTTTTTTCTTTCTCTTTTTTCTTTCTTTTTTTTCTTCCTTTCCTTTTTCTGCCCCGTTTTTCTTTTTTTCTTCTTTTTTCCTCCTTTTTGTTAATTTCCCCGCTTTTATTTTTCCTTCCCCCCACCTCCTTCCCCTCCTTTTTCCTCTTTCATTTCGCCCTCCCCGTGTCTCTCTCCCAACCACCCACCCCCCC
>JAWWLZ010000118.1:4907814-4919210 GCA_035041345.1 Poliocrania exsul | reverse complement strand
TGATGGGGGCGCTGGTGCGGGGCTGTGATGGGGGGCTGTGATGGGGGCTCTGGGTGGGGGGCTCTGATGTGGGGCTGTGATGGGGTGCTCTGGGTGGGGGGCTCTGGGTGGGGGCCTCTGGGTGGGGGCCTCTGGTGAGGGACTGTGATGGGGGGCTGTGATGGGGGACTCTGATGTGGGGCTGTGATGTGGGGCTGTGATGGGGGGCTCTGGTGGGGGGTTCTGGTGCGGGGCTGTGATGGGGGGCTCTGGTGCGAGGCTCGGGTGCGGGGCCGCGGATGTCGCGATCTGCGCTGACACCGTGTGGCCGCTCCCCGCATCTCGCGGCAGCCGCAGCGCCCGACAAAGGGCATTTCAATCAAACGATCCCTGAATCCTCCCCAAATCACCTCGGAGCAGGGAAATGTCACCCGGCGGAGGGACAGGTGTCCCTTCTCCAGCTCCCCTGCAGCTGAATGTCAGCCTCATACTTGGAATTGTGCATCCCTCAAAACGGGCTGGATTTGGGCGGTTGGAGTTCACAGTGAGCTGGGTCCAGGTTTTTTGAATGGTTTTTAATTAAACTTGATTTAAGAGAGGATCAATTTAGATATGATATTAGAAGAAATTCTCTTCTGTGGGGTTGGTGAGGCCCTGGCACAGGTTGGGCAGAGAAGCTGGAGGTGTTCAAGGCCAGGCTGGACGGGACTTGCAGCAACGTGGGATAGTGGAAGGTGTCCCTGCCCATGGCAGAGGCAGTGCAATGAGATGAGCTCTATAGGTCCCTTCCAACCCAAAGCATTCTATGATTTCCCAGAAAGGCCTGCTTGGATCACCGATCCAAGATATTTTTGTTTCCCCTGTTCTCCAAAGGCAGCTGATTTGGGGAGGACAAGGACCTTTTCTCTCCGATTTCGGCAGGCACGAGGCTCTGGAGAGGAACCATGCCTAATGTATTCAGCCACATGTACTCTTAGAAAAAGCTCTTTCTCCTTAGTCCCTTCCAGTCCCAAGGATCTGGCACAGCAAAGCCCAGCTCTGCCTGTTTGGGGGCTGGAGGAGCCGACAGAGCCGCAGCCTTGGGGTGCAGGTGGACGGCACTGGAGGCAGCCACACAGGTGGGGGGCACCCACACAGGTGGGGGGCACCCAACCTGCTGCCAAAATACAGCCTTTATTCCTCCCCGGGGGGAGGATGAGGTTATTCCTCGTTGCTGCAGCCCAACCCCTCCCAAACAGGGCAGAAAATGGCTTTGGGATAAACATCCCCTCGCTCCGAGCAACGCCGGGAGCCCGCGAAGCGCTCGCTGTGTCTGGAGGGGGTCTGTCCTCGCCGGGCCCTGCGACAGGCAGGGAGCAGAGCTAAAGGAAGATTTAGAGCTCAGGAAAGGGCCCCAACAATAGACAATGGAGCCATTTAAGGGACAACAAACAACTTTATGCCCTGTGAGTTTGTCCCATTGAAGTCACGGGGTGAGGCGGCGGCGGAGGGGAATGAATGGGTGTTTTACTCTCCGTTTCAAGGGAGCCAGGGTTTTACCCACTGCACGGCCACTTCAGATGCTCTGGCATTTATTTTTTGTTCACAGGATCAGAGCCAGAGAAAGAATGGGGACAAAAGCATCACATTTGCTGTCAAAAAAGGAAGGAAGGGAGAAAAAGGGCTTTAAAATAAGGCGCAGATGGGAAAATATGAATATTCTGGTGAGGAAAGCCAAGCAGAAAGGGACTGAATCTCTCCCAGAATAGGGCTCTGAGACTAGTTTGGAGTTGGAGAGCTGGGGCAGCCCCTTTTTCAGAGCATTGAGGGCTCGGAGGGGATGTGGTGGGGTCAGGAAGCTGAAATCTGGGCTGTGCTCCATGGGCTGGGGCCGAGGGGTATCTGTGTCTCAGGCACCCCTGGACTTAGGGGCATTATTTGGCAGGAGCAAATCCTGTGGCTGTGGGGGTATAAAGCCTGGCAGCACAAGCAAGGGCAGAAAGTTTGGGATGGAAAAGTTCAGGGATCTTCTGTTCCCTCTCTGTGTTCTGCCTCCAGCACAGCTGGGTTTCGGTAGCAGCTTCGTGCAGGAGCAATAACGAGGTGACATAAAGAGAGATCCTTCTGGAGACAGGAAAAATGAGGAAACAATTCCTTCTCCTTTAATTGCAGCCCTGGCTGCCAGATGGAACAGGGCTGTGCTGTCCCTGCAAGCACAGTGGGTGCTTTACTGAGAGGTGCTTGGGCTCCTGGGCTTTGTTGTGTTGTGTTCTTGGGGAACGAGCTGCGAGAGTTGGAGACTCTACAGGAAAGTTAAAGGGGTTTCCTGGAGTTTAGGAAGTTAAAAATAGAAATAATTTGAGGGAAATAAATAAAAACACCCAATCAACCAAACCAAAATTGGGCAGGAGCAGCACTAGGAAGGGAGAGCTGGGGAAAATGGGCTGGATGGGAATGTGCTGCCTTGGCTCTGCTTCCTTTGGGGCTTGGCTTCTGTGAGGGCTCCAGCCCAGTGCTGGGTGTTGTAGGCCTGAGTTTGTTTCCACAAATAATTGATTCTAACTGAGCAATGATGGCCAAGGAATCTCTTTTCCCAGTGATTGCAAATCCTTTGATGCTCAAGAGTGTCCAAATCCACTTCCCTCCCTTTCCCCACCTTTGCTGTTTGTGGGATCTGGGAAAGACACTCCCATCATTCCTGTGGGCTGGTCCTGCAGTGGGATGAGTCAGGGATGCTCCAGGATAGTGCCAGCCCTGGAGCTGCTTCTCCAGCAGCTGCTCTGTGTGCTAGGTTAATGAGCACAATTAATAGTGAATGCTCTAATTACAGACGTTTAGTGGGAGACTTTCTGATTATTGTTTTCATCTGCAGTTGTGCCCAATGCTTGGGTGTCTCTTTATTAAAGGAAACAAAGCTGTAATTAGTCACTGTCTAATCCCAGTGCTGGCAGCAGCCCTGTGGGGATGCAGCAGCTCTCTCTGGACTCAAGGGTTCCTTGACAGAGCCTGTCATTCTCTCACTGCCCACCTGAGGTGGGCCTGGGGGTGGCTGGAATTTTGAGCCAAAACTGGTGGGGTTGAGAGGGAATTCTGCTCTGAGCAGGGCCTGGTGGGGTGTGCACACCAGTGAGGGCACCCACAGCAAACAAAGCCTTACCAGCACCCCCAGAGCAGCTCTGCTCCCACGGGAATGTGGTAATGGAGCTCGATTTTAAGTGAAATTAGTGCCCAGATTGTTGTCCTGTGCTGTGTTATGTGATAGGAAGATGTGTCTGAGAGTTCCATCTCTACTCTGGGTGACACTATTCATACAAGTTTATCTCTTTTATGGATTTGAAGCTTTTTTAGATACATATCAAAGACCTTTCCTTGCTTCCAACATGAATAATATCTGCTGGCCCAGCTTCCAATAAATCATCCGTGTCCCTGTGGCACAGAGAGGCAGCAGGGCTGGCTGAAGTGCATTTCAGACCATGGAGCACAAGGAAAAACATCTTCCACCCTCTTCCTGGCAGGATCACAGGCTCAGTGCATGAGCCAGGGGCACCCAGAGGTGCCCAAGGGAAGGGTGACTCTTCAGTCACAGGCTCAGTACATGAGCCAGGGGCACCCAGAGGTGCCCAAGGGAAGGCTGACTCTTCAGTCCCACCCTCTGCCCTTCTCTGCCTTTGAGACTGAAGAGTGTGGGCTCCTGGCTCAGCCAGGAAGGCCCAGCAGCAGCCAGGGGACATCACAGATGTGGCTGTGTTTGGCTTTTCCATGATACTGGGACAGACTGGGAGCATCCTGGAGCTGCTCTGGGAGCTGTGTCGTGCCCAGCTGACACCCCAAGTGGTCCTGAAAAGCCTCTGGGAGCTGGGAAGCTCTTTAGTGATAAAAGTTGATGCCCAAGGTGGTCCTGGAAAGCCTCTGGGAGCTGGGACTGATGCCCAAGGTGGTCCTGGAAAGCCTCTGGAAGCTGAGACTGATGCCCAAGGTGGTCCTGGAAAGCCTCTGGGAGCTGGGACTGATGCCCAAGATGATCCTGGAAAGCCTCTGGGAGCTGGGAAGCTCTTCGATGTTAAAAGTCTACAAAGCCCAATGGGATTCAGTGATTTGAGGGGAGGTTGGAGCTGGGGGCCCTGGAGCTGAGGAGGGGCTGGTGGATGCCCAAGCCACACTCTCCTCTCCATGCAGGTCTGTCCTTCCCCCTTCACTCTTCCTGGCAGGGGTTCAGCAGCACAGCACCCTTGGGAGCAGCTGCTCCCCCCCATCTCCCAGAGCACATCCCTCCACACCCCAGCCTGGCTCACAGCAGAGATCTGCCAAGGCAATGCTGCCGTGCACGAGGTGTGACAGCATTCTCTCTAAAATCAATTATTTGGAGTTTCCAGAGCGTGTTTTCCATTACCTAATGTGCTGTAGCCAGTGTATCTGTTGATTTAAAGGATCCTTTCCTTTTCTTTATTTCACCTTGGCGTGTCTTTTATCAGAAATCATTTTGGAACTTTTTAATTTATGGGCTTTTATTGCAATCCTCAATTCATCCTGAGTAGTCTATTATTAAGTGTTCTCGAGGCTCTTATTGTCCTTTATCAGAGGATTGTATCTCTGTGCAATTCATCTGTAGTCATTCTTCAGAGGCAAAATCTTTCATATTAGCTTTCTTTCATCACTCGATGACAACTCTTGAATACATCATTATTCAGCAGCGGGTTTAGAAATTATAATCATTAGGCAATTTTTCATATCATCTGATTTTATAAACTGTTTCTTTTCATTATCTTTTGATGGAAAACAGTAAATGCATCTGTCTGGTTTGATCCTCTCTGATAACAGTAATAGAAAAACGAAGTAAGGACATCTTATTGAGGGAGCAGCCTGGCTGCATGGCTTGTATGCACAGATCCAAAGGTTGTTTCATGAGGTGGAATTTGCAGCTCCAGCTGGAGCCACGCTCCGAGCACAAATCCCCACATTTTGTGCACCATTGTCCCCCCTCAATTGACTCCTGGAGTGATGGAATTGTATTTATAAAATTAAAAGGGGGAAAAAAAGAGTAGGAAGGAGGAGAAGGAGAATCCCACCAAGGTGTTTGCAGGATAAGTGTCTCCTTTTCCCTCCCAGCCAGGTAAGGGAGATGCACCTCATATGATGTGGGGACTGTGGAGACCCCCTGGTAGTGATGCTGTTCCCTATTTAAGAAACATTTGCTTTATAATTATGAAATATCAACTCTCCACATTTCCTCTTCTCCTCAGAAAGTCGGGAGAGGCAGCCAAGCCCCCTGGGGGGGAACAAACAAATGTGCTGCCTCAGCACTTCTGGGGGGGTGGGACCAGGGGAGCCACAACCCCCAAGATCCATCACGACTTCAGACCTGGCTGCCCATTTTGGGGTTGGAAAACGTCATTTAAATCCAAACATGTCACCTGGAGAAAGGCACCTGCAGGCAGGTTGGGGCTGGGGCCTCCTCAGGAATGACCCTTTCACCACCTTTTGAAAAAATAGCCCAAACTCGCTCAGAATTGGGCAGGGGAAGGAGCCTGGCTGGCCACGTGTCCCTGGGATGGGCAGACTCTCTCCTGCCCATCCTGGTGGTCAGGGAGACATTCAAAGGTCACAAACCCCATCCCTTTGCCCTCCTGCTCTGCTGGGATTGTGCTTGCTGCATATCCCTCACTGCCCTCTCCCAGAGCTGCGAGCTGAGTGTGACAGGGACCTCTGGAAAACAGGGGGCAGATTTCCAGGTTGCCTTTTTATTCTATATTTCAGTCTATTTCTAGAAACACGACTGAGGAGCGGGGATTTAACCACGGCTGCAAGTGCTCTGCTGTCACCCCCTTCTCCTTTCTCAGGAGGGGAAGCGCCCTCGGGTCTTCCAGCCCCCATGGAAGGGAGGGAATGCTGGAAACCTCGGTGCAATCCCCCTTCTGCTCTCCCCTCCCCAAAAAGAGGAGCCGTGTGAGCATCCCCAGTGCCTGAGCCCAGCAGAGGGAGGGAGGGAGGGAGGGAGGGAGGGAGGTTTGATGTCTTATTTAGCTCGGTCGTAACCAGCCTTCAGTGCCATGAACCAATAAAACATTGTTGATTCAAAGCTTAGTTCATGAAGCCTCTAATCCCACGGCAGATAGCAAACAGATAACAGGGACACTCTAATTTTCTGTAGTTTATTCGAGAAGACAGAGGGAGATAATGCACGGCAGGGCAAATACACGTTATTGCTTTAAACACAGGAATAAATCCCCGCTCATTTAGAGCCGCTGCAGAGGTGTTTCCCTGCGCAGGACTTATCTGGGGGCTCCCGGCTGGAATGGCTTTATTGGGCAGCTTCCCCGCAGCTCCTTCCCGGCGCAGGGACACGCAGATGGACATTGCCATCTCCCGGCGCCTTGCGAGGCTGCAGCAGCGCTGGTGGCAGCGGAGTCCCTGCAGGGCCGCGGGAGCACCAACCTCCCATCCCTCTGTGCCCAGAGAGGCCTCAGTGCCCCTTTTCTGTGTCCTTTCCCCGCCTGGCACACGCGGGCACTGCGGCCAGCTCCGGGCCCGGGGGGTGCTGAGCAGGGGCAGGGTGGGGATGGCACCGTGTGGGGACACTGAGTCTGGGACATGGAGCTTTGGGAGCCCCTGGGGTGTGGGCATCCCCCAGGGCACAGAGGGAGGAGAGGAGGAGGCTGATCCCGGGGTGTGGGCATCCCCCAGGGCACAGAGGGAGGAGAGGAGGCTGATCCCGGGGTGTGGGCATCCCCCAGGGCACAGAGGGAGGAGGCTGTTCCCGGGGTGTGGGCATCCCCCAGGGCACAGAGGGAGGAGAGGAGGCTGCTCCTCGCTGGGCACAGGTCTGGTGTCCGGGGCTGTCCCTGAGTTGCGGGACAAATGCTGTGCCCGTGGCCTGGAGGGCTCCTGCTTTGGTACCTGACACCCTCCCTTGCCTCGTGGTGAGGGTTTTGGTGACTGTCTCTCTCCCTTGGAGGCGACGTGGGTAGGATTGAACAGGCTGTGTGTGGATCAGAGTCGAGCCTCAAGGTGGGAGCTGTGCTGGAGCCCTGCACCAGCAGAGCTGTGCCCTGGGCTTGGGTTTGCGAGCTGTGCCCTGTGCCCGGGTTTGGGTGCTGGAGCCCTGCAGCAGCAGAGCTGTGCCCTGTGCCCGGGTTTGGGAGCGGTGCCCTGGGCTTGCATTTGGGTGCTGGAGCCCTGGAGGAGCAGAGCTGTGCCCTGGGCTCGGGTTTGGGTGCTGTGCCCCGTGCCCTGGGCTCAGGTTTGGGTGCTGTGCCCTGTGCCCTGGGCTCGGGGTTGGGTGCTGTGCCCTGTGTCCCATGCCCTGGGCTCGGGGTTGGGTGCTGTGCCCCATGCCCTGGGCTCGGGGTTGGGTGCTGCCCACACACGTGAGCCGCGCTGTTTATTCCTGAATCAGGGCAAATATTTGCCGTGTGGCACTTCTGTGTGCGTTGGCAGGGACACAGGAATAAAGCCAGGTCTGTCCCCAGAGCTGGGGCATCTCACTTCCCGTGGCTTTTAACACCTTCTGGGACTTGCCCCGGGAGGATCCTGGCAGCGATGATGTGCCAGAGGGGGATGCGCTGCCCGGCACTGCTCGGGGTCTCTGAGGAGCTGCCTGCAGGCTCTGCTCGGGGGGCTTTGGTGGCACCAGCTGGCAAAGGGTCAGCTCAGCGGTGTCCTGAGGGGATGGGCAGAGCTGAGCTCACTGTTCCCATCCAGAGGAGGTTTTCCCACCCAGGGTCCGGGCTGACATCCCTGGTCCCCGGCACCTCTGGGAAGCGGCACTAGAGGGAGCCGCAGGCGGCCCCTCCAGCCTGGCAGCCGCTTCTGCCTCTTTTCTCAGCTTTCCCCCCCTCTTTTCTCAGCTTTCCCCCCCTCTTTTCTCAGCTTTTTTCCCTCTTTTCCCACTTCAGGAGACTTCCCAGTCCATTCGGACCCCGGCTCGCTGCGCCCTGACCTGTTCTGGAGCTGTGGTGGGAACACAACCTGCCTCACCTTGGTAGCCACCCCAAAGCCTCTCCCCCCCAAAATCACCTCAGCCCTGACCTCTTTTCACCCGAGGAATTATTTTGTGAGAACAATTTACTTTCCTCCCCCTGCTTCTTTTGAATATTTGAAGCCTTGCCAAAAATGTACATGTTGACAAAATCCTTAAATGTTTCTGCTTTTTGCCCAAGAGCCCCTGGTGACCTTTATCTCCATTCCCAAATTTCAGACTTTCACATTCCCAAAAATGAGGCTGATAAGATAAAGGTGACTCCTTCCCCTCTGCTGGTCCATTTCTCCTTAAATGTAATACTGAAGAAACCCCCCAAAGCTTAAGATAAATATCTCTATTTTTACATCTGTAAATATTGACATTTAAGAGTTTTGGATTTTTTATTTTAAAGACTTTTCAGTGAAGGGATTAATGAAATAAACAACTTTTTCTGCTCCTGCTCAAGGCCAGGTTGGATGGGGCTTGCAGCACCCTGGGCTAGTGGAAGGTGCCCCTGCCCATGGCAGAGGATTGGAGTGGGATGAGTTTTAAGGTCCCTTCCAACCCAAACCATTCTTCAATTCTAGAGGTTTTCCCTTGGAATGGCTCTCCTGTGGTGTTCAGCTGCCATCAGCTGGTCCCTCAGCTGTGTGGCCACCACCAGCCATGATCTGCCCCTGAGGTTACCTGGGACAAAGTCCTGGCAAGGATAAAACAGCTCCTGTGGCTCTTTGATGCTTCCCAGGCGAATCCTCCTCGGAATCTGCCAGTTCATACAATTCCCTCTTGGCTCTGGGCACCAGGTTATGGTTACTCCCCTCTGCTCTTGGCCCTGACAGACCTGGAGTGTGTTTGCTGCTTTTCTCTGTATGAGCCTCCTGCCTTCTCCTCCTTTATGTGGAGCCTTTTGAAGTTGCTGCTGCTTTTGCCTTTTCTTTGGAATGAAGGTGCAGGTGCTGCCTGCAGGTTCAGCACCCTGAAAAGCACCTCCATGACAGCAGGATTGTCAAAGCCAGGGCCTTATTCCCTCTGTCTGGTTGTATCAAAGAGAATTTTAGCACTTTAAAGGTATTTTATGTTAGAACTGCCCTGATGAAGCAACTCAGCAGCCCCTGCAGCTTCTGAGAACTTTGGGCATCCCACATTGGGTGGAATTTGCACAGGTACATGGGGAGATTTCCTTCCACAAAGGGAATTCAGGAGGAATTTCTTTACAGGAAGGATTGTCAGACACTGGAAGGGGCTTTCCAGGGAGGTTTGGAGTGCCCATCCCTGGAGGTGGCCAAGGAACGACTGGATGTGGCACTCAGAGCTCTGGGCTGGGTGGGCATTGGGCACAGGGTGGGCATCAGGCACAGGGTGGGCATCAGGCACAGGGTGGGCTGGATCTCTGAGGTCTTTTCCAACCTGGATGATTTTATGAAATCAAATCCTGTGCCACCTCCCCGTGTCAGTGCAGGGCTTCCACCCAGACACCTCTTCCAGCAGCACTTCTGGCACAACCGGTTCCCCTCCTGGAGGAGATTGGTATCAAGTTTGAAGTTCAGGCTGTATTGACAGAGATTTTGTCAACAAAAAGGTGTTGAAGGACGGGGTATTTGTGGAAGAAGTCACAAAGAGGTGAAAGATATCCCCTTCAGGGGTCCCTTTTCCTGCCCAACAGGCCTCTGCTTGCTGGTATTTTCCAGGAGAAGCCGAGCGGTGGATGTGGCTCCACGTCCTTGTGCTGCCCTGGCTGTGCCAGCCCAGCTGTGCCAACATCCATCCAAGAAGTGACAGTGGGGACGGTGAAAAGGGGCAGAGCAGCAACCAGAGCCCTCACAGCCCTGATCTGTCCTGGGAAACAGGCTTTGAGCCTCCACCAGGCTGAGTTTTGGGACTCAAACACCCTAAATAAGAGATAAGGGAGTGGCAGCTGACCATGGACAGACAACATGGGCTGGTGGAAAGGGAGTTTGCCCTGTCAGGGCACTTGGGTTGTCTCTTTTTTCCCCCCTAGTACATTATCCTGGGATATCCCCTCCTCCTTACTGGGCTCATCACCCCTGTTTTGCTGGCCAGGGCAAGCTCCTTGGCTTGGAAGTGCCTTTTGGAAGGGCTGTGGGGGACACCTGCAGGCAGGGTGGTGGCTGAGCCCACTCTGGAGAAAATGACCCCAGACAAAGAAATAAACAGTTCTGGGGGCTCTTTCCATGTCCTTGTGGCTGCTCAGGGAGTCCCTCCCTTGGGACAGGGACACAGCTTGTCTGGTCTCTGCCAGTTGTGTGTCCCAGTGATAGGAAATGAGCATTTTTGAGGCTGCTGTTGATGTTTGGCAGTGGATGGCAAAGTGGGAGAGTGGGCACCAAGAAATGTGGGTCAGAATGATGGAGGGGTGGGTAAATGGATGGATGTTCCCTGTCAGTCTCATTCCCTTGGAAAGCTGGAAATGCTGCTCAGGCTCCTGGGAGAGAAGGGAAGCAACCCCAGGAGATTTCAGCCATTGGGTTTCCTGAGAAGAATGCCTCCTGTTCAGGTTTATGAGAGGCTTTATTAATTCCAGGGTGAGGAGTTTTCAGGAGCAGAGCAGATCCAGTGTGAGGAGTGTGGACAGTTGGGTCTATGCCTCCCCTCTTTGCCCATTTCTCAAGGACTCTGGAGAAGGAAATTAATTTTAAGTGTTATTTTTCAGACATCTGTAACAGACAGGAAGAGAGCCCATTGTGCCTCCTCTTGAGATAATGATCAGACAGGAGAGGAGAGGCTGGAGCCGGGCTGTTCTCACATTCAGCCCCACACCAGGATCAGGTAACCTGGCACAAATGTTGTTTTAAGCCTTTTTTTGGTCTCTCCCAGCCCCGACTGGGGTGGGTGGAGGGTTTTGTCTTCAGTGGCCCCTGGGCTGGCTGGCCATGGATGGTTTCCTCATTCCTACACTTTCCCAGGACCCAGGTGTGAAGCCAAGGCCACCTTTGCCCAAGCAGCATTTAAGTTTTTTCCTCCCCATGTCCCCTATTTCCTTCTCCTTCCTAAAACCTATTTGGTTTCCTGCAAAGCCTCTGGGAGTGTGGGAAGGATGGACAGGGCAGCACAGGAGCATCCCCTCGGGCAGGCTGAGCCCCAGCCCCACCATCACCTACCAGCGATGGGTTTGTCCCTCCTGCAATGCTCCCCTGCTTCCAAACCCAGCCTGTACCCCTGAACCCAGCGTGTTCCCTCTCTCTGCTGCTTTGTCTCCTGCAGCAAAGAGCCCAGCCCCTTGTCTTGTCTAATTAGCTCAGGTGAGAAAACACTAAAAACCCATTAAAGCCCCCAAACCCCACCCAGCTTTGGCCACTGAAGGAGCTCGGGGCGTGCTCCACGATGGGTGAATTTTCCCAGGGATTCCCATCACTGGCTGCAATCCCAAGTGCTCAGTGCAGCCACCCCTAATTGCATTGTTTCCGCTGATCTCCGAGGAAATTATTGATGTGTGTAACAAGCATGTTTGGCTTCAGGAGCC
>JAWWLZ010000118.1:4870168-4902575 GCA_035041345.1 Poliocrania exsul | reverse complement strand
CAGGAGCCCAAAGGCAGGGGCAGGAGCCCAAAGGAAGGGGCAGGAGCCCAAAGGCAGAGGCAGGAGCCCAAAGGCAGGGGCAGGAGCCCAAAGGAAGGGGCAGGAGCCCAAAGGCAGAGGCAGGAGCCCAAAGGCAGGGGCAGGAGCCCAAAGGAAGGGGCAGGAGCCCAAAGGCAGAGGCAGGAGCCCAAAGGCAGAGGCAGGAGCCCAAAGGAAGGGGCAGGAGCACAAAGGAAGGGGCAGGAGCCCAAAGCCAGAGGCAGGAGCCCAGAGGCAGAGGCAGGAGCCCAAAGGAAGGGGCAGGACCTCAAAGGCAGAGGCAGAACCCCAGAGGCAGGACCCCAAAGTCAGGGACAGAACCCCAAAAGCAGAGGCTGAGCGCTGTGTTTTTGCCACAGGCACTGACGATGGTCGCGGGATCGCGGCTTCCACAGCGCTGCGATTCCAAGCCCTGCGGAATCCCGAGGCTGCTCCTGCCGGCCCGTCCCCCGCACGCGGCTCCCAGCTGTGGGTGAGCAGGATGAAGCCTTTGCAAGGACCAGCCTCCAGCTCTGCCCCTCCTCGGAGCCCCAGCCAGCCGGGGCAGGCAGTCCCTGTCCCCAAACCTCTGCGTGCTGTCAGCGCTGAGATTGTTTCATATTCTTCCCCAAATCCTTTGTATTTTTAACACTCAGTACCTGGAAAGGAAAGGGGATGGTCCCTGACCGGGCACCTCCAGGCGGCTTCAGGCTGAGCAGAACACCCTCCCACTCCTTACGGGCTGCTCGGGGCATGAAATGAGATTTCAAATCCACCAACAGCCACTTCAAAGGCTCTGAAATTGTTCTGAAGCGGAAAATCAGGGCAAAAAGAAAGGCAGGATATATCCACGCCATTTATTTCATTTCAATGCTGTGTTACAGCCCTCAGACCAGCAATGTTTTACACAAGGATTTTTTTTTTTTACATTAAGGATCCAGGATCTCATTTTCATGTTATGAATCTGTGATCAAAAACTGTAGGCTCTAGAGGGGAAAATAACCCCAAACTCAGAAAATCTGAGCGGCTTTGGTGTGTTTTCCCCCCGTGTGGATTTGAGGAGCCTTCTGGCAGAGGTGGATTTTACAGAGCAAAATCGCATGGGACAAATAAAGCTGAATTATTGTTAATTACTCAACCTGTGGCCTTTACAACCTGAAAGAGGCAATTAAGCAAAGTGCCTCAGAATGAGCTTCGGAGAAGGGTTTTATTTTGGTTTAGCTCTCAAACCCTCTTCTTCAGCAGACAGAAAGGTTTTTTTGGGAGCACAGCAGCAGAATCCTCCAACTCCCTGCATATCGTTCATGCCAGAAGGCTGGAGTAAAAAACATTGTCGGAATTAATTTCGTGTTCCCTCCGACACACAAAGCACAGGCACTGAGATAGTGTTGCACTTGCTGGACCCTTTTCAACGTGTCTGATCCCACAGCGACAGAATTTTCCAATTTGGATTGATCCTGGCAGAAAACAAACTCCATAAACTCCTCTGAGAGCCGCAGAATTCCTGAATTAGTAATGAATTATGGTAAATAATAGAATAATGTAGCCTGGTATTGTAGTATTAGGTAATAATACAACAGAATTATATCATAATATAACAATATTATATATCGCTATATTACTATATAACTGTATTACTTTTAAAAATATAATATTATTATAGTATTATCTAATAAATAATCTGGAATAAACACTGGTGAAACACACAGGACCCCCTGCCTTTACCTATAATAATCGCCAGCTGCTGCAGTAGAGGAATATCCCTGATGTTTCCGTCAAGTATCCCTGATATTTCTAATTTTTTTAATTAAAAAAGACTTCTGGAGATCCCCGTTCCGCTGCTGATCCTGTTTTTATTCAGCAAAATGAACGATGCAAAATCGCGCCTCTGTCACGACAGGCATTAAAATACCCACGAATGTCCGGCAGCTCTGACAAAATATTGGTGAATAAAGAGGGGTTCAATGCATTTCCACGTCGCGCGGTGCTCACGGCGCTCGCAGCAGGGAAGGAGGGAGGGAGAAGGGGAAAAGGAGCCGCAGCAAATGGAAACCATCTCGGGGCAGGGCGAGGGTGGACTCGGCCCAGGGGAGCAGATTTGGGGTCTGGGGCAGCCCCCGGCGCTGTCCCTGGGGCTCCACAGGGAGCTGAGCGCCCCAGGGAGCATCTGCAGCGAGTCATTAACAGGGACCCCCACCCACATCTCACCCGAGGCAGCCGCTCCCCGCCCGCTCTGCCTTCCCTTTTTCTTTTCCTCTCTCCCCTCTCCTTTTAATTTCTGCTATTTTTCCTTTATTTTCCCCTTTGTTCTTTTTTCTTTTCCTCAATTTCATTTTCTATATTTTCTTTTTTTCCCTTAATTTTCATTTTGTGTTTACCCCCTTTATTTTCCTTTATCTTCTACCTCTCTTTTCTTCTTTTTCCCCTCTTCTTCGTTTTCTTTGTCTTCTCATTTCCCTTCCCCTTCTACCTTTTCCTCTTCGTTTTCTTGTCATTATTCTTTTCCTTCTTTGTTTCCTTCCCATTTTCCTCTCCTCCCTTTCCATCCCCGCTGTGTCCACATTCCTGCAAGGGCCGGGGCTCGGTGGTCCCATCCTCTCGTCCAGTCCGGCAGCCCGGCAGAGTCGCGGGGATATGCGGGGAGCAGGTGGAGGGGAATCGCTTCCAAGGGGGAGATTTTTCTTGGAAAAGCCTCTCCCATCTCCTCAGGGATGGAGGGATGGGGGCTGGCTGCGGTCATCGCTGTTCGCAGCTTCCCGATGGCCCGTCGGGGATGCTCCAGCGCTGCGGCTCCTCCGAGCGCGCCCCCGAGGGAAAAGATTCCTCCGTGGGTGGGAGGAGACCCCCACACTCCTCGAAAAAACATTCCCATGGGATCAGCAGGGCAGGGAGAGCCACACCTGCCTTCCCCGGCCGCCGTTCGATGCTGGGCTTCCAGCGGGCCGCGGCGGCCGCTCCGCCAGGCTGAGAAGGGCAAACTCATGGCAGGGCCCCCCCGGGCGCTGCAGCCGGGTGGGTATTGGGGGGGTGAGGCAATCACGGGACCCCCACCCCGTGTGATGCTCCACTCCCGTTTAATCGATCCGCTCCCTTTTCCCGGCGCTTTTTCCAACGCTCAGGCGGCGCCGTCTGCAGCGACCCCTCCTTGCGTTCAATCCCAAGGATTGAAGTCTCGGGTGGGTAGGGGGGCAGAGGAGAGGGTGGGCTCGAGTGGGTAATCCCTGGGGGCTTCCCCCCGTGCCCGTCCGCGCGTGGATGCCGTTGGTTGCGGTGCCCTCGCCGTCGAGTGGGGTTCCGGCACGGGGAGGTGGGCGCTGTGCCCCCTCCAGCTGCCCTCAAAGCAGTTGCGGAGCGGCCTTGCCGTGCTAAAGCCCCCGCTGGGCCCCTTTTGCCCCCCACCCTTTCAGTCGTTTGCGGGGAAACACTCACGATCTTCCCACCGACCTCTCCTTGCGAGGGGGGATAAAAATCCACGGAATCCCCCGAGCACTCGCCCCATCCACGAGGCTGCTCTCGGGCGTTATTGTGGGGGGTTAAAAGTCGGATTTCAGTGCTGGGTGGGCAGCGGCGTGTCCGCAGGGGAGCCCCCCGGGGAAGGGTTCCGTGGGGACCCCCGCCCCACAAAAACACGGCCCGACCCTCCCGGAGCCTCCGGCGCTGCCCCCGCCCGTGGGTCCCGTCGGGGCCGCAGGCGGGGCAGGTGCGTGTCCGAGTCCCGCGTGGCAACGAGAGCCAGGAGGGACCCTGACGCCTGACGGGGGGAGAGTTGGGACCCCCACGGTGGGCTCCGCTCCGCCTTCCCGCAGCTCGGGGGATGCTCGGGGGATGTGCGGGGGTGTGCGGGAGGGTTGCACAGGGGTGGCGGGGCGCGGGCCCCGAGGGGGCGGGCAGAGGGTGCCGGCCCCCCCGGCCCTCCTCGCCGCGGCCATTTAGGAGCGGGCGGGAGCCAATGGGCGGCGGCGCCGCCGCCGTGACGGCCGGGATTGACGTGATTCCCACGTCAAATTGATCCCGAGGAGCGGCGGGGGCTTCCCGCGAGCGGGGAACCGGCCCGGCGCCGCCAGGACCCCCCGGCCGCCGGCTCCCCGCAGCCCCCGCCGCCCCCCGGGCTCTCTATGCCGGGGCAGGCGCTGCCCCCTCCCCGGGCCGAGCGGCGCGACCCCCGCGCCGGGCGATGGGTGAGTGCGGGCGGCTCCGCGAGGGCTCCGGGCCGGCTCCGCCGAGGGAGGGCACCGGGCACCGGGCAGGGGGGAGGCGGCGGGCGAAGGTCCGGCACGAAACATCCCGGCCCGCAGCACCGAGGCCGGAGCCGGCACGACGTGCCCGGCAGAAAGGGCTCCGGGTTCCCCCGCTCTCCCCGCTCCTCCCTTCGCATTCGCTCAGCTCCCTCTTTGTGGCTCTTTCTCCCGGTCTCATTCTTTCGCCTTTTCTCTGTCTTTATTTTTTGTCCCACTCTCCTTTTTTTCCTGTCCTTTCCCCCCCTTCCTTGTTTCTCTTTTTCTCTCCTTTTCCCTGCTGTCTTCTCCCTCCTTCTTTTTTACTGTCTCTTTTACCTCTTTTTCCTCTCTTTTTCCTATTTTTCTTTCCCCTTTCCTTTTTCCTCCTGTTCTTCCTGCTTTCCCATCTCCTTTTTTCTCTTTCTCGCTTTCTCTCTCCCAGGGAGCGAATGTTCTCATTTTCCTTCCCCTTTCCTTTTTCCTTCCCCTTTCCCCCCTCTTCCCTTATTTTCCTTACTTTTTATTTTTCTTTCTCTCCTTCCCCTTCCCTTTTCCTTTCTACCCCCCTGTTCTGTTCCGCTTCCCTTTCCCCTTCCCTCTGCTGTCCCATCCCCATCCCAAGCCCGCTCGCTGTTCGAGCAGCCCGCTGGGACCACAACGGGCGCGTCCTCCTCGCCATCCCACCCGTGCCATCCCACCCATGTCATGCCACCCATGCCCTTCCCTCAGAGCACACCTACGGGGAGGTGAACCAGCTGGGCGGCGTGTTCGTGAACGGGCGGCCTCTGCCCAACGCCATCCGGCTTCGCATCGTGGAGCTGGCGCAGCTCGGGATCCGGCCCTGCGACATCAGCCGCCAGCTCCGCGTGTCCCACGGCTGCGTCAGCAAGATCCTGGCCCGCTACCACGAGACGGGCTCCATCCTGCCCGGTGCCATCGGGGGCAGCAAGCCGCGGGTCACCACCCCCGCCGTGGTCAAGCACATCCGCGACTACAAGCAGGGCGACCCCGGCATCTTCGCCTGGGAGATCCGCGACCGGCTGCTCGCCGACGGCGTGTGCGACAAGTACAACGTGCCCTCGGTCAGCTCCATCAGCCGCATCCTGCGCAACAAGATCGGCGGGCTCGCCCCGCCGGGGCCCCCGCCCGCGCTGCCCTGCGGTCACATCTACCAGTACCCGTACCCCGGCCCCGCCGCCCCGCCGGCCGCCAAGGCCGGAGGGCACCCGGCCGGGCCCCTCGGGGCCCCTCCCGTCGGGCTGCCCCGCTCCTGGCCCTCGGCGCACTCCGTCACCAACATCCTGGGCATCCGCACCTTCGTGGAGCAGGCGGGTGGGTACCAACCCTGGCGCCGGAATCGTCGCTGCCCCGCCCGGCCCGCGGAAATTTCGCTTCCCCCCAGCCCCCTTTTTTTTTTTTGGTCGGTTTGGGGGTTTCTTCGTCAGGTTTTGCGCTTTTTTTCTTCCCCTTTTTTTTTTTTTTGTCTATTTGGTTTTGGTTTGGGGTCCTTTTTTTCTTGGTTTGGTGTGTTTGGTTTTTTATTTGCTCCGAGGTTTTGTGTGCGTTTCGATTTTTTAATTTATTTCGTGGGGTTTATTTGTTTCGTGCTTTTTGGCTTGTTTTGTGCTCTTTTACTTGTTTCGGGGTTTTTTATTAGTTTCGTGCCTTTTTGTCTGTTTCGTGACTTTTTGTTGTTTCGTGCTGTTTTGCTTCTTTCGTTCTCTTCTATTTATTTCAGTTTTTTAATTTATTTCGGTTTTTTTTTTGTTTCGTTTTTTGTTTTGTTTGTTTGGGTTTTGTTTTTGGGTTTTTTTACTTGTTTCGTATATTTTGCTCTTTTTTTTTTTTTTTCCTGAGGGCCACCCCCCGCTCCACCAGCCCGTCGGGGTGACTGGGCCAGATGCGGCCTCGGCTCAGCCACATCTTGAACTTTTTATGAAAAATGTGGAAAATATTTTCGTAGGGATGATAGATTGCCGACCGCAAATTCGGAGCCCTGAATTTTCCTTCTCAAAAGAGGATTAAAAAAAATTATATATATCTATCTGTATGCGGAAAAGGGGTAAAAAGGGAGAGGAAAAAAAACAGAGGAGGGGGGAAAGGAGAGGACAAGGCACTTCGTGTCCGGCCTCTGGGATACCCCGGCAAATTTGGGGCTCCAGGAGCACCGGCAGCGCCAAGCCCCGAGCCCCGCAGACTCCGGGGAGGGGACACGGGACGTGGCAGGGGCGTGCGGGTCCTTTTATCCTTCCAAAAACCTCAGTAAATCAACCGCATGCGTTTTGCCCCGTGCAATCATTTATCCTTAAAATTCCGATGTCAGTTTTATAAATCTCCTTCGTCAGAAGAGAAATTGGGCTCCCTAAATTAACCGGGGCCCTGGAATTGACGGCGGGGATGCAGAGTCAGGTTTGGGGGCGCTGCCACAGCCTCTCCTCGCGGTTTGCTGCCCCATTTCGGTGCGGTGCGCTGTGCCCAGGGGTGCTGGGGGGCACTGGGAGGGCATGCGGGTTCCTGTGCCCCCTCTCCCTGCGTTTATACACTCAGGCATTGGCAAACCCGGGATTTCCCTCCGTTTCACCCCAAAACCTCCTCGGGCGGGGCCCGGGGGGGTTTCGAGGGCTGACGCTTTGCTCCACAGGGGCTCTGGCTGGCACAGAGGGGGCTGCCTACCCCCCCAAAATGGAAGAGTGGCCCAGCGTGAACAGGACGGGCTTCCCCGCCCCGGGCCAGGCGGTCAACGGGCTCGACAAGGCGGCCATGGAGGGGGACATCAAATACCCGCAGGTGACACCTGGGGGGGCAGCAGGGGACAGGGAGGGACAGGGAGAGGGGCAGTTGGGGACGGGGAGAGGGGACAGGGAGAAGGGACAGGGAGAAGGGACAGGGAGGGGGGACGGGGAGGGGGGACAGGGAGAGGACAGGGAGGTGGCATGAGTGAGGCAAAGAGAGGGCAGGGAAGGGTAAGACAGAGGGACAGGGAAGAGGCAGATTTCCCACCGCTCCCATTCCCCCTCCACCCGAGGGGGACCCCGATCCCCAGAGCCGGGTGGGCTGTTCTGAACCCCCTTTCTCGTCTCCCCTCCCCATCTCTTTGTGCCTGTCCCCAGCCCGGCCCGGGGCTCTCCTCGATGGGCACCTTCCTGCCGGCCTGTGCGTACCCACCCTCCAGCCAGCCCGGCGTGTACGGCGGCTCCCCCGGCGCCTACATCCCCCCGGGCCCGCCCTGGCAGCCGCAGGGCACCCCCCTGGCACACCACGGGCACGGCGTCACCGTCCACGGCGCAGACCTGGCCACGGCCATGGCGTTCAAGCAGCCCGGGAGGGAAGGTGAGAGAGTGACAGAGGAGGGGACAGCGGGGGGACCCCCGTGGGAGCCGCGGACGCTGCCGGGGGGATCGGAGAGAGGGAGAGGGGCGGGAGGGGGGGTGGTGACTGGAGCGGGGGTGCCCATCCTCAGGCGGGGTGAATATCCGCAATATCCACCCGATTTCATAAACCTGAGCACCCCCGGCATTCTGTTCAGCCCCTCCAGCCTCAGACACCTTCTGGTGATTATAAATTGGAAATCATTTTCCCTTCCTCCTTCGCACTCGCTGGGAATCGCCAGGGCAGAGGGAAAATTCAGGGCGAGCCCAGCAATGTCCGTACCCCCGGAATGAGGAGGTGAGGCGGGACAGGGCAGGGGCATTTTCCCGACATCTCCCCAAATTAACAGGGATGCCAAGAGGCCGCAAACCTCGGAATGACAATTTAACAGAGAATTCTTAATTCCTAGTAATTAACTATTCATTATTAAGTCACAGCAATTGTTTAACGATTTATTATTAATTCTTAGAAGTAATTATAATTTAATTTGTTCCCAGAGTAATAATTAATTTATTCTCTCCAAACGCTCCGCCGAGAATTCCAAAGGAGCAATTTGAGGCTGCCAAGTGGGACTGCTCTTTTATCTCCCGTTAATTATTTCGCCCTATTAATGGAGCTCTATTTCCTCGATGGACGCTTTCGTTTTAAAAATCCCGATTTTTCCACGGGGAGTATAAAATCCCTGTTGATATTTTGGTTCTTTTCCGGCGGTATTAGGTGTTTCCATTAATTTAATTAACTTGCAATTAATTCCCCACTTATTAGTCCATTTTTATGTAGTTTTTCTAGGGGTTTAATATTTTATTTTGTTGGTTTGGGTTTTATCCTTTACCGTTTCTAACTCGATCAACCTGCTGCGAGTAATCAAGATATCAAAACCAGATAATTTAAATCGATTATTTAAAGGGGAGGAAAAAAGAAGGAAAAACCGAGAGCAGGAAAACAAGGGAGAGGAAAGAAGGAAGAAAAAAATTAAAAAAGAAAATGAAAAATAAGGAAAGGAAAAAGGATATAAAATGACCAAAGGCAGGAAAGCCGACCTGTCCATATTTCACGTATTTTTGAGGTATTTTACATGACTTGGAGCCTGAATTTTCTGATTTGCCGATTTCTAAACTGTTGTGTCCAAAGGCTCACAGACCTTCTCTGAGCGTTTGGGGGGTTTTGTTTCGCTGGGATTTTTTTGCTGCTGTTTGTTTGCTCATGGGATTTTAAAATTCATTTTTAGCTTTTAAAGCTTTTAAAAAATAATTTATTTCGACTCAGTTTTCTGGTTCTGCTACTTATCTTGAACAGCAAAAATATTGGATTATCTGGCAAAAATCCTGACCTGAGCAGGGGCTGGAGGAGAAGGGGATGGGTTGGTGGCTCCTGGTCCCTGCAGTGAGTGCGGAGAGGGGGAAAAGGATGGAAAGAAGGAAGAAAAGACACACAGATAAATTCAGCCAGGCAATTTCACCCTCTAATTTCAGAATTTTTCCAAATTCCCCAACTCCCCCTGGTTATCCCGGCAGCCCGGGATGAATATCCCCCTCCCTGAGGGCGGCGGGTGGATGGGGAGAGGGCGATTGCCACGGGCTGGGCCAGCCTTGCCGGGAGCTGGGGCTGGGATGAAGCTCTGCAGGAGTTTCCCAACCGCTGGAATGATGTGACGGTGCCGTCCCCTTCCCCTCCCAGCACCGGGGGCACAGTCCCCTCCCAGGACACTCCAGCTTTAAGGCAGCGTTCTTTAAGGATGTGCTCTGTGTGTGGATGGGACTGGTCTGGGTCCCCTCCCCAGGTGAATCCCCATCCCTGGCAATGCCATCCCTGGCAATGCCATCCCCGTGGTCCCTGTCACTGGACGCGTCCCCCTTTTCCCTCTCTGTTTCTCCTGGACACAAGGAGCCTACCAGCTCCTTTCCAAAGGGCTGCCTTTCCCAGGAGCTGGATGAGGAGCCCTGAGGGGCAGAACTCCTCTTGGGGGGCTGTTGGAGGTGGGTCCATGTGCTCGGAGTCCATCAATCCCCTGCCTTGTTTGTTTTTTCCTTTCCACCTTTCCTGCAGTCGTGGACAGAAAACCCACCAGCCCTGTGGGGAAACCTCCGGACCCTCTAAACACCATCCATGGACTCTCTATCCCAACCTCCCCGTCCTAGAACCGTGGAGCAGCTGCCTAGAGACAGGGACTCTTGGAATAAGCACCTGCAAACTGTAACTGAAGCCCGAAGTGCTATCGAACTGTTTCCAGAGTGCCTCCAAACTGTTCTCAGAGTGCCACTGCCACTGCCAGGACAGGGAGGCAGCCTGGGCAGGGAGAGGTGACTTTCTCCAGTGGCAAATCTTGGTCAGGACATTCCCAGAGTGGCACTTTACCTCCATTGGATCGGAAAGGGATGACAGAAGAGACTCAGTCTTTCTTCTTTGTTTTTGTTCCCCTCTTGCTTTCAGTCGTTCTTTCTCCTTCCCCACGTCCCTGAAGATCGCTGGGTGCAGCAAGTGCGTCCATCCCCTGCCACTTCTGGGAGCATCCCTGGTTCTGTCCCAGCCCAAGGGAGCGATTTCTGGCTTTCCCACGCTGGAGCATCCATCCTGGAGCCCTTCTCCATCTGCCTTCCAGAGCCTCTGCCCTGGAATAGGAATGGACAAATGTGCCACAAGGTTTTATGATATATTTTTCTAATAACAAACCTTAATAAAAAGTGACAGCTGTGTGCACACACCGCTGCCCCCCCTCCCTCCCTCCCTCGGGATCTGGCTGAGCACCATCACTTCTCCTGGGGTCTCCCAGCCTCAGGCAACGTCTGTGAGCGGGAGGACTCCGTGGCATCTCGTGCACGCTTGGAATTGCCCCGTGCCAGGCCTGGATTTGTGCCCCCACCCCAATGTGAGTGCACTGCAGTCCTGCTCCCCACGCTTCATTCTGGGCTTCTGCTGCACGCAGGGGGCACATGACCTCGCTGGGTGACTCCTGGAGGGGATACAGGGCAGTCCTGACCGCCTCCCACCCACCTCACCTGGTCCCAGGAGACTGGTGGGGGCTGCCCACCCACCAGGGCTTGTCACCGTGTCCCCCTCTCCTGCCCAGACGGCGGGGGCGGTTCAGGATGGGCTCCCCAGGCTCTTGCATTCCCTGGCTCCACCAGCCGCTGCCATTGGCGTCGGTCCCTTCATTGTCTGCAGAAGGGGAAGGTCCTCCAGCGGGGCAGGGAGGAAATATCCTGGCAGGAGAATACACGCCTGGCTTTCTGCAGAGCGGGCGTCTCTGTGGGAGGGAGAGCGGCAGCGAGAGGGATGCCAAGCACATCCCACCCCAGGAAATTAGTCTGGCTTCACCCTCGGGGTGGCAACATTCAGTTTTGCCTCTGCCCCTGCGAAACCTCCAGGTTTAGCCGGGCTGTGCATCCCACTGAAAAGCTTGGGAGGCGAAGGAGGGAATTTTAAGTCGGTGAGAGGATTGTCCCAGGGCAAGGTCTGCTGCCAAACTGTCGCTGACTGGATTGTAAAGGATGTGAGGATGGAGGAGTCACCTGAAACTAACGGCCTGGCTAGTCCTCTGCCAGGTCTCTCCATTGAAAGCTGCATCCCGGTGTGTGGCAGAGCAGCTTTGGAGAGATGATGGACAGTAACACCCTTAAAAGCACGGGTGTTTGCCGTGGGCTGGGTTCTCAGCACCCCCTGTGGCTCCTCATCCTCCATCCAGGCAGGAGGGGCAGCGCTCCTGCCCCTGCGGAGGTGGAACAGCGGGCTCTGACGGATCTGGGGTGAGAAGCAGAAGAGCTGGAGTCGGGCAGCGACAGTGCAGAGTCCAGTCCTTTCCATCAGCGTCCTGCGGGGATTGTGCGCGAGTGCCCCAGTTATTCCCGGAGTTTTCCCCTTCCCAGACTGTCACGGAGCTGCCCAAACCTGGAACAAAAGCTGGATGCTGAGCATCTCTCGGAGCGTCCCTTTGCGCGCTCTGGCTGGGCACGGGCAGCCGGAGGAGCCGCCTGAGGGCACGGGCAGGTCCCGAGCGCAGGGACCTCTGCCTGCTGCCCCATCCGTGCGCTGGCAGGTGGAATTGCCACCAGAGGGAGAGCCCTTGATCCACAGCCACGGAACAGCAGGAACAGCAGCCCGATGCGGCCGGCGGGGAAGTGTCACCTTCCCGGTGGGGCAGCTTCAGCTTCCCGGCGGGAACCGGGGGACACACGGAGCGCATTCCCAGCTACAGCCTGTTCTGCTGCGGCCGGCGGGGAAGTGTCACCTTCCCAGAGGGAACACCTCGCCTTCCCAGAGGGAACACCTCATCTTCCCAGCGGGAACACCTCGCCTTCCCAGCGGGGCAGCCTCGCCTTCCCATCGGGAACACCTTACCTTCCCAGCGGGAACACCTCGCCTTCCCAGCGGGAACACCTCACCTTCCCAGCGGGGCAGCCTCACCTTCCCAGCGGGAACACCTCGCCTTCCCAGCGGGAACACCTCGCCTTCCCAGCGGGGCAGCCTCGCCTTCCCAGCGGGAACACCTCGCCTTCCCAGCGGGAACACCTCACCTTCCCAGCGGGAACACCTCGCCTTCCCAGCGGGAACACCTCGCCTTCCCAGCGGGAACAGAGGGACACGCCGAGCACATTCCCAGCCCGTTCTGCTGCAGGTACGGAGGGCCGAAGGGCCACAAGAGCTTTGTGCCCTCAGCCTTCTGCTTCCTGCTCTTTTCCTGACTGTTGGACTGGCAGTTGCCTTTATTAAAAATACGAATTTTATGGTTTTGTTTGGAGAAAGGATTTTCTCATTAAAAAAATGCAACCCAAAACGTGTCTCCGTGCCCAGCAGCATTTTTGGTGCAGGCAGAGCATCCCAAAAGCCACACCTGGTGGCCTGTCCCATGCAGATCCACTGTCACCCCTTGGGGCAGGTCCAGGACACCAAGGTGTGGTGTCCCCAGTGAGGAGGGTTAAGGGGAAGCCTTGCTGGGTGGAAAACACTCTCTGTCCCTGTATCCCCACTGCAGCAGGTGGAGTCCTTCCTGGAGGCCAGTGGCCATAGGGAGAATCCCTGGGGGAATTCAGTGCCTGCCTCAGGTAAGTCATTCCCTGCCACAGAAAACTGCTGGGAGCAGAGACCCCAAATAAATCTGACATAAAATCAGTCCCTTAAGCACGAGGTGCTGCTCTGCCTTGCCACGAGCCAGGCTCACAGCAGATTCCTGCTGTGCAGGCAGACTCACATAATCCAAGGAAAATTGGACTTGATGGGAGCAGAACTTTTGGAATTGATGGTAACAAAGTGAGAGGGTGGAAACAATCTGCTCTGACACTTCTGCAGCGACAGTTTCATCAAAATCGATACCATCCCTCGGCACTTGTCAATTTTGATGAACTGGTTCTTTCTTTCTGACAAACCAAACGAGGTTTAAACTGTTTCCATCAGCTCTACCTGCCCCATAAATCTTTAGCACTGTCTGGAGAGCACTGAGCAGGATGGAGAATGTTACAGCCTCGCTCAGACCTGGGCTCTGTTACTGGAGACTCGCTGGTGGATCACGGATTGGTTTTCTTTGGAGCACGTTGAGAATCCTAAATATTTAAACCCATCCCTCTGGTTCAGAGCAGGCTGTGCTGGGGCACTGGGGCTTGCAGATGTTTGGCACAGACTCTGCTCTTGCAGGGTCTGCCTTCCCATGGCCCTGAGCTTCCAGTGCTCCCCATTCTGGTTTGTGTGCCAATGCCTGGAGAATTTGGAAACAGGAGCTGGTTGGAGGGGGTGCCCTCAGAGACCAAGTGGTGCTGGTGTTGGCCCAGGAAAGAACCAGGCTCAGCATCCCATGGGTGTCCCACATCTGGATGGATGATCCCAGGATCCTGCTGGCCAAGGGCCTGGCCCTCACATGGGGGCTCAATGTTCAGTAAGTGCTACTCAGGCTGGAAAACAGCCTCAAACAACTCTCTAGACTGACACAAATCTTTTGGGTTCTCTGTAACCAAATTCTTGTCCTCTTGGAGCAACACACGAGATTTTGAGCCCAGCTCTCAAGAGAAGCTGCAAATCCAACCATCATTTGCAAGGTTATAAACCTGCCCACAACTGCTTGAGTTGTGCTGGAAAGTGGGAATGTGATTCCCAAATCACTCAGGCACTTCATAACATTTCCTCTTAGCAAAGAGGTTTTGGTTTAGGTGGGGGACTGGGCTAGACCAGTTCACCAGCAGGTTTCCACCAGTGCTGGTGGCCATGGAGACCTTCCCCATAGCCCTTCCTGGCTGCTCACAGCCCATGGGCAAAGAAAATCCCACCTCAGCTCCTCATTTCCCAGCTTGAGATGCCCAATAACTGTTCCAAAACCAGATGAGTTTTCTAGAAGAGCATTAATTTCCTGAGGGGGTCCTGAGGTGGGGAGCCACTGGACAAAAGGTTGGCTCTTACACTGACAACACCTGCTAGGAAATAATCTGGATTATTTGCGTTAGTTTGAGCAAACCCAGAGTTTTCCCAAGAGTCAGGTGACTGTGGTGCTCAAAGTCACCCCTTTGCTCAGTGTCTGCTGCTGAGCTCTGCCCTTCCCTGTGGGCCAGCTGTGGGATGGAATCCCTGGAGCCTGATGCAGCCCAAGAGAGAGCAGGGTCTGTGCTGCACAGGATGTCCCAAAGTGACAGTGAAAACCTCCCCAGCTGTAATTCTGTCAGGGAACCCCCACCAACATCAGCACCTTGTCCAGCTGCAATGTTTATGTTGCTTGCTTGGTGTCCCAGCTGGCTGCTCCGACAGTGAGAGGCTGGAGAAAAGGCTTTTACTCCCTGGAGGTGCTGAGAGAGGTTTGTGATTGGAAGGTTTAGAGGGAAAGCATCAAAGTGTGTGGTGTGTGTGGGGCTGGAGCTGCTGCAGGAGGAGAGCGAAGCGAGCACAGCCACGTCCAAGCTCTGACAACGACTCCCCTCAGTAATTTGTAGGAAGCTGGTGATGATAAATCGAAGGAAAAAATTTCCTGAACCCTAATTATAGTGTTACTCAGCCACTGAGGAGCTCTGTGGGTTTCAGTCTCGTTGCAGAAGCTTCCAAGTCAATGGATTTTGGAGCAAGCTGGGAAGGAAGATCAATGCCTTGCACAGGGATGACAAGTCTGTTCTTCCTTGACTCGGTACTACTGATAGGAATGGAATATTTTCCTTGGGAAAACAACCCCCCATCCCATCCCATCCCATCCCATCCCCCTCCTGCAGCATGACTATCAAAGCACTTTTAATCTCCCAGTTCTATTAACCTGGCAAGGCCGACCGAAGTTTTCGCTGCGGCTCTCCCGGAGATGGCCCTGTTTTGGCACCAGGTTCCCAGAAAGTGATGTCATCCCGAATTTATATGCCAGAGTTTCCCCTTTCTTCTTCAGATTTGTGGCAATGTCAAAGTTCTTCTCTGGAGCAGATCTGGTTTTAATATTTCATATTTACGTTTTTCATTTCGGGGCTGGCTGGAACCTCCTTTGGTTTCAACCTTGCAGATGCTGAAGCGACAGAGGCTGGAACGAGTGAGGAAGAGGAGCTGGGAGGGATTGCTGGGCAGCCTTGGCTCCCCAAGCCTTGGGAAGTGGCCTTAAAATAGTCCCTGCTCATTTCTTAGGAGCTGTAATTGCCTCTGCTCAGACCCGCTGCTGTTCCTGTGCCCCTTCCCACAGGGAAGACCTTGCTTTGCCAAAAAGGAGGGCTGGTCAGCTGATCCCAGCTGTGGTGACCCTGCTGGAGCTGCCAAACCTCATGGACTCTCATCAAGTCCCAGGGATGCACAAGGCCCAAGTGGCAGCCCCAGCCCAGCAGGACCATGCACAGGGTCCAACTGTATCCATGTCCTGGGAGTGGTACCCACTGGTAGAGGGCCACAGTTGACTTTTTCTGATCCCAGACGAGCACAGGAGGCTTGTGGGGATGTGCAGGGTTTGGATCCACAGGAGTAATCCCAGCTCCTCACATTCCCTGGGATCCACCACAGGAGAAAGTAACGGCTCACAATAACCAGCAGGAAAAAGCAGGGTGGGATCGGGCAGCTCTGGGCAATCCTGGTCGCAGTTGTGTTGTGCCACAAAGCCTTTTCTGCAGAAACACTCTGAAGCCAGCAGGGTATTTGTCTTTTTATTTCCTTGGGTTGCCAAAAAGTCATATTTTAAAGTTGGGAATAGTTGTCAGCATCCAAGCACGGCCCCCGGAGCCGATGACGCAAATATGACAAGAAGCGAGCTCAGATTACAAATGAGGCCACTTCAAAACCTCTCCCGGCAAACTGGGGGTTTGGAGGAAGAGATGAAATGTGCTGAGAGAAAAAAACCCCAACAACCACCCAACAAACTGCTTCGTAATCTGCTTGAAAGTGAGAATAAAACACCCTCTGGCAGGAACTCGGGCTCCGTGTCTTTGGCAGGAGAGCGGCACAAATTCTGCCTGTGTTCAGCTCATCATCCCCAGGGGAGCCAAGTGGTGACCTCCAAAGCCACATCCCTCAAAGCCAAGGCTACACCCAGAACCTCCAGCACAGAGTCCCGTGTCTCATGGTGCTGAATGATACACACAGGGGTTCCCAGCTGGGTGGGATCCATCCTTTCAGGACCACCAGCAGGGATGAAGATGAAGGTGAGAAACTGCCAGTTGCCACTGGTGTGTCTGGTAAAGGATGGTCAGAATTCCCAGAATTTCACCTGCCCTTTTCCTGCTGGGATCCTTCCACAGGGTTTGGGTTTGCACCACCAGCAACTTTCCTGCCTTCTCTTCATACCCCTTCTCTTCATACCCCTTCTTTTCATACCCCTTCTCTTCATACCCCTTCTTTTCATACCCCTTGTCTTCATGCCCCTGCTCTTCATACCCCTTCTCTTCATACCCCTTGTCTTCATGCCCCTGCTCTTCATACCCCTTCTCTTCATACCCCTTGTCTTCATGCCCCTTCTCTTCATGCCCCTTCCCTTCATGCCCCTTCCCTTGGTGGAACTGGATCACCAGGCTCCTCTGGGGGTACCCACAGCCCCTCACCAGCCTGGAAGTCACCTGCAGGACAAACACAACCGCAGGAAAAGCTCCCAGAGCCAAACCTGTCAAATTTCATCCAGCCCCGGGATTAAATTTCATCTTGTCTCCGAAGCAGCAACAAAACATCAGCTTTATGAAAAGCTGTCAAGAACCGAATTGTTTTGCAAACACTACAGATACCTCTTCCATTTCAAGGAACGAGTGGGGTTGCTTTTGGTTTTGGAAGAACTGAGTAAGCATGAAGGTTTCCAAACTTGCTCAGATACAAAACACTATTGTTGTATGGAACAGGGAAACAGCTGTGGGTTATAAGTACCATTAATGTGAAACTTTAACTTAAAAAAAAACAAACCCAACCAACCCAGCCCTAAAATAAGTTAAAGGAACAGAAAACATTTCATCCATACTAATGTGAGGTTTTAAACATATCGGCTTTTAAGTGAATTGGCCATAACCACAACAATATTTTGGGTCTGACCAGAGCATATATTGTATGCAGATGTTAATTTGGCATTTGCATGCATGCACACAGGAAAAACCCTTCCTATGGGCTCCTTTGCCTTGAGTGCCTTGCGATCTGGAGTCACTTTAGCTTTACAAACTGATTATAAACACTAATTACCTGCAAACATGCTGTTTGCCTTAATACAGGGCCTGCAGACTTAGGTTGGGCTTTAGAAAAATGCAGAGTTTGGCCGGGCTTTCCCCCCTCTCCCTCTCCAGATACAGACGTTTCTAAGAGCAGAATGTGCTGATTTGTCAAAAATCCAAATCCCTCCGTTAACCCTCTCACTCCCATCCCCAGCATCGTGTGCCAGGTGAGGCTGTGGAATTGTGGGGTTGTTCCAGGGCTCTCTGTGCTTTCTCTGGCTGCAGAGGTGCCACTGGAGGAGCCCTGGCTGGGAGCTCTGTCCCACATGTCCCCCAGTCCATCTCTGCTCTGTGGGATGAGAGAATCCCATATGGAGCACCTACAGCTCTGGGATGCTGCTTCAGCCCTTGGCCTGAAATGAGGAGACTTTCCCCAAAATGCTGCCCACCCCCATCTGTCCCATCCTCTCTGATCCACACTGAGCTGGGATGGAGCTCATGGCAGCCACTTTGTCCCACAGCTCTCCGCTGTCCCACCAACCTACTCCATGGGCAGTGTCCCAGCCCATGCCATGGGCTTGGACTGGATGATCATTAAAGGTCCCTTCCAACCCAAAGCATTCCATGATTCTGTGATCCCAAGGATGCAAAGGCAGTGGGTGGGATAAACCCCTGATTGCTCTGCTCTCCAAAAGAACAAACATTTGTGGAGCAAACTGCACTGGATCCTTGACCTTGGGAAATATGGGGTGAATTTAAACAGTGGGAGCTGCCTTGGGGGTAAAATGATGAAAAATTAAAAGAAGCAACATGAGTGTTTCAGGATTTAATCACAGCATCAGTTGGGTTGGAAGAGACCTCTGAGATCATCGAGTCCAACCCTTAATCCAAGCCCCCTTTGGCACTAAATGCCATGTCCAGTCTCACCTTTACCTCCATTGTCCCTTTCCCAAAGGTGATTCCTCATCTTAAGCCCAGCCTTTGCTCTCCAGCTGGGGGCTGCTGAGCAAGCCACCCTATTTGCATCTCTCAGGTAAAGTCAGCTACTCCTACATTAAAAAAAACCCCCACATAAAATTGGCTGATAACAGGAAAAACTCCATTGGCTCAGCAGAACAACTGGGGGGCTCAGTTCCCACATTGCAGGACTTTTGCTTGGCCACTGCCCGGGACCTGTGGAGAAAGGAGCTGCCCTGACTCTCCATTTGGCCTTTTCCCTGTTGATTTTCTCAGGGAATTCCCAGGGCTTGAGGCTGTGGGGGCTTGTTGGGTTTGGGGGGTGCAGCGGGGGCCTCACTGCCATCACCTTGGAAGCACAACCAGCGTTCCAGGGTGTTGCAAATACTCATCTTGCGAGGCTTTTTCCTGTTAGTTCCTGCTCGGCTTTCATTCATCTGCAGGGAATAGCGGGGGGAGTAACGTGATCCAGGGCAAATATCAGCAGTCAAACAGAACCACCCCATTGTGAATGAAGACTTCTGTGAAGAATGGGAAAATCGAGCTAAAGGGCTGCTAAGTAAACTCTTTATGTGTGACATTATGCAGGCAATGGGCTTGGAGGGGAAGAGATCTTTCTCCTTGTATCGGTGTTATTAATTCCACCAGCTGGAAGGGGATTGGTGCCCGGGGTGCCTGAGTGCTGCCCAGGTTAATAAATCTGCATAGGTTTATTGTCGGGATAAAACCTGTTTTCCTCAGCAAATAACCACGATCAGTTGGGGTTAGAGCCATTCCTCAGGAAATGCTTTAGAAGGAACATTTTTATTGGTATCATAGGAAATTCATATGCCAAATAACATGGGACTATAACTTTTATCTGGCTTTCAAACAAAATCTGTTATCTTTTATGGCCACTTTCATATAGTCCCACTATCATTTTCCATAAAATTCAACAAGCATTCCTTGTTCAGATTGGATAATCAATAACAGAGTTGGTCAAAAAGTGAAAATGTCTTTTTTGTTGCAAACATTTCTGAAATTTCTGAGTTGTTTCCATTTCAAAGCATTTGCCACCAGCTGGTCCCTGGCAGAGGACCCCCAAATGCTGTCGATAATGTTTTCTCTTGCATTGCTTTAAAACACTGAGAATGTGATTTCTGAGGGTGAGTTGGGCATTTTTCATGGTGTCATCAACCGTAGCAGCAGTTCTGGGTTTGTGAAAGGTTTTTTTGCCACGTTAAAACCTGGAAACAAACCAATTTTCACCAGGGGGTGGCGTTCCAGGTGAATCCATAAAACTCTCCTTAATTATCACATCAGTTCATTCCATTGATTCTTATGAATGGGATCCCATTGATCCCTCAGACCATGGAAAGGGGCTGTCCCTCCAAGGAGAAGGGTTTGTGGTGACCTTCAGCCTTGGAGCTCTTCTGGAACAGGTTTCCAGCGTGGCTTTGGTGCTTTTTAGGGGCATTTTTGCAAAGCAATAATTCCTTTCCTCCTGCCAATGGGATCAACACCACCAAACAGCGGCATTTAAAATTCCTAGGTGAGTCCTTGCACTTTCTCCACATCTTTCCCTTTATCCCCCCAGTTCTCTGGGACAGAAACTGCCAAATATCCCATTTCCACACAGCACCAACCACCGCAGGGATCTCGGTCTCGTTTGGAGCCGTTTCTGCATCTGCCTTGGACGATCCTTCAGGAAACCACATCATAAATAAGCGGCAGAGCCCGTGGAAGTTTCCACCCTCACCCTTCATGCAGCCGGGATTTTCCCGAGCCTTTCCAAGTCCTCGGGAGTTGCTGGAGGTCGGGCACAATGGGTGATTAGCAGCAAGGCCTTGCAGAATGTTAATTGGCATTTGGCCTGGTGCGATTCTGCGGCTGGAGGTCAATGGGCACGTCCCCTCGGGATGTGCAGAGGGATCGCAGCTCCCTGTTTGTTTTTTCAGGCAGCGTTTCAGTAATTGCTTCACAAAATAAGGCTTGGGCACAAACCTCCCATGGTCAATGGAAAGTCATGGCTGTGTTTGAATGGAAGGGCAACTCCCCTCAAAGCATCCAAGACAACACGATGCTACAGAGAGGCTTTCTCCAAAAAAAGGAGTGGAATACTCAGCAAGGATAAAAAAAATCCCAGCCAGCTACTCATGGAAATCAGGTTTATTTGTAGGAAAGATTAATACTTAATACAGTTTATCCTCAAAAGGTCACTATAACCTCACGATCATCCTGCAAATCTTCGGACTCATCGCTGAATCTCATTGATTGCAAATGATGGTTTAAATATTGAACAGAAAAATGGTGCCTCATGTAAAGAGATGAGGGTGAGGGGCTTTTTATGCAGTTGTAAAAAAACCTCTCCGTTTCTTCAGCCAGGAATGTGATTTACAGAGCGTAAAAGTTAAACCTGTGATCGATGTGAACGAGGTAATTGATAAATCATAAAACAGGTTGGGCAGAAGATGGAAAAATACTTAAGCTGGATGAATTCTGGTGGATTGAACCAGGCTATTGAGTTGCCTGAATAAAAGGGATACATGGACATGTGCAGGGGAGCCGGTGCTTCATCTGCTGGAAAATCTGACACCAGGTGGAATTGAAACACAGCTCTGAGGTCTTCAGCCTTCCATGGGGTAAATACTGAGCCCTGGGACCCTCTGCCTGTGGGAAATGAGGGATCCAGAGCTCAGGGCCCGCATCAGAACGTGCCCACAAATCCCAGTGGTTTTCTGGATCTTCTTCCCTCCACAGCAGCGGCGATCAAGGAATGTCGGGCTGTGAGGAGGAAGGATGTGATGCTGATGGTCACGTTTTGCACAGGAGCGACTGACTTTGCAGCTCATCAGTCCTGGAATTCCAGCCAGCCCCTGGAATCAGCTGGGAAATCTGCTGGCAGCCTGCGTGAACAGGCCCAGCTGCACAGGGAAGCCACTCAGCCAGAAATGCTGGCAAAGGGCACAGCTGCTTTCCAGTTCTATTAACTGGGATCATCAGAGTTTGTGTTTGAATATCTGTATTAAACAGGTATATCTTAGATTATATTTATATATATATATTAAACTGGTTTATTCTCAGACTGTATTTTAATATATATGTTAAAATGGTTTAAAATCAACCTATATTTTAATACAGGTATTAAAGTGGTATATCTGAGACTGTATTTATATATATATATTAAACTGGTATAACATGAGACTGTATTTTACTATATATATTAAAGTGGCATATCTTACAATATATTATAACAGAGATATTAAACTGTTACAATTTTTTCATATTTTTTGCTATAAATTGGTTTAAGCATTATTTCTATATCTATATTATATATATATGTGCATATATATAATACATACATACATATACATACACATATACATATACATTTATATATTTTTATATATTTTTTATATTTATATATTTTTATATATATAAAAATATATAAATATATATAAAAATAAATAAATAAATAAATAAATAAATAAATAAATAAATAAATAAATAAATAAATAAATATATTCCTAACTAACCTGGTACAATTTTTACCTGTTAACCTTACACTCTGATGGAAAAACATTGCAGGAAAACAAGGAAATGCTTCATAAAGTCGTGAGTATCCCCTGGAATGGACTCTGTGCACTGGAATGGGAAATGTGGTACCTGAATTCCTGACAGGTGTCCAGGGAGCGCTGGAGTTAATTAAAGTTTTCTGCCTGTTAATGACCAGAGAGAAGCCTCAGCACAGCACACTCAGCACCTGGAAGGAGCCAGATATCCTGATAATTTGTTAAAAGGCCCCTTAAACCGACACCAACTTCATGGGAAATGCCAACACCAACTGCTGGGGTGGGTTTGTTATCTCCGGGGTCGAATTACCCCTTTCATCCAGCTCCGAGGACAATGGGGGCAGCTGGAATAATCCCCTGCACTGCCCTGCCTGCTCCCACTGCAGCCACAGCAGCACTTCCAGCAGGGCTGGCTTTCCACAGGAAACTTCCCCAGAGAGGGGAGCTGGAATCGCTCTCCTGCCTGGGAGGGGACTTGGAGGATCACTTCCCACTGGGGTGAGATGGAACACCATTTCCCACTGGGATGAGACGGACGTCGTGTCCCACTGGGGTAGGATGGAGATCACTTCCCACTGATGAGATGGACATTGCTGCCCACTGGGGTGAGATGGAGCATCACTTCCCACTGGGGTGAGATGGAACATCACTTCCCACTGGGGTGAGATGGACATCGCTTCCCACTGATGGGATGGACATCACTTCCCACTGATGGGATGGACATCACTTCCCACTGGGATGAGATGGACATTGCTGCCCACTGGGATGAGATGGACATCGCTTCCCACTGATGGGATGGACATCAGTTCCCACTGGGATGAGATGGAGCAGCAGCACCTGCAACTCCCAGTGACTGGGTCACCTCCAAGCAGCACAAAACTGGTTGGCAGCAGTTTGTAAGGAACCCCAGACTGGTTTGGGATGGAAGAGGCTTTTAAGCAAACTTAGATTCCCCCCCCTGCCATGGGCAGGGACACCTCCCACCAGCCCAGGCTGGTCCAAGCCCCATCCAGCCTGCCCTTGGACACTCCCAGGGCTGGGGCAGCCACAGCTGCTCTGGGCACCCTGTGCCAGGGTCTCCCAATCCTCACAGGGAGGAATTTTTCCCTAGTATCCCATCTATCCCTGCCCTCTGCCAGTGTGAGGCCATTCCCCCTCATCCTGTCCCTCCATCCCTTGCCCCAAGTCCCTCTCCAGCTCTCTCAGAGCCCCTTTAGGCACTGGAGTCCCAGAGATGCCAACACACATTTTCAGCAGCTGGATCTGGGCCACAACTCTCCTGGCTCTCCACCCTCCATGAGGATAACTGTGCTGTCCCATCAACCCAAAGAGCTCCTCTGGCTCCTCCCCATGCCCATCCTGAGGGAAAAGCAGCAGGATCTCTCCTCACCACAGAGGCTGCTGGGCCGATAATGGATTTTTTGGCTCCCTGACCAAACCAGACATAAAAAAAAATTCCACAACATGTTGAATCTCAGCTTTAGGGGGGAAAATATAAACCCCAAACATGTCATCTTGGGTCAACCTGAAACATCCCAAGGACTTTGTTTTGTTTGCTGAGTTATTTAACTCTTTTGTTCTAGCTTTGGTCTGTTAATTTAAGTCAAATTGGAAATAAACAAATGCTGTTTGGAAACAAAAGGCTGAAAGGTTTTGCTTGGGAAACGTCAAAGGCTTTAGCAAGTCCAAAGTGAAATGTTTTGACATTTTCCCCCCAAATAAAAGGCAAATCCGTGCTTCTTTCTAGCTGAAATCAATAGCTGAATTTGACCCACAAGTGTGAAGATTTCTTCTTTTCTTCTGAAATTCCATTTTTAAATGTAATTACTTTCAGTGGCAAAAGGAAAAATATCCTAAGCATAATTCTTTTCTGCTCCACAATCCCTGTGCTCTCTGTATTGATGAGTGGACACCTGGAATGGGGAATGGAGCATTTATGGATCCACCTTTCCCAACACCTAAAGCACATCTTTGAATAACCACAGCTGAGATTGTTCTGCTTTTTAGAGAAGATCTTCCCTGATGCACCTTCTGCAAATCAGGTCAATCCCCTTCTCCTTCCTCCCTATTAAACCCTGGCCAGCTGCTTTGCCCAGGGAGCAGCCGAGGTGTCCTGAGCTCTGTGGGGATTTCGGTGGTGTTGCTGCTCCGATGCCTTTCTGGATGGGGTTCTCTCTCTGCTCCCCCTCTTTGATGCCTGCACTCATCCCAGGCCATCCAGCTGCTCCATCCTGAGGGAAGTGTTGATGGCAGTGGGTTGGCAGTGCCCTGGGACACAGCTGGGGGCTGGAGCAAGCAGGAATAAATTATCAGCTGCTGAGAAACGTGTTTGGGCCACGGGGAGAGACAACAGATGAGATAAAAAGGAGCAGAAGTCAGGCTTGCTTTTCCTTGCTCTCCAATCCAAGGCCTCTCCCTGTCAGTGGGAAGCCATTCCCCTTGGCCTGTCCTTCCAGGCCCTTGTAAATAGTCTCTCTCCATGGTTTTTATGGACTCCCTTCAGGTGCTGGAAGGCCACAATGAGGTCACCCCAAACTCTCTTTTCCAGGCTGAACATTCCCAGTTCTCTGAGCCTTTCCCTCTGATCCACTGAGTGGCCTCCTCTGAACTCACAGCAGGCAGAGCTGCTCCCATTTCCCACATCTTTTCCAGAGCTGGAACTAAAGAACCCTCGAGGTCCTTCCAACCCAAACCATGTTGGCATCACCATTTCTGCTGCTTTGGTGGTTTATAAAGCCTCAAGTGAGTCTCATGTCCCTGTGCCAGCCAGAAATGGCTGCTTTAATTCAATAATAATGGACAATAAAATTTAAATTCAATATTCAACAGCAGTTCAAGTCAAGCTCCCATCCCAACCCGTGTGCATCCACCAGCATCCCATCATTAGCTGAGGTTTGGGGAAATACCCTGGCCAAGGGTTTGATTTCAGCCTCACTTCCATGGCTTTTGGGCACTGGAATGTCAAACTCAATCCTTGCTTTATTTATTCCTGCATGGACAGGCAGTTCATGCAGTGCCATAAACCAAGAAAAGGCCACATTGGTGACATATTTCTGTCTTTTTTTTCCCCTGACACTGCTTTTTTCCTCCCCTTTTTAGCTGTGCTTGACAAATGGACAGAAATATGGGGATGAAAGGGAAGGACAGAGGGAGGCAGAGATAGAAGAGAAAACAAGGATAGTTTTAAGTACAACAAATTGAATAAATATCATAAGGAAATAATCAAAACTGATGTCCCTTGATCCAGATGCTGAAATGTTTTGTAAATCCCATTGGAAGAGAAAGGTATCCTGGCTCTCGTTGCCTTTTTTGATGCTGTGGCTTCCTCAGCTGTGTTTATCACTTGCAGAGCTGGAGTTTGGGGTGGAGAACCCTGGAGGCTCAGAAAGTTGGGATGCAGCTCCTGGTCCTTTGACTTTGGGACATTCTCCTGGGCTGTGCCAGGCATGGCCACAGCAGGTGAGCACGGGGGGCTGGGGAGTGTTTAACCCCCAGAAAAGGGGCAAATTTCCAAGTTTTTCCTGCAAGTGCCACTCCTTCCCAGCCATCCCAGTGCTCCCAGCAAAGCTGCTGCTGGAAAGCAACTCCAGTGCTAATTGGATTGTATCAAAACTGCATATTTCATAAACATTACATCATTTCCTTGCTGCTTTCAGCAGACTGATTCAACAAATGTTTTCTATTTTACTCCAGGACTCAAACATGAGATGGACTCAGGGCTTGGCAGTAATTTACTTGCAGCTTAAATTTATGACATGGACGAACATTTATATTCATTTAAAATGAAAGGCAGAGCTGCACAAACATTTTTCATCCTTTTTTTTTTCACTGTATGTGCTGGTTTTACCTTCTGTAGGAATTATTATATGTCTGGTTACACAGCCAAGGGAAAAAGAGAAAAAAAAATCAGTTCTTAGACTTGAGGGGGAAATGTGTACAATTAATATCAGTTTACACATCTGTAATAACATCAAATTTATACACCCGAGGTTCTGTGGCATGGCATAAATCAGAAAAGGCTCATAAAGAGTTATTTAAGAACCTTGTAACAGATTTTATTAAAGAACATTATCGAATATTAAAGCTTTGTGTGAGTGAGTGCTGTGGAAGGGCTGGGTGAGCTCCCTTTGTGGCTGCAAACAAATTTTCCCAATAAACACCTGGGAGCTGGAGCAGATCCTGAGCTCCTTTTAATTAAGACTGATCAGTTGGCTACTCCAGTTTATCCAAGGAATAAGCCCTTTTTGTGCAAAATCCTTGTGGTCTGAGGGAGATGATGGTGAAGGGACTTTCTGTCTGAGCAGTGAAGGGTTTGGGTCTGGATGGGCTTTGAGGGCCATTCCCACCCAAAGCATTTGGGGATGCTGTGATTGAACCCCCTCTGTGTGCACTGGGAATTCCCATTGCCAGCCCCTCAAACACAGGGCAGGCACTGGGTCACTCTCTTCCAATCCCACCTCAGTTCCTGAGGCCCCAGACCTTCAAATCAGGCATTAATTTCACAGGAAGAATGTTTGGAAGTGCCCTCAGTGATCTCCCCATTTGCCCAAAGGTTTCTTTCCCTCCAGCACTTGGTGTGAAAGGCTTGAGAAAGTTGGCTTTGTGAAGCAGAGGGGTAGGAAACACAGTGCAAATAAAGTTTTATATCCTTTCTCTAATATGTATTTAAAATATATATATAATTTCTCTCATTACAGTTTGTTGGTTTTGTTTTTTGCCAACAGGGAGTACCTGAGGCTGCAGGAGGGTATGAAGGTTTTATTGGCACCCATTTGGGGTGGGGTAAAAAAAAAACCCTTTCTCTCCTTGTAAAAGCTTTAATAAAATAAAATTATAGAGCATTTAGGGGAAAATTAATATCTAATTTTACTGAAATACCAGAGTTCTGCCAAGCTGGCTCAGCCCCTCTGTAACTAAAGGAGCAAGCAGAGGAGTAAATGAATTTAGCCAGGCCAGATTCCCAGCCTTCCCACTGCTCAGGGAAGCTGGAATGCCAGCCCCTTCCCAGCCAGGCACCAGGAAAAGCCATGGCTGGGCTGGAGATGGAGCAGCTAATGCTGGGAAAGGCCCTGCCCCTCATTCCCTTCCCAGGGGGGGCACTGTCTGTGTGGCAAATATCTGGGGACTGGCACCCCTCTGTGCTGTGCAACACCACTCCCAAGGCAGGGACACCCTGCTGCCTTATCCCTCCCAGGATTCTCCATCCCAGGGCAGGCACATCCTGCTGCCTGATCCTCTCCTGCTTCCCCATCCCAGGCACATCCTGCTGCCTGATCCCTCTCCTGCTTCTCCATCCCAGGGCAGGGATTCCTGCTACCTGATCTCTCTCCTGCTGCCTGATCCCTCTCCTGCTGCCTGATCCTCTCCTGGTTCCATGGAGCACTTCCAAGGGGGTTCTGAGCTGTCCTCTGGAGTCACATTTTTTCCCCATGCAAAGTCAGGCCAAGTGTTTGACAGTGAGCCCAGGTGGGATGGGATCTGTATGAACATGGGAACTGGGGGCTGGAATTTCAGCCACAGGCAGGAAAAGGCAGCCAGCTGAGGGGACAGATCATGGGCAGTAAATCTACCCAGGACAGGAAGATTCTATTGCTGTTTTATGAGACCTTCTTGAACAGGGAATTCAGGAATTGGGGCATCCAAGTGCAAGGAAACTCATCTGTTGAGCCAGAGAAGAGAGGAGCTCCAGGATATCCTGGAGAAAGGAGGATCTGTCTTCCAGCCAAGAGAAATGAAAGCAGAGAGGAGATAAAATCCTGCCAACAATCACATGTCAGGGATGAAGATGACCCAGCAAGGCCATTGCCACCTCCAGGCAGGTGGAAATCCAAAGGCAGAGAGAGAATCATGGAATGGTTTGGGGTGGAAGGAGCCTTAAAGCTCATCTCATTCCACCCCCTGCCATGGGCAGGGACACCTTTTACCAGCCCAGGTTGCTCCAGCCTTGCCTTGGACACTTCCAGGGATGGGGCAGCCACAGCTTCTCTGGGCAACCTGTGCCAGGGCCTCACCAGGAAAGAATTTCCTCCCAGGGAAGGATTTCTTCCCAACATTTCACCTGAATTTCCCATCTTTCCATTTGAACCCATTCCCCCTTGTCCTATCACAACAATTCCTGATGAAATGGTGAGTTTTATTGATGGCAAATTCCTGATGAGAAGGTCCCACACACGCCACAGGCACAAAACCTGCCCAATTTGTGGCTTTCTGATGTTGTGGAAGGTGTGTTGCCACATGGGAGGCTTCAGCACAAAGGTCTTCTCACCATCCCATGGGTTTGGGGCAGCAGAAGTTCAGAGAGTGGGAACAACCCCTCCCAAGCTCTGCCTCCACCCTTCCACCCCAAACCCCTTCAGCCAGGCAGGAGGGAAGAGCTGGATTTCACTGGGGATCCCTCCTGCTTTCAATAAAAACATGTTTTGGTTGGGTAAATCTCAGCAATAGAGCCATTGGTTATATATAGACTGAAAACAACTTGCTTGGGTTATTATCTCCAAGTCATTGGGCGTCATGTTCGATATTCAGGCTGGATTAATTCCATATATTCCACGTATTCCTCAGAAACCAGGGGGGTAGCACGAGGGGCCTGGCTCAAACAAAATAAACCAGGCTGCCTTCGGAGATATTGGTTGCAGATAATCCAAGCTTTTTTTGATTAAAATGTCGAAGAATTTGAATAAGAATGCATTGTTTGGAATCCATTTCCACTGGTCTCCCAAAGAATTCCTCCTGCAGATAGATGTGGTTTGAGTTAACAGCCCAAGGATTAAAAAAAGACCTCGGTTGCAGCTAATTCTGGTAATTATATATTTTTGGGTAAATGTAAATGGATTCGGGATAATTGGCCTGATTGGAAAATGACCTGTTGGAGATGGGAAAATGAAAGAGGCTGTTGGACACGGGGCTGCAGAGCTGTTGGGATTCCCTGGGATCCGAGCTCGGAGCGAGTCGGCTTCAATAAAACACTGATTGGAAAATTGTGGGTTTGAGCAGGCTGGTGTTTGATCCATTAAAACTGCGTTGGTTTCAATCCTGGTGTTTGCCTTGCTCCGAAATAGGTCGGTACGAGGCATGAAATGAGGAAATTACTGGGGATGAATACGGGAAAAGGGGAGCAGAGAAGTGAAACAGAGGCTGAATAACCCAAAGCGACTCCACGTCACGATGGGCACAGGAACCAGCAGGGCCACTGGTGGCACTGGGAGGAGGATCCGGCCCCAGGAATGCAGGATGGAAAATCTGCTTTATGAGCTCAGCCCGTCCCAGGGATTGTTCGGCAGAGAACGGGCGGAACTGCTTTGTCTGGCCCAAATTTGCACTGTCCCAGTGACAGGGATCCTGCAGCTTCCCTTGGAGGACTTCTCCACATTCTAATTGATCTGATTGTTAGGAAATTGTTCATAAAATTAAGAATCTTGGAAGTAAATGAGGGAAGCCAGGCAGAACTGCTCGGCACAGAGAGCCCCGGCCATATGGAACGAGTTAGGCTGGGCAAGGCAGAGAGCTGTATAAATGAGTTCAAGAGACACTCAGATTTATTTCTGGAGCAGGAGAGGCACTGGGAGTGTGGAGAGAAGCGGGGAGGTGGGTTTAGCAGGCATTTCGAACAGGAAGGCAGGCTTGGAGGGAGGACACTCACAGGGAGAGCACTCACAGGAGGTTTCTCCAAGGACTTCTCATTTTCACGGACTTCTGGCTTGTGAGACAGTCCCGGTCCCCGTTGCAGAGAAGGAGAGAGAAGAGTCCATTTTTGCTGGAAGAAGGTTTTATTTCAGGGAGAATTCAGCTGGAGAAATGAGTTCTGCACTGGGGGCATCGCTCCTGTCCTGCTCCTCTCTCAGCCCTGAGCACACTGTGCTGGGAGCATCCAGAAATCCCAGAGAACTGAACCTTTGCACTGAGGACCAGGACACCTCTGGCCATTTCTGGTGGCCAGGAGAACCTCTTCCAATGTGTGGGAATCACCAAACACATCCCTGCTGGCAGGGCTGGGAGGAAGGTGGCACCAGGAAAGAGTGACTTCCCCTCCTGTCTGTCACCAAGGGAGAGGCATTTCTGTCACGTTAAAGAAATGAAAACCTGCCCAGGGCACACACAAAAATGAGCCTAGAAAATAAATCTGTGTTTGCAAAGAAAGGCTCCAGGGGCTGAGGTCAGGCAGGATCCACCCCCTCCCTGGAGCTCTGGCTGGATTAATCCTGAGACTAAGCCAAGGTCACTTTGGCAGACACTGGGGAAAAGCCCAGGTGGACCAAGACAAGCCCAGGTGGACCAAGTCCAGGTTGCCATGCTCCACTCAATGGGGGAGAAGCACCTTTAAGGCAGCAAGGTCTGCAGTTCTCCCTGTTACCCCATAGGCGTTGGCACAGGTGGGTTTTCTGCAGAATCGGGTGTTTAGGGAGCTTCTGTGTTATGGAGCACCACAAGTGTCCTGAGCGAGAGGAGAAGGAGCTGCAGGAGGCCAGACGGGCACGGCCTGAGCTCCAGGCTCGTTCAGGTGCTGGCCGGGGGCTGGCGGTGGCTCTGCGGGGGCATCTAGTGGCCAAAGACCGGATGGCAGTAGCCCAGGGGCTTCATCCTCCAGTGCCAACCAGGGGCAGCTCCACCCTCCGGCATTCCAAGGGGGCTTTACCATCCTGAAGGACTCACCAGATGTCCTCATTTCCTTGGATGCACCTGCTGGTCCCGAGGTGAGTCAACACCACACTGCCCTCCGGGGGGATCCAGCTGGATCTGCCAAGAAGGGATGTCTGGGATCCCTGGGATGTGCCAACCCCCGTGTGGGAGGGGATGGAAAGGAGAAAGCCCCAAGGTGCAGCTCCAGCTCTCCCCATGTGGAAGGTCAGTGTCCAGCACTGCTGCTAAAAATCGGTTTTCCTGCAGGATTTACAGTTTATCCTGAGCCCAGGACAAGGTGCTGCCTGGAGGTCGATGCCTGGTGTGAGGAAGGGCTGTCTTAAAGCACAGGAGGAAAAAAGGGAATATAAAATCATAATCTTCCCATGTCCTGAAAATCAGGATGTGTTGGAGCCACCCCTGACTCTGAATTGAACACCTGGGACCTCCGTGCACCATCCAACCTCCAGCCTCACTCCCAAATGGGCAAAATTCCCTGTTTAGGTTTACACAAAGAGGGCAAATAATGGAGTATTTTCCACCCTTTCAGGTGAAGTGCCTGAATTCAGCTCCCTCTGAAGGTTGCCTGAGATCTCCTTTGAAGGAAACGGAAAAAAAAAGAAAAAGATGATAAACCTTAATCTTTAAAGTACTTGGAATTATTTCCTCCCAAGCCTTTCTCTAAACAGATTAAAGTCCTATTTGAAATGGAAGTAGATGTTTACTCTTGTAAATAAGCATTTTCTCTTGTATCTAACGGTAAACAGATTAAAGGATTACGCTAAAGACCTTTCAGAATTTTAGTATCAGGGCCCTGAAATCTTGGTGTTTGATCCCCAGCCCTCCCCACAGCTCCTGGCAGGGCAGAAGGTGCTTTTCTCCCATCAAGTACGTCCTAAATAAGGAGATTTTAAAGCCTTCAGTTGGGAAACACTCTGGTTTGTCTGCCCTGTTGCCTCTTCACGAGAGCAGGGGCATGTGCAGAGCACAAATGAGAATCAGACTTGAGGGCTTGATGCAAAAAGCTCCCAGTATGGGAAGAATTTACTCCATTTCTAATAATATATAGAACATACAATAAAGCAGCCCCACGTATTTCATCCCCTGTCAAGAAAGTTTTGTCACCTGGTAATTTGTTTTAATATATTAGTTTCTAAATAGAAGAGCAGTCAATCAAGGCATTATTAATGTGATGTGTACGTGGATAAATATTCTTTTAGCTTGCAGGAGGGGGATATTGATGTTGTGGGGCTTGAAAGCAGAGGCATTTGAGGGGCTGTGGCCCAGGCAGGAGCCGCCCGGTGCCACCGAGCCCCATTTATAACCCCTCTGGCCACAAGGAAAGGCCTTTGATGTCAAGTGCTGCTTAAAGGCTCTCCTGGATGGAAAGGCAGGGAAATGCCTCCACTGGGTTCAGTTCTGGGATAGGGCTGTTTAACAAGGGGGAGTGGGAGCTCTGAAATGGGCAGAGGTCGCACTGGAGAGAGATCGGGACGTTACTCCATTATTTTAAGATTTTCATGATTCCCTTTAACTTTGGCTTCCTTTTGAGTGAAGGGAGACTCCAAAAGGCCTGATTTAGCTCTTGGATTAGGGGTTACACTGGCACAGACTGCCCAGAGAAGCTGTGGATGCCCCACCCCTGGCAGTGCTGGATGGGGCTTGGAGCAACCTGGTCTGGGGAAGGTGTCTCTGCCCATGGCAGGGAGGTGGAATTAAATCATCATTAAGGTCCCTTCCAACCCAAACCATTCTGGGATTCCAGGGCTCCATGACATGTCCTTTTGGCATTCTAGGACTCCATGGCATGTCCTTTTGGCCTTTGGAAATAGCCCAAAAAACCCCTGCCAGAGCAGGGCATGGTGATGGAAGGCTTTCCGTGTGGTTTGGTGTATTGGGCTGGAGCTGCTCCAAGGAAAAATGGCAGAGCCAGGAGGAAAACTGGGGTACGGTGTTTGAAAGGAGCCACTTCAAATCCTAACCAGTAACAACAGCAAAGGAAGCCTAAGGCATATCCTGAATTAGTTTGGATAAAGCAGAGTGAAAAAAAAAAGAAAAAGAAAGAAAGAAAGAAAGAAAGAAAGAAAGAAAGAAAGAAAGAAAGAAAGAAAGAAAGAAAGAAAGA
>JAWWLZ010000118.1:4833303-4844311 GCA_035041345.1 Poliocrania exsul | reverse complement strand
TGTCCTCAGCACCCTCAGCATCAGGGAACGAATGAGACCCTTCCTAGTGCTGCTGGTGACCTTCTCAGTGACCCAGAGCCACTCGGTTAACCTCTGATGATAATGGGATAATGAGTCTCCAATGGGTAAATAGCAATTCCAGGGAATGCTCCAGAGGGCAGGGGTGGCTGGGCAGGGGCAGCACAGCCCATCCTGCACGTCCCAGACACCCTCCACCCCATTAACAGGGAGGAAAAGCACCTTTGCCCCATGGTGAGGAGGCCAGAAGGAGCCACAGGCTCAGGTGAGGCTCCAGCAGATCCAGGAATGTTTGTATTCCTACTTTCCATTATTAAGAAGCTGGATGGCACTCAAAAGAGCCAGGAAGGAGGAGAGGCCAAGTGGCACAGACATGGTGAAGGAACATCCTGGTTTTGCCCAAATAAAGGATTTGAAGTCCTTTCTGCACTGGAAGGGGATGTATCTGACCTACTGGGGGCTGCAGTGACAGGGGCAGTCACACAGTGACAGCTGCCCCTCCATCCCAGAGCATCCACAGCTGATTCCCACCTTTCAGGCTTGGCTCCTTTTCAGCCCAGACAGTCAGGGCTCATCTTTTTGTGTGGCACCAACAATTCCAGAGCAGAGCCCTCCAAGAGGGGATGGTGCAGAGGTCAGAGGATGCAGAGCCAGTGGCATCTCAAGGTGACCTTCCACTACTCTGCCAGGAGAACTGGGCAGTGCAAGGAGAACAGTCAGGCTTGGGATGAGCTTTTATTTTCACTGGGTGGATCTCAGTGCCAGGAGCATGGATGTGACCAGAGGAATGGATGTGACCAGGAGAATGGATGTGATCAGAGGAATGGATGGGACCAGGGGAATGGATGTGACCAGGAGAATGGATGTGATCAGAGGAATGGATGGGACCAGGGGAATGGATGTGACCAGAGGAATGGATGTGACCAGGGGAATGGATGGGACCAGGGGAATGGATGGGACCAGGGGAATGGATGTGACCAGAGGAATGGATGTGACCAGAGTAATGGATGTGACCAGGGGAATGGATGGGACCAGGGGAATGGATGGGACCAGGGGAATGGATGGGACCAGGGGAATGGATGTGACCAGGGGAATGGATGGGACCAGGGGAATGGATGTGATCAGAGGAATGGATGGGACCAGGGGAATGGATGTGACCAGGGGAATGGATGGGACCAGGGCAATGGGTGGGACCAGGGGAATGGATGGGACCAGGGGAACGGATGTGATCAGAGGAATGGATGTGACCAGGGGAATGGATGGGACCAGAGGAATGGATGGGACAGAGGAATGGATAACACCAGGGGAATGGATGTGACCAGGGGAATGGATGTGAGCAGGAGAATGGATGTGACCAGAGGAATGGATGGGACCTGAGGAATGGATGTGACCAGGGGAATGGATGTGACCAGGGGAATGGATGTGACCAGGAGAATGGATGTGACCAGAGGAATGGATGGGACCTGAGGAATGGATGTGACCAGGGGAATGGATGTGACCAGGGGAATGGATGTGAGCAGGAGAATGGATGGGACCAGGGGAATGGATGTGACCAGGGGAATGGGTGTGACCAGGGGAATGGATGGGACCAGGGGAATGGATGGGACCAGAGATATTGATGTGATGGGAGGTGTGGATGTGATCAAAAGTGTGGATGTCACTGGAGGTATGGATGTGACCAGAGGCAAGAGTGGCCTCCTATAACATCAGTAAAGATGAGCCAAGTCACAGGTCCATCAAGCACCAGGAGACTCCCATATTTTGTTAAAAAGCCAACAAAACAGCTCCTGGACCCCCTTGTTGGGTGGGAATGAGGGAGCAGGAGCTGGGGGGCTGCTGGGGGTGCAGGCCACCCTCTCTCCCTTCTGGCTCCCTCCTGCTGTGCAAACACAGAGGGAGAGATAAGGCCTGTGTGCACAGCACTCCGCCAGGAATTCGGGGCCGCCTTCCCGACAGCCACCTTGGCCTGGCTCCCTCCCCTCCACCCCTCCAGCACCCACTGGGGATGGTCAGAGCTGCCCCCACTGCAGCAGCCCCACGTCGTCCTGGGGTTATGTGGGGCATGACACAGGCCATGCAGCATCCCACCAAAACAAGCTGAGGGGATGTAGGATATCCAGTCCCTCCAAAAAAGGGAGGATGAGCATCCACGGAGCAGGAAGGAGACAGGATTCATCCCGGTTGGGGTGATGGGGATGTGTCCCACCAACATGGATCCAGCAGCAGAAACACCTCCTCACCCTCCAGCCACCCCAGCCCAGGACTGGGAACAGCAGAGGCCGGGTTTAAAATTAATACAGGGATAACTGGGAGATTAATCTCTGTGATAAGCAGGACAGTGGGAAGGCTGAGTGGCCCCGTGGCTCAAACAAAGGGATCTGTGAGCGGGCCCAGGGCAAGACGGATGGTTTGTTAAACATTGCCAGCATACCTGGCTGGAGCCATTCCCGGGTCACAGGGAACGGCAGCCGGGGCCTTGGGTGGCAGATCCAGCAGCCAATTTCAGCCCAACTTCCACCCTGCTCCTTATCTCTGATGGGCTGGCCCTGATGAAGGTGCTTTCGGGGTTACAAAGGCTCTACACTCCACGGAAAACATTCCTGACCGTCTCAAGATGTTACAAAACCAACACTGCCCACCCAGGGTGGCTGCCCAGCAGGGTCTGCTGTCCCAGGGGCTCCCCAGCTTTCCCAGCAGGAGGAATTTGGGAGAGCAGCAGTGCCCTCCATGTTGCCTTCCCCCTCCCAAACATTTTCTGAGAGCCCAAAATGTGTTGAGCAATTTGGACTTTGCCTCTCGAAGCCTCTAAACAAGGGCTGGTCACCCTCCCTGTGTTGCTGCTGCACCTCTGACCATGGGGCTCATCCAGCCTGTGGAATCAATTCCCCCTAAAAGCTGGGAAAAAAAACTTGGGAGCAAACCTGGCATCTCTGGGCAGCCTCTTTTTCCTATTCCCCAGTCGGTTCTGCAGGTGAAAGCACTCCCTGACTCTGCCTGTGGAGAAAACCAGGACAGATCCCATCAACTTCCCTGCCTCCTCATCAGCTTCCCTGCTCCTTCATCACATTCCTCCCCCCCGTCGCCCACCAGAGATTAAACACTAAAGAACGGCGTGTCAGGGCCACTGGGCTGCTCCTCTCCATCCATTATCGCACTCCAAAGGTCTCGCAGCCCATCCATTCCCATTTCCACGCAGCCAGCCGGGGTGTCTGGTGTCACCCCTCCCCTCCCAACCCTTGAACCCCCCTGGTTTCCAGCAGATTTCCCAAGACAATGGCTGTCTGGAAGCTCCTTAACTCCTCGGGCTGGGGGGTTGTGGACACAGGCAAGAGGCTGGGGGGGAAGGCTGTGGCTAAAGCCCCATCCCAGGACCCCCTTCCTTCCCTGGAGAGGGGGATCCCAGGCTTTCCCCTCACTTTAGGGGGGATTTTCCCCCTCTTTGAATCCTTCTCAGTGTTTTGACCCGAATTGGATGCTCATAATTTTGTGGAGTGGGTAATTAATGGCATTTATTACTCTCTTCACCATGCTGAGTCCCAGGGTGGGATTAGGACAGTTCCAGGGGTATGGAATCCTCTGCAGGGGCAGCAGGCAGGAGGACAGGAGGATTTCTGGAAGCTGGGATGAGACCAGGAGTGGGAGATGCTGTTTGGGAGTCACCCCTGCCAGGCAGGACCTACCTGGGGTAACACCAATCCCATCACAGGCCATGCCAGGTGTTCCCTGCACTTCCCAGGAATGCTCAGAGGAGATGGGTGACTCCCACGGGAATTTTCTCTGCACCCCCTGCACCCCAGGCCAGATCCAGGGGGCCGAAATTTCCCCATGTCCAACCACACCTCCAGTTTAGGCACTCCAAGTAGCAGGAATTACTTACAGGGTGTTCAAAAATCCCAAGGAAAGGATTTCTTTTTCCTCAAAAGTTGATATGGATACATTGTTACAGGTTCTTATTACTATTATCATCATCATCATCATCATCATCATCATCATTATTTTGTATCATTATATTTTACTTTCATATTATTTATTACTTTATTTCATTATCATTATTTTTACTATTCTTCTTATTATTAAATTGTTGTAATTTTTGTTATTCTTACCATGATTATTATTTTTTTTTAATTATTCTCACCATTATCCTGGGATTGGAGCCAAACATCCTCAACAAGGACACAAACTTGATTTGGGGTGTGTTTTATCCCTCCCCACGTAAGATTTATTTACCCCCCCAATCCCCTGGTCCCCGTGGCCATCAGTGGTGCAGGGAGGATGATGAGGGTCCCTGATCCCCCTCCAGCTGGGCCTGGAACACTTTAGGGAGGTGCTGGGAATGCCAGGACACCTTATCTGGTGGCAGAGAACCCCAGGCTGGCAGCCCTGCCAGGGGCAGTTTATCCCCTTTGAAATAAAGGCAGCAGAATTCCAGTGCCAGATATATTGTTCCTGGAACAGCAATGACTCTGGGCCTTGCCAGGTTACAGAGCTCCTGTTCAGCAGCTCCTGCCATGCTGCAGTTAATGCCCATTGTTATTCCAGAGCTCGGGATCACCCTGCTTTGAAGTAGGTGAGGCAGGAACGCTCTTTCTTCTCCGCTTTGCTGCTTCTCTTCCTTTATATTTTATTTTTTTTCCCCAGAGCCCTCAAGTCCACCCTTTGACTTTGATGGGGATTGGAATAAGATGAGCTTTAAAGTCCCTTCCAACCCAAACCCTTCCATGACTTTATGATTTAGGTTGGAAACCTTCAAGATAAGTGGGGAAGTTGGGCAGAATTCCCCAAAATTTGTGCACAAAGGGCAGAGAGGAGTGTGGATGCTCTGGGTTTGGCTGTTGGGTTTATGCCACGTTTTGGATGATCTGGGCACAGCTGGGAAGTCCCTGTGCCACCACCAAATGTCACTGTGATGGAGGATCAAAGTGCTGCGGGTTCTGGAGCCCAGGAATTGGCAGGTTGGGAGTTCTCCAGCCTGGCATGGGAATGCTCTGCCCATCCCTCCTGGGGTAAGGGGTCTCCAGGGGCAGCACAGGGTGTGTCACCAGCCTGCACTGCCCTTTCCCTCGAGCCCGGGCACCCCCTGCACCCCGAGCATCCCTGGGGAAGGAGCTGGAGCCGAGCCCACCGGCTGCTCCTTCTCCCGGCTCCCGGCTCTTTATCCAATTTAAACGGCGAGGATTTGAAATGCCACCTGAGTTAAAAGGAGCTGATTAAAAGCGTAGCCTCATCAGGGTTCTTAAACACGCAGTTGCATCGCTGTATTTACATTAGTGTCAACTTTAATTTAAATTCTGCATAACTATATTTGCTCCCCGAAATTCATTCGCCGGCAACACGGCGCAAATGACTCGGCAGCGCCGGCGCCTTCTCTTTGTCTATGGCGGAGGGGTTTGGAAATTAGCTCGGTAAGTGAGCGCTGGGAAGTGTCATTCCGCCTCTTTAACGTCTCATTAATTAACCCGTCCCGCTCTCGGGGCTGGCACGGGTGAGGCTGGAGCTGGTGGGCACCCTGAAATGGGAATCGCGCTGGATCTGCCTCCCAAAGGGAGATCCAGTTGGGTTTGATGGTCCTCGACCCACTTGGGATGTTCTGTGAAATAAAATCGAGCAGCACAGCCATGAGGGGGGATAAGGCATTACTGGGGGTATAAAAATGGTGCACTGGGGAGTCATAAAAACCCTTTTCCTGAGGGATCTCCTGGCTCTGGGCACTGGTTTGGTTGTGGTGGTCCATCCCAGGGATGGAATGTCGGAGCATCCCCAGGTGTGAGGGACATCCAGGTGCTCTGTGACTTCAGGGACAGGTGGGATCAGCTCTTCAGATGGCACAGAGACAATGGGAGCCCTCCTGCCTTCCAACCCATCCTCCTGACCACCCACCAAGGAAGAAGGGGAAAAAAACACAACAAGAAAAGCAATTCTTTGGATTTTTGGGACAGTGATGGTGTTTCCTGCAGGCGTGTTCCATGACTGATGAGTCTGCAGCCTTTTCCCTTTCCACCCCCTAAAGCCCTTTCAAGCTAAATAAACCTTATTGCAACATTCCAGCTCCCCAAACCAACAGCCTGGGGTGGGACAAAGAGCAGGAATAGCCAAACCTCCCCATTGGCACCGGTCCTGCCAACCTTGCTCCCAGTTTATTTTTAATTCCAGTATTTTCCTGCCTGACCAGCAATGACATGGCTTGAGTGAAGTGAGGGGTGGCCTGGATGGATCAGAGGAGGGTGATTGTCAAAGAGGGAAGGGGAATGGAGGCCTGAATGAGGTCAGGTGCAAGGATGCTCCCAATAATTTCCACTGCCAGCATCCAGCTCTCGGGAGGTGGCTCTCACAGCAAGGACAACACATGTTCATGCTTTTCACACTCCAGGCTCGTTGTGCCTTAAAACAATACAGAATCCTGGATTTAGCTGCCCTGCATCTCCAGCCTGGGCTGGGCACATCCTTATCCCATGGAATGTGGCATTCCTGCGGCTTGTGTGGAGTGAGGACATGGTGGCACTGTGTGTGGGCACAGCTAAGGCACAGCATGCAAGGGTTTCCTTGCCCCAAAAGGGTTTTCTTACCCAGAAAACTTTCCTTGCCCAAAAAGGTTTCCTTGCCCCTAAAGGTTTTCCTTGCCCTGAAGGAGTTTCCCTGACTAAAAAAGGATTTTGTCACACAAAAACTTCTTCCCGAGCCCAAAAACCATTTCCTTGCCCCCCAAATGTTTGCATGGCCACATAAGTGTTTCCTTGCCCCAAGGTGTTTCCTTGCCCCAGAGCCTCCAGCCCAAGGTGTGTGGGGTGCCTTGCCCTGGTGACTGACCCTGGGGGCACAGCCTGGCACGGGTGCGATGGGAATGCCAGGGAAGGCGGGATTGCCTGGCTGAGTGGCAGCCCTGCAGGAGCAGCTGTGCTCTTATCTGGCCGGAGGAAGGGGCTCCACAACAAAGGGGGCTCAGGAGCAGGGGTGATCCATGGGAAAGCCATTGGCCCGGCATTGTGGCTGCCCTTCTGCTGAGCAAATAGTTCAAACTGTTCATTCCCATCTCCTATTCTCTCCCTGGTACATTGTTTGTGTCCTTGCATTTCATTCCCGAGGAAGATTGCTCTCTGGGCCTATAAGCAAACAGTCCAGAAAAGAGCCAACTATCCTCTCCTTTTCCCTGGAGAACTAGCATTTTTATTTCAGCTCCAAGCTGTCAAAGAGCTGGAGAGTTTATGTCAGTATCCTGAATTAATTGCTTTAAGCTGGAGCAGCCTCCGCCCGCCACCAAATGTCCAGAAGATGTTTATTAATAATGTTTCCTCCGGGTTTTTTTGGTGGGTGGGTGGGTTTTTTTTTTTGTTCCAAGCTGTGCTCTCACATACTGTGCCCTCTATTAACGGCCTGGCGCCGGGCGAGGTGGGGAAATGAAAGCTGCTTATAGGGAATTAATAGCGGCTCCCGAGGGTTTGTCGGCACGGCGGGCACGGGGAGATCCCTTTAGGACTTTTCGGGCACCGGGAAGGAGAGGAGGAAGATGAATTGCAGGAGAAGGTGTTTAAACACAAATATCTTTGGTAATTAACAAAAGTGGCGAGGAAATTACCGACGGAAAAAAAAGACCACGCGGGAGGTAAATGGGTTTGTGCTTAAAGATGATATATTTTAAAGTGTTCCCCAGTGTGAGAGTCCCTGTTTAAGGGAATGAAGTAATAAACCAATTTATATACCAATAGAAAGTCGAGATCCTGAGTGCCTTTGTGTAAATTTTCCACTTGACTTTTCATTATCTACCTGAACAAAATCAATCTATATGTATGGGATCAACATGCAATAGGAGAGATAAAAGCCGGAATAAATGTGCTTTGCATATCCCACCGATAAAAACCCCCGGGCTCCGGCGCTGCCTCCGTTCCAGGCAGATGCATTTTCGGGAATAAATCATTTTGCAGAGGGAAGGAGAGCGAAGCAGAGTGGGGCTGCTCGAGTGTTTGCTCCCTCGCCTGAAATATTGATCCTGTCAAATGAACAGCCGTTAATAAGTAACTCAGGAAAAATATGCCGGCTCTGCCTTTGCTCCCTGCTGGAGCTCAGCCCCGGCTCTGGGTGGCACAGCCGGGAACGTCTTGGCCGTGGGCACAGCCAGGCCCTGGGCAGGGTGGAGGGAGGTGAGGGAAGGGGACAGAGCAGGAGGAGTGGGACAGGTCCTGGAATCCCACAGGGAGCCCCCAAACCCCAAGGCATTTGGCATCTCAAGCTGTATCCCAAACCTGCTGCATCCCAAACCACGTTGCATCCCAAACCCTGCCACATCCCAAGCCCTGCCACATCCCAAACCCTGCCACATCCCAAGCCCTGCCACATCCCAAGCCCTGCCACATCCCAAACCCTGCCACATCCCAAGCCCTGCCACATCCCAAACCACACTGTATCCCAAATCTCACTGCATCCCAAACCCTGTTGTATCCCAAACCCTGCTGCATCCCAATTCTTGCTGTATCCCAAACCCTGCCACATTCCAAACCCCACAATATCCCAAATCCCGCCATATTCCAAATGCTGCTGCATCCCAAACCTCACTGTATGCCAAACCCTGCCATATCCCAAACACTGCTATACCCCAAACCCCATTATATCCCAAACCCTACCATATCCCAAACACTGTTATACCCCAAACCCCATTATATCCCAAGCCCTGCTGCATCCCAGGCCCTGCTGCACCCCAACCCTGCCCTGTCCCAGCCCTTCACTTGCCCCTCAAGGCCTTGCCTGCAAACACCAAGATCATCCCCCCAGCCTCCTGCACAGAGATGGTTCTCCCTCATGTCACCCCAGCAGGAGCCACTCCTGATCCCGAATATTCCCAATTCCAGCTGAGGGAAGGATATTGCTGTGTTAAAAGCAGCCAAAATACCTGCTCTATCCATTTGATAATCCAGAGACTGGAGCGAGCGCCCTGTCCTGTCCTTTCCCCAGTTTGGGTGACTGGTCCCTTCACCCACCCCTTCTCCTTTTCTTGGATCCCAACACCATGCAGAGCTGGATAATGATCTCTCTTTTTTCCTTTTTTTTTTTTCCTTAGGTGAAGAGGCAGAAACTCCTCGTGGGGTTTATTTTCCCTTTAGTAACAGGATATGGAAAAGGTTAAGAGGCACTTCAGCAGATCCAACCCCTCTCCTGGGGTTTTATTTCTGTGGAAACCCTGACCCAGTTTGGGCAGGGTCTGTCACCCTGGTTGATGAAATCCTTCTCCTCCTCCTCCTCATATCCTTCATATCTTTGTGCCAGGGAAAGCAGCCCCACTGGTGGGTGGGCAGGGAAGAGCCAGCCTTCCTCTGGCTTTATTTCATGGAGGGTCTCTCCACATCTCTGCATGCTGGACATGGGAATTTCTCCATGTCAAGCAGAGCACTTTTGCCTTTCCTTACACAAAAGGTGCTTTCCAACCTTTTCCCTTCTTCTCCCCCTAAAAATCCACGCAGGGAATTGATGGGGAGGAGGGTGGGGAAGGAGATGAAACAAAGAGAAAAGCAGGGATGAGCTGATGACTTTCCAAACTGGAGAGTTTGCCAGGATGTTCCTGAGAAACACGTTCTGCCTTCGGCTCGACATCTGCAGTGGTTTTATGGGTTTGCTAATGATGGCTCCGATTGGACCCGGGGGTGGCAGAAAGTCCTGGAAGCCCCTTTGGAAGCACATCCACCCTTCTGTCCCCTCTTCCCGTTGCTTCCCCCCTCCCAGGGCCACTGGCTTTGTGTCCCCCATGTCCGAGGCATGGTGGAAAAATGGGATCATTCATCCACACATCCATCCCTGCCCATGGAACCCCATTTCCTTCCCTCTGTGGGTCCAAGCATCCACAATGAGCCCCAAGTTTGGGCATTTCAGAAAAGCTTTGGCATGGGAAGGGGTTTAATCACCACCCACTTTTGGAGGATTTTTTGTTGCCAGAGCTCTTTCCTCCCCTCTGAAGCCTTTCCTGTGATCCCTCTTGGAAAACTACTCCTGTGCATCCCACAAATAGCTCCACAGATTAATTAGCTCGACTTTCTCAAGGTGCTGTTGGCATTTCCCCCCTGTTTCCATGAAGCCCAGAAGGCTCCATCCCAGCCAAGCTTCCTGCAGGCCAGGCTGCCATCCCTCCCCACTGCAGTCAGGAATTACTGGAGCGTGACCCAGGTATCGCTCACGAGGACAGACACAAAGAGGCAATCGGAGATGGGAATCTTGGCCTTTAATAGGGATGAGGACACGGCAGCAGCGCACGGCGAAGCCCAATTTGTCCCAGCTCCCCCTGACACCGACTCCTTGTCCATTAGTTAAATAAATAAAGGAGAGGGAAGGGCAGTGTGGGATCAGGCAGGCACAGAAGCAGCGAGCAGGAGGCTGGAAGGGACAAGCAAAGCATTCCAAGGGCTCCGAAATCCCTCAGTGTCACTGCCTTCAGAACCGGGGTGGGAAATAAAATCCCTACATTTCCTCTCCTCTGGGCTGTGGCACTTGGTAGCTGTTTTCCAACAGGGATAAGGATCAGGTGGGAGTAAACCTTGTGGGAAGCTGCTCCTTCCCCAGGCAGGGTGAGCTCCTTGTCCAGCCTTACACGGGCGGTGCTGGGCGGCTCGGACAGGTAGGGAGCTCCCAGGATGGGGATGTGGATGTGGGAATCCAGGGAGTGAGAAGGATTCCCAGCCAGCCCCTGACAGGTGGGAGCAGCAGAAGGGACCCTGCCCACAACCTCACCCTGCTGCTCCCTGCTTTTCCCACATACCCACTGGAAAGGAGCTCCGTGGGCTGGGGGAAGCGGAGAGGGCGAGAGGGAGTGGGGTGGGATGTGAGGAAGGTGGTGGTGTCAGTGGGGAAAAGGAGAGAAAGGGGGAAAGGAGTGAAAGGAAAATAGAGGAAGACAGGGGGAAAGGAGAAGAAAGGGGAAAAGGGGAAGAAAGGGGAAAAGGGGAAGAAAGGGGAAAAGGGGGAGAAAACTGCTTGAAAGGAAAGAACAGGGGGGAAAAGGTAAGGAAGGTAAAAA
>JAWWLZ010000118.1:4807299-4833203 GCA_035041345.1 Poliocrania exsul | reverse complement strand
TGCTTGAAAGGAAAGAACAGGGGGTAAAAGGTAAGGAAGGTAAAAAGAGAGGGAGAGAAAAAGGGAAAGAAAGGGGGAAAGGGAAAAAGGGAAATAAAGGGTAGGAATAGGGGAAAAAAGGAAAGGGAAAAGAGAGAGGAAAAGAAAATGAAAAGAGGGAAGAAAGTAAGGAAAAGAAATGGGGGAAAAGGGAAAGAAATTTTAAGGAAAGAAGGGAGAATAAAGAAATACAAAGGGAAAGAAAAGGAAAGGGGGAAAGAAAGGAAGAGTAGGGAAAAGAAATGGGAAAAATAGGAGAAGGAAATAAAAGGAAAGAAAGGAAAAGAATGGGGGGAAATGGAAAAAAATGAAATTGAAAGGAAAGGAAGCGGAAAAGGAAAAGCGAGCGGTGGTGCCCTGAGGGGCCGGAGCCTGTCCCTGCCCCACTCCTCCCGCAGCCGCCTCTGCCTCATCGTCGGCTTTTTAAAAACTTTTCCTTTTTCTTTTTTTTTTCCCTATTTTTTTTCCTTTCCTTTCCCTCCAGTTTCACACCCGGCTGCTCCTGCAAACAGAATGGCCCGGCCGAGCCTCCCCCCGGGGGGGCCCAGGCCCTGTGGGGCTCCTGAACCGCTGTCCATCCTTCCTTTCACCCTTCCATCCATCCCTCCATCCTTCCTTCCATCCATCCCTCCATCCTTCCTTCCATTCCTCCATCCGTCCATCCATCCATCCATCCATCCATCCATCCATCCATCCATCCATCCATCCATCCCTCCCTCCATCCTTCCTTCCATTCTTCCATCCATCCCTCCATCCTTCCTTCCATCCATCCATCCATCCATCCATCCATCCATCCATCCATCCATCCCAGCATCCATTTCAGCATCCATCCCTACATCCCTCCATCACTCCTTGGATCCTGCATCCTTCCTTCCATCCCTCCATCCCTCCATCCCTCCATCCATCCATCCTTCCCTCCATCCCTCCATCCATTCACCCCCCCAGAAGCACCATCCCGGGCCCGATGCAGCTTTTCCCGTCCTCACATTCCCGTTTCCCGGGTGGATTCCATCCCTCCCGCTGTCCTGGCTCTCAGGTGCTCGATGGGGCAGCAGAAACACCTGTCCCTGTTGTCCGGAGCTGATCCCGGGATTTTCGGGCTGTTCTAAAGAATACAGCTCCTTACAGAGAATTTTGGGGGAAAAACTCGATTGCGAGGACTGTGGGCATATTTTTTCCACTTTTTTTTTTGTCCTTTTTACCTTCCTTTCCCTCCCTATTTTTTATTGCCTAATTTTATTTTTTCTTTTCCTCTTTTTTTTCCTTTTACCTTTTCCCCCTTTTTCTTTTCCTTTTACCTTTTTCCCCCTTTTCCTTTCCTTTTACCTTTTCCCCCTTTTCTTTTCCTTTTTCCTTTTCCCCATTTTTCTTTTCCTTTTTCCTTTTCCCCTTAATTTTTTATTATTCTTTTAATTTTATTTTTTCTTATTTAATTTTTTCTATTTTTTTCTTTTTTCCTTTTTTTTAAGAGGGATTTGGTTTCTTTCTTTTTTTTTTTTAGTTTTGTTTTGCTTTATTTTAGTTCCCTTTTTTTCCCAATAAAACCAACCATTACCAAATCCACCTTTCCCACCCCCGACCTCCCTTTCCTCTGCTCCATCAGGAATATACAAATATTCCTCTCACCACCGCTGGACCCCATAAAAAACATCGCAGTGAGCGAGCAAAAAAAAATCCCCCCGACCTCCTCTGGCTGTTCCCGCATCCCCCGGCCCCGCAATCCTGGCTTGAGCTGTCCCAGAAATGCGGAGCTGGCGGATTCACCATCAGCCTTTAGTATTTACTTTCCTGAAGGTTACACAGGGCAGAGGGAACAAACTTCAAACCTTTTTTTTTTCCCTCCTCCCCTTTTCCATCCTCTTCCCTACCTGTTTTTTTTTTATGTGGTTTCTGGATTAGTCTAGTGCGGAGCCGAAGCGGACTTTCTGCAGCAGAAATACAGGATTAGGACTATTTCTGGAAGAAAGGGAATAGTGTGAACTGCCTTGAGCCTGCGATAGTCTAAAGCAGAATTACAGCTTGTAAAATAGGTCTCCATCAGTTTCCCAGGAGACGGGTTAAGCCCTACTTGGGTGTTCCAGCTCTTTTTAGAACCACTAATAATTAGTCTCATCTCACCCCCGAGTTGTCCGGTTGGGTTTTTTTTTCTTTAAGATCATCACTAAATGCACTTTTTGCCTGCGATGCTGCCGGCGCGGGCAGGGCAGGCAGGGCCGGCTGTTTCCAGCACCGCGTTTATCCCGGGGGGAAAGGTTTGGGGGGCGTTGGGAACCCTCCGTTGCCCACCGGGGTTTCCCCATCCTGTGCCATCCTCTTTGTGCTTTGATGTCTTTGGAGCCATCGCTGCATGTCATTAGGGGCCCGAATAATTAAAAAAAAAAAAAGGAAAAGAAAAGTAGTGGGGTTTCCTCCATTCCTGGAGGAAAATAAAATAAAAGAAAGTAAAAATATGGATAACGGAGGGAAGGGAAGTGGCTGGATCGCTGCTGATTTGGGGGCTCAGGCCCTGCAGCCTCTGTGCCCGATCCGTCTCAACCTTCCCAAATCCCAGCCGATGCCACCCGCTTTTCAAAAAAAAAAAAAACCTAAATCAGGATTTGAGGGGAATTAACGGGAAAACGGAGCCGGGCGCTCGGCCCCGCCGGGAGCCGTGGCAAAGCAATCCGGGAGCGAGCTGGGATGCTCGGGGGAGGAAAAGGGGGAAAACCACCCGAGAGGAGCGGGAGGAAGGGCAGGACTGCGGGAAAGAAGTGCGGGGACGGGGACCCGGGAGGGATGGGCGGGATGGCCCCTTGGCACTCGTGTCCCCCTCCTAGCGCGGGCGACAGGCGTGTAATGACGGGTAATTGGGCTGGCGCGGAGCTGCTTTCGATGAATTATTGAGAGCCCATTAGCGCCGGGGCGATGTCACCTGGCACGGCCGCGCTGGGACACGGGCACGGGCAGCCCGAGCTGTGCCCCCTCCTCGTGCCCTACACCCCTCGCACCCCCGACAGCCACCCTGGTCCATCCCCGCGTGGGCGATGCCACTCGTGCCCGTGCCCGGCTCCGGTGAATCTCGGGAAGGGCCGCGCCGAAACTCCCGGTTTTCCAGGGAAAAACGCCTGGGGAATTATTTTATCCCCTATTTTTCTGCTGACGCGGATGCTCAGCCGTGACCTGCCCACGGCATCGACGCCGGCACCGGCACCGGCACCGGCTCTTCCCTCTGTCCCGGCCACGGGAGAAACCCCCGCCCGTGGGGAGGGCACGGAGTGGCCGCTCCCAGCCCGGAACAAAAGATTGTCAGGGAGCCGGGGAGGACAAACGAGGGGGAAAGGGAGAAGGCAGCTAAAATGAAAATAAGCATAAAATCTAGAAGTAAAGCCCTGGAGTCCGGCTGGGAGGAGCGGGAGGAGGCGGGAGCCGGTCGCGCACGGCCCCGTCCCTCTCCAGACAGAGCCACAACGACTTCCCCCACGCACCGCCGGGTTTTGGGATAAAACGGGCAGAATCGGGGCCCCGAGGCGGCCTGGCCCCAACCGCAACCCATTCCCACCTGGGCTGCCCCCCGACACCCCTAAATAACCCCACTTTGCTCCCGTCCCCTGCTCTGCACCGGCTCCAACGCTGGGAGAGGGATCCTCTAAAATGCAGGGGCGAGGAGAAGGGGAGCATCTCCATCCCTCCTCTATCACTCCATCCATCCCTCCATCCCTTCATCCATCCCTTCATTCTTCCATCCATCCCTCCATCCTTCCATCCATCCCTCCATCCCTTCATCCATCCCTCCATTCATCCATCCCTCCATCCCTTCATTCATCCATCCCTTCATTAATCCATCCCTTCATTAATCCATCCCTTCATTAATCCATCCCTTCATTAATCCATCCATCCATCCATCCATCCATCCATCCATCCATCCATCCATCCCTCCATCCATCCCTCCATCCGTCCCCCCGCGCCTCGCGGCCTCCGGGCCGCTTCCCTCGCCCCCACCGGCTCCAAGGCGAGCTGAAGAAGAGGAGGAGGAGGAGGGAGGGCTGGCAAAGAAGCAGAAGGTGGGAGCTGAAGGCGAAGGAGAAGGAGGAGAAGGAGCGGCGGGTGTCCCCTACCTGCGCCCCGGCCGCCGGCCCGGCTCTGCGGGAGCTGGGAGCATCCCGGCATTTATTGGAGCTGAAACTCTGCGACTGTTGACTTTAGCACAAAGCAAAGATTTCGCTGCCCGCTAGTTTAAAAATGAATATTTTACCAAGATATCGATCAGCTTTATAAAATTCAGTTAAGCACAATGGCTCCAAAGGAGGGGGGGTGGAAGGAAAGGGGACGCAATATAATATCTGTGTAAATTTGCTGAAGTATGACGTGGTGGGGAAAGTTTACCCTCCTGGAATTTGGATCTAGATTCCACCCCCCCACCACCCCGCCTCGCCTTTTTTTTTTTCCCTCCTTTTTTTTTTTGTTTACTGAGTTTGTTTATTCACAGATCACGGTTGCTTAACCAGGCAGGAGAAAAATTCACTTGCTGTAAGGCTGGGGGCGGGCAGGTTGTGTGGGGAGGGGGGGGGAAATGCCAGAAGGAGGGGAAAGTAAAAGAAATAACGTCTAGCGGGCAGAATTTTTTGTGTCTTTCCTCCTTTTTTGGCCATTTCTCACTCAAATCATCGTTCTTGTGTTTCAGAGTGAAGCGAGGCAGAGGAAGGGGAAAGGAAAAATTATAAAGGAAGGGAAATAACAGCGGGAGAAAATGAAAGGAGGGAGGAAAAAAGGAGGAAGGAGAGGTAGAGGAAGGCAAATAAAAGAAGGGGAGAAAAATAAAAGGGAGGTAGGAAAACAAGAGGTGATAAAGGCAGGGGAGAAAAATAAAAGGAGGGGAGAAATAAAAGCAGGAGAAAAATAAAAGGAGAGGGTGAAATAAAAGGAGAGGGAAATTAACAGGGGGAGGAAAATATAAGGGAGTGGAAATAAAAGGGGAGAAAAATAAAAGGGAGAGGAAAAACTAAAGGGAGGCAGAAATAAAAGGGGGGAGAAAAATAAAGGGAGGGAATAAAAATAAAGTGGGGAAGTAGAAGGGGAGAAATTAAAAAAAAAATAAAAGGGGGAATAAAAGGAGGAAAGAAAAATAAGGGGAAATAAAACCGGGTGAGTTAAAAGGGGAAGGAAAAAATAAGAGGGGAGAAATAAAATAAAAAGGGAACAATAAATAAAGGGAGGGGGGAAGAAAAAAGCGGGCTAAAGCGCCGGTGGTGGAGCGGCGATCCGAGCGGGATCTGGCGGGGGGATCTGGCCGCGGCCGGAGGCGGGGGCGGGGGTCGATGTCCCCAAAGCGGCGACACCCCCGCGCCCGTGCTCCGGCCCTGCGGGAGCCTTTTATGTGCTAATGAAACACATTGCATGCCCCGGTTCACAACGTGTGTGTCCTTGGCGTATAGAGACCGACACATTGCAGCCTGGAGCCCGGTTTTGTTTTTGGGAGGGTTTTTTCTTTCCCCTCTCTCCCCTCCTCCCCACCTCTCCCTTTCTCCCCTTTTCTCTTCCCGCGGACAATGCGGAATTTTAAGAAGGATTTGAATGTTATTTCGGAAAGCAACATCTATGAGTGCCGTAAACGCGTGGGAAAAACAACAAGTGGTTGGGAAGACGGGGAGAGGGGAAAGGAATGAGCGTTTCTGCGTGGCCGGGGCTGTCAGTGGGCACCGGAGGGTCCCGGTGGTGGGGCCGGTGGCTTGGAGAGCCCGGGAGGTACTTAAAATAAACCTGTTTATGGTGTTTAAAATAAAGCGCTGCGGGTTTTTCGCTGCGGGTTTATCCCCCGCGGATAACCTGGGATCCCGCTCGGGGAAGGGAAGGGATGCGCTGTCCCTGAGAGCCCCAAATCCCTCCCAAATAACACTGCCCGGTTGAAATTATTCCTCCAGGATCCAGTACGGGGATTTGGGGAAAGGGGGAGCACGGGGGGGATCCCCATTTCCCACCTCCGGGCTTTGAAGGGGGACAGGGGCTGCCCCTGGCTGGGAATGGTGGGGTCTGGAAGGGATGGGGGAGACTGGCAGGGATGGGGGAGACTGGAAGGAATGGGGGAGACTGGAAGGGATGGGGGAGTCTGGAAGGGATGGGGGAGACTGGAAGGGATGGGGGAGTCTGGAAGGGATGGGGGAGACTGGAAGGGATGGGGGAGACTGGAAGGGATGGGGGAATCTGGAAGGGATGGGGGAATCTGGAAGGGATGGGGGAGACTGGAAGGGATTGGGGAATCTGGAAGGGATGGGGGAATCTGGAAAGGATGGGGGAGACTGGAAGGGATGGGGACAGTCCTGACAGGGATGGAGGGACCCAGCCGGGAATAACTTGGTCTCGGCGGAGATCTCGGGGGTCCCGGCAGAGATGTCAGGGGTCCTGGAAGGGATGGAGGCATCCCGGCAGAGAGATGTGGGAGATCCCACCCGGGAATGGAGGAGTCCCGAGATGTCGGGTGTCCCAGAAGGGTTGGAGGGATCCCGGTGGCGGTGTCTGGGATGGCAGAAATCCCGGCCGGGGATCGCAGAGATCCCAGCCGGGGATCGCAGATATCCCAGCCGGGGATTGCGGAGGTCCCGGCCGGGGATCGCGGAGATCCCAGCCCGGGGTGTGGGAGATCCCAGCCGGGCAGGGCGGGGGTCCCGTCGGGGCGGCGGCGGAGACGGGCGAGACCCGACGGAACAGAGAATGCAGCGGGAAAAAAACCGCCAATAACACTTTAATGGAGTTTGCGGCGCTGTGGCCGGTGGCTACCAGAATACACATTTATAAGCCATAAATAAAGCATACAGAAACGATAAATTAATCGGATCCAAGTAGTTTACTCTCCCGGTAACATCAAGCGTTTGTTTCAATTACAACGATCTATCCTGCCCTTTTTTTTAATTATTATTATTTATTTTTTCCTATTTTTTCTCTTCCCCCCCCCTCCCAGCCCCAGCCCCGTTTCCCCCTTTTTACAACATTACAAGACTTTTGGTCCTCGGATTCCAAACTAGCGCGGGTTTCACAATAAAGGAGGGTTTCGTTTTCCTCGTGGGGTTTTTATTTTGCCCCCGTCACTTCCACACAAAAAAATAGATATATTTATACCTCCTTGCGACGACGACAACGAAAAAAATAAAAATAAGCCCGAGAGAACCCCCGCCTGCCCATCCCCGAGCCCCCCAACCCGCCCTCCCCACCAAAACAAACCACCCCACAAGGCAAACCAAGGGAATCGCAGCCCCCGCGGGTGGCTTTGGGCCGGGGAGGGAGGGGGTGACCAACACGCCTGCCCTCGGCATGGGCTCGCGAGACACACGGCTGCTGTTTCCCGAAGGGATGCAAACATCTGGAGCCAACAGAAAAAAAATAGATATATATATATATATGTATGTATATGTACCGTGCTCGCCAGCGCTGAGTCCGCCGCGCTGCTGGGGGGGCTGCCAGGGGGCACCGGGGGCTCTCCCCTCTCTCCAGGGGCGCTTTTCCCCGCTCCCCGTTTAGGAGGAGTTCATGATGGGCCGGGAATACACACCTTGGTAGTAAGAAGTCTCTCCGGCTAAAGGGGAGGACTCCAGGCCGGGTTTGTTCGTTACGGGCGCCATGGCCAGGCTGCCGGGCATGGGCGAGGCGTAGCCCGAGTAGTGCATCACCTGCTCGTAGGCCTTCAGGTCCATTTTGGGGTGGTGGTGGTGGTGGTGGTGGTGCGGGTGGTGGTGCTGCTGCTCCGAGGAGGACATCAAGTTGTTGATGGAGAAGGGGTGGTTGAAGGCGTAGTGGTGCTCGGGCTTGAGGTGGGCGTCGTGGGGCAGCCCGGCGTGCGGGGGGGCCAGGAGGTGCTGGCCCGGCGAGGCCGAAGGCTCCCCGGGGCTCAGCCCCGCCGTGCCCTTCAGGTCGGCCAGGGCGCGCTTGTGGTCCTGGCACGGCGAGGCGCTGGCCGGGGACTCGGCACCGGCAGAGCCCTCGGAGCCCCCCGAGGAGCTGCCCTCGCCCAGGGGCTGGCTGGGGGGCTGCCCGGGCCCCTTCTTGCCCCCGCCGCCCGCGCCGCCGCCCGCGCCGCCGCCCTCCTTGGCCGCCAGCTGCTTCTCGCACTTGAAGCGCTTCTGGCGGCGCAGGTAACAGCCGTTCTCGAACATGTTGCCCGAGTCGGGGTGCAGCGTCCAGAAGGAGCCTTTGCCCGGCTTGTCCGGGGAGCGCGGCACCTTGAGGAAGCAGTCGTTGAAGGACAGCGAGTGGCGGATGCTGTTCTGCCAGCGCTGCTGGTTCTGGCGGTAGAAGGGGAAGAGGTCCATGATCCACTGGTAGATCTCGCTCAGCGTCAGCATCTTGTTGGGCGACTGCTGGATGGCCATGGTGATGAGGGAGATGTAGGAGTAGGGCGGCTTGGCGTGCGTGTAGCTCCGCCGGTACGTCTTGGGGTCCCGCGAGCGGTTCAGGTTGGACTGCCCGTAGATGGGGCTCATGGAGTTCATGTTGGTGTAGGGGGCCAGGGCGTTCATGGAGCCCGCCTGGCCTCCCATGGGGCTCATGCTGGGGCTCAGGTGGGCGCCCATCCCCGCCACGCCGGCCGAGCCCATGCCGGGCATGGCCCCCGCGCCGGGGGACATGCCGGTGAGCGAGGGGCTCATGCCCGTGTTGGCGTAGGACATGTTCATGGAGGTGGCGGCCGTCATGTTGGCCGTGGTGCTCATGGCCGACATGGTCATGTACGTGTTCATGCTGTTCATGCCCAGCCCCGCGTTCATGTTGCTCACCGAGGAGTAGCTCTGTGGGTGCAAGGGAAAGAGAGGGGGGAGATGGCAGAGAGGGGCAGGAGGGTCGCCCCGTGGTGGCCAAGGGCAGGCGGACAAGCGGGGGACAGTGGGGGACACCCCCAGCCCAGCCCTGCCCGGATCGTCGCCAGTGAGAGGCTCGGCAGCCCCTGAGCTCCGCGGGGTGGAGGGGCAAGGGTTAAATCCCGGAGCGGGAGGGGTTGTTTTTCTCCTTAATGAAAAACAAATATAATTTTATATATGTTAAATAAGAGACGGGCTGGCAGCAGGATCGGCGGAGCCGTCCCGGGAAGGAGAGTTGCAGGAAGGGGAAGCGACACCGCTGCCCGGAGAGAGAAAAATACCTGGGAATAGGGAGGGGATGCAGAGGGGGGAGGAAAAAATAGGGAACAGCCGCCTGCAGCCCTACGGGCACCCGCGCCCCCCGCGCCCCCCGAGCCCCCCACCCCCAGCCCGGCTCCCCCACCCGCACTTCGGAACCCCCACCCGCAGCCCCGAGCCGCGGTTTGATGCCAAAGTTAATCTCGACTCGGGGCTGGGGTGGCGCGGGGACCCCGGCCGGGACCGGGGGGGACTCGGGGGGCGGCCGAGACCCGGCTCCTTCCTTACCTCGGGCTCCCCGTAGTAGTTGCTCCAGTCCGTGTGCTCATGGCCTTCCATTTTCACCGCTCCCAGCATACTGGAAGTGGAGTGCATGGCAGTTTAAAATTTAACGGCCACAACAAACGACGACAGAGAGCAACCAAAAAAAAAAAAGGGGGGGGGGGAGTGGAAAAAAAAAAAAAAGAAGGGGGGAAAAAAAGTCCCCAGCCCTCCCTCCCCTCCGCCGGAGCCTCTGGAGGAGGAGGAAGAGGAGGGAGGGAGGAAGGGGGGGATGGAGCGGCGCTGGGGCTGGGGTGGGATTTTTTCGCCGCCGCTCCTTGGGTGGGTTTTCGCAGCGCTTCGCGGCGAAAAGTCGCCCGGAGGCGATGGAGGAGCCGGAGGAGGAGGAGGAGGGAGGAGGGAGGAAGAAGAGGAGGAGGAGGAAGAGGAGGACAAGTGCTGCAGTGACGTGGGTGCCCGAGTGATATAGCACGGAGCGGCCGGGCGAGCCTCCAATCCCCAGGTCCTCGGCTGCCCATTTGAATAATCAGCTCACACCTAGGCGGGAGCGGCTCCTCCGCGGCCCCCCGCGCACCTCTCCGCGCCCGGCGCTGGGGCCGGCGGCGCCCCGGGGCTCCCCGACCACCCCCGCACCCCGCTGTCCCCCCGCCTCTGCAGGGCGACAATTCCCATCACACCTCCCGCTCCCCGGGAAGCCCCGACGCGACTGTCGCCCCCCTCCCCAGCCCCGCGATGGGAGCAGCTCCCCCGCAGCTCCCCGAAAACATCTGTGTGTCCCCCCGCGGCCCCCCGGCCCCGCCCCACGCACCTTTTCTCCCCGCCGCTGCTCGGCGGTCCCGGGGGTCCGGCTGCGCCCCCCGCCCGTCCCCCCGGCAGGTCGGTCCCCGCCGCCGCCGCCGCTTTTCCCGGGGCTCCGGCTCCTCCCCGGGCTCCGGCTCCGACTCCTGCAACAAAATCGCGACTAAACCAAGCGGGCACGGCGGGGAAAGGGCGGGGGAGCGCCGTCGGGGGCGCGGGGGCTGTCCCGGTGCGGGTCCCGGTGCGCGCCGTCGGGGCTGAGCCGCTCCCGCTGCCGAAGCGCCTCGGAGTGGAGGAAAGAAGGAAAGGAGGAAGGGAGGAAGGAAGGAAGGAAGGAGGAAGGACAGACGGACGACAAGAATCACCCCCTCATCCCCAGCTCCAAAACACCCCCCCGGCTCCCCCGCCCGCCCCATCGGCGCTGTGGGCACGGCGGAGGCTCCAGGCGGGGTCCCACGGACGAGGGGGCACCGAGGGCGGCGGGGAGAGACACCGAGGGGCTTCCCTCCACTTCCAGCACCCCCTCCCAGGGCCGGGCTGGGCCCGTGCCTCCCCCGGCAACATCCCTGTCCGCCCCTCCTGTGCCGGGGTTCGGCCCCGCCGCCTCCGCCGCCCCCGGGAGCTGTTCCATGAATTCCCACCTATATCTGCCCACAGTAAAAAAAAAAAAAATCCTAACCGCAAACCTTATTTATTTATTTATTCAATTATTTATTTCTTTATCACTCGCCCTCCAGAGGGATCCCACCACTGCCCCCACCCCGCCGAGAGTTTATACACACCCCCCAGAGAGCAGAACTTCACCCCCCTGCCCTGGGAACACCCCTGAATTCCCCCTCGGGACTCTTTCCTGGGAGGAAACAGGGAAAAACCTCCCTCAGGAGGCATCGCCAAACAACCCCACTCGCCTCCTCTAGGAGGGCACGTTTCTATCGCGATAGCCGCGCTAGTGGCCAGCCCGCCTCTCTCCCTCCAACCCCACCCGCGTTCTGGCTGGATTTGGGGGATTCGGGACCTGGTTTGGGCCAGGATGAGGGAGGACACCCCCAAAAAGAGGGAGGGGCAGCCCCTGTCCCGCCCCCAACAGCGGTGACGGGGCGCCCCCTGTCGCCTGTCGTGAGTCCGTGGGACGGGGGTGGTTGCGATACCCCCGGGGAGGGGACCCCAGGGACCCCCCAGTGTGGGTGCTGGTCACTCTGAGGGGCTCCCAGGGGTGACCCCACCTGCTCTCAGTGGTTTCTCCTCACCCCAATCGCCCATCCTGCCTGGCTGGGGGTCCTGGGTTTGGTGCACCCCGAGATCCAAATCTCTGATTTCAGCATCTCCAGGGAGTTTCCTGCTCCTTGGGAGCACCATGGAGGGCAGTCCAGAGGCTCAGGAAGGGGCAGCTCTGGGAGAATTCAGGATAATTCAACATGCTGGGCATGATGAGCATCACCAGCCCCAGGATCCTGTGCCCACTCCCAGCTGGATGCAGCAGTTTGGGGTGAGCTCTGGTTGGCTTTGGCATCCCCTTTTCCCTCTGACCACGAGGTGCAGGAGGTGAGTGTGTGCTCCAGAGTGTGTGCTCCAGCATGGCTGCATCTGGCAGGGAAGCTCCAAGAGAGCTCCAGAGAGGGAGGACAGAGGCCAGAGGGAGAATTTCCCTGTGCAATAAACTCTCCCACCTTCAAGCCTTGGCCCTGCAGATGTTGGGACAGACGTTTGCCTCTGGCACCTCCACACAAGGGGCGGCAGGAGGGGCTCACCCCATCCCCGAGCTTGGTGGCTCCTGAGTCTCCTGATTTTTTGCTATTTATTAAAGTGTCTTCTATCCCCCATCAGGTCCTCAGGACTGGGAATTTTGTCACCCCCCAAAGCTGAGGTTTTTCTCCCTGGTGTGGGCTGGGAGCTGCTGCACAGAGTCCTTTTTCCTCAGATTTTACCCCAAAACCTTTGCTTGAGGCCCCTCCTCAGCTACTGAGAACATCCCTGCTGGTGGTGCTGCAGCCCCAACACTTAAATCCCATTTGGCTTCTTTTGGATTGTCTGTCCCACAGCCCCACTGTCCCACCCTGCCTGGCCAGGAAGGACCATCCATGGAGTGAGAACCTGTCCTGGTCCAACACATCCTTCGTGTCACAGGGAATGGGGATGCCCATGCCAGTCCACTGATGCAGACACAGCACTGAGGGTGAACCACAACCATCTCCTCCTCAGACAAAGGCTTTGTCTCTGGAACACGAGGGCACAGAGCAACGCCAACATTTGTATTCAGCAAGGTGGGCCTGGAAAAGCAGTGGGTGGGCTGGAGGTGGCTGGATCTGGGATGGATCCCCGAGGCTCCGCTCTCACAAACAACCCCCTCCTGCTTCCTGCTCTCCCAAGGGCAGCTTCTCACATGGATAAAATAAACGTGTCTGAAGAGAGCAGAAAAAAGAAGCAGCACAATACAAATTCTTGCCTGAAGAGGAACATTTTTAAGGAAACCAAAGAATGTTAAAAATTAAAATTAAGAATTTTCAGCGCTGCTTTATTTAAACACACCCGGCTGTGTTACGGAGAGACACGATTGCTGCTCTTTAATATTTAACTAATATTTATTTTAAATTTAATTTTTAAATTATGCTCTTATTTGCATTGGGAGCCATGAGTTGGGGAGGCATCTCCCCCTTCCCAAGGGATGGTGGGCAGGAGTCGGAAGGTGTTTTGTCCACCTCCATCACTCGCAGCGATGCCAATGCCTTACCTTGCCCTCCACAACAAGCAGGGTAATTATCTCCCTTCCTCTGATAATTATCATAATTAATCCAGCATAATGAACTCTCCCAATTGCGCCGCTCCTTCAAACTGAGTGTGGTGTTGGTTTTTCTCCTTTGATTGAGGAAATTGGGAGAAGCGGCAGCGGAGAGAGGGAAACACTTCAACAAGGACCAGGAGGATTGTGAGACACAAAAGGCAACTTGTACGGTGGCACCAGGATTTATTGAGGCCTGTCCCTGATAAGACATGGAAATTATGGATGAATCAATGCCTGGAGGTACTTGGGGAAGAGCAGGGAGATGGGACTGAGATGGGGAGAGCAAAGGGAGAAGGTGGAGCTGGGCAGGGAAGCTGCCATTGCCCTTGTGCCATGGGCTGCCTCTCACTGGGTTTGTTCCAAATTTTTCTTTTAGGATGCTGGGAAGAAGCTCTTTGTAAGGTCAAGAGCTCTGCTGGTCTGGGAGTATCCCCAGGAGCTTTGTCTGCAACAAGAACAAACCACTGGAGGATGGTGATGATGATGATGATGATGATGATGACTATTATGATGATGATGATGATGATGATAATGATTATGATGATGAGGATGATGATTATGATGATGATGATACACATTCCTGAAGTGGGGAATTAGGCTGGAAAGAGGCTGAGCATCCCCACTGAAGCCGAGCTGTCAGCACATCCCATTGTTCAGTACCAATATGGGATCCACACCAGGATCCTGCTCCTGATGGTGCCTCTGGAGTTCCCGTAAATTCTATGGAGCACATCAGGAAAAACTGCTCTGCTCACTGAAGGATTTGGAGGGGAACCACCAAAATTCCCCTTTTTCCCTCACCCACGGAGCTTCTGGGCTGGAACAGGTGCTGGGAGCAGCAGCACCACTGGGAGTTACCACAATTACACCGGACAATATTGACTCAACTCTTTGAAGAACTCCACAACCAAGTCCCTCCTAATTAGATTCAACATTTAACGGGAATTCTTAATTCTGGGCAATATTTTCTAAGGCCTTAACAAGTCTAACAAAGGAAAAGCCAAGAGTGTGCAAAACTTTTGTTGCTTTAATATCTGATGCAGAGCCCAAGGAGATCAGTCCTTTTAACATGGCAATGATATCCTCCAATCTCAGGATCTCAGGGGCTCCACCACAGACAAACTGCCTCCATCCACATGGATTCCTGAGGATCCAGACAGTCAGGAAATGGCTGGCATCCCTATTTTTGGCATATTCAGTCCCTATTTTAATGTTCTTCCCCACTCTGTAATTATTCAATGTGCCAATGAAGGTAACGAGCTGCTGGAATGGGTGGTTGGCACCACAAAGTAAAATAAACCCCTGGAAGTGCCTGAAGGATGTGATGGAGAGGGGAATAAAGTCCCATTACCCCTCAGGAATTACCCCTCAGGGATGGAGGAGATTATCCCAATGGGAATAAGAGGTCCCCAAGAGGCATCTGGGACAACTCTTCTAATGGTCCCTGGGGACAGTGACAACCCAAGGTGGGGATCTCGGTGGCCCCAGCATGCAGAGATGGTGTGATGGGCACTGATGGGACCACAGTGGGCATCCACCACTAGGAAGGGGTAAAAACCCTCTCCCAGGATCCCACCAACCTTCTGGAAAGGCTCTGGAGCAAACCCAGCAGCATCTGCTGGCTGTTTACCATGGGCCACGTGACACCCCAGTGCTGGTTCCCTCCACCAGCACATTCTGCTGGGTAAACAAGATGCTCAGACATCTGGAATGATGGCCAGGGGAGAAGGCAGGGGGTGGAAAACTGGGAGCTGGCAGATCCAGCTCCAGCTCCTCTGGTTTCACCCAACAGCAGAGGGAGAAGGAGCTGAGAAGGGAGATGCCCAACGATCCTGCTGTTCCAGTTCAAGAGAGAAAGGACAGAAAGTCTTCCTTGCCCCCCAGGAAAGTCCTGCCATGGACATCTTGTCCAGTCAGGCAGGGGAGGTTTCACCTGGCTGACCAAGGTATTCAGGTTTTGGGTTCATTCAGGGAAATATTTTTTATGTTTAATGATCAGTTGCTGAAAACTGAAATGTCTTTGGTTTTACAATAAGAAAACAAACAGAAAGAACGGAATATGGAGCCTCCTCCCCAAACCCTCTGCTTTAACAGCTCCCTGTTATTTCCTAACAAACCCCCTTGCTGCTGGAAACCTTGCAGCCTGGAGAGGGTGCTTCAATTCCCACAGGGAATTTGCTACTGAGTGAGTGGGATAAAGTGGCCCCAGTGCAGCCCAAGGTGGTCCAGAGCATCATCCAAGGTGCAGGATTAAGGCAAGGTCCTCATTAGGGAACCTGATTAGCAAATTAGGGACCCAGTTCCAAAAAGTTCGACACATCCCATAAAAAGGAAGGGATGTGACCAGTCAAACCAGTTACAGGGGCATCCCATGGGGTCCAAGCCCATCAGAGGCTCCTGATGCTCAGGAGAATGGAGACAGGGGATTGCAGGGTTTGGAGCCACCTAGGGCCCAGGATAAGGGTGGGAGAAGACCCCCTATGGATGAAGGAGCTGGAAGGGGCGATGTCGGTGGGGCCGGGGCCGGAACACGGAGGCAGGAGCTGCCCAGGCTTTCCCATCACACTGAGAGGCTGCTTTGCCCAGGAGATCCATCTCCCACAGCCTCTGCGAGGGCTCTGACAGACATTTATAGCCCTGTGAGTCATTACCGGCCTTGTTTAAACCAGTTATACCTGGCCAAGACCTTGAAAATAGCTCCATTTATCCCGAGCGGCTCCTCGCGCGTATAAATAGCAGAGCGAGGCCGCTCCGAGCCCGGGGATCCAAGCACCGGGTTCTGCTGGGAGAGCTCTCTGTGCCACCCCCCTGTCCCCTCCGGGCTGCCATGGGCACCCTGCTGCTCCCGGGGCACCCCTTCTCCCTTTGTGCCCCATCCACAGCCGGGAATGAGGTGTCTGTCCCTGGCAGAGCCGTTGGCCAAACAGCCGGAGCGGAGCTTTGTGCTCCGAGAACGCCCCAGAGCTTGGGCTCGGGCCCTGTCTGGGAGTCTGCGGTTCCACGACCACAAATAACAGCCCAGGATCACCCCATCAATCTGCTCGGGGTGGGCACAGACCTGTGGCTGTGCCACGAGCGCCCGCCCCGGCGGGAGGGGGTGGTGGCACCGCGGTGGCAGAGGGACACCCATAGCCCGTCACCCTCGGCCTGGCACAGCTGGGACTGTGGCTCTGGAATGGGCACCCTGTGCCAGGGGCATCCCAGCACTACACCTACAGATCTCTGCCACCTGCAAGGGGATTTGAATCCCATTCCACTCTTTTCCAGGGAAAAAAAATTTCAATTTTGTGCTTTAGGATCCAGGAAAGCTTTGAGTGTGTGATTGGCTTAACTTCTGCTCAACAAATGTTCACCTGGCTCAGAAATCCTTTGTTTCTGCAAAAAAATAAATTTAGTTATTCCAAATCCCACCTCGGGGTGAGAACAAACCTTTGGCACCTGCTCTCAGCTGAACCCAGGGCTTTGGGGCTCTAAATCAGTGGGTTTGGGCTGCAAAATTCAGTGCCTTTGGCTGCTAAATCCGATGGGTTTGGGCCACTGAATCCAATGTTTTGGGCCACTAAATCCAGTGTTTTGGGCCAATAAATCCAATAGGTTTGGGCCACTAAATTCAATGTTTTGGGCCACTAAATCAAATGTTTTGGGCCAATAAATCCAATGTTTTTAGGCCAATAAATCCAATGTTTTTGGGCCAATAAATCAAATGTTTTGGGCCACTAAATCCAATGTTTTGGGCCACTAAATCCAATGCTTTTGGGCTGCTAAATCCAATGTTTTTGGCTTCTAAATCCAATGGATTTCCAAAGGAGAGCATTTCCCTGCAGAGAGATGGAAAAGCTCCATGATGGAGGTGGCTCTGACTCTTTCCAAACATTTCTTCTCCCCCTCCCCTCTCTCTGATCTCTTTTTTTTTTATTTTTTTCTCAGAGGAAACCTTGCCCGAATCAACACCCACCCCCCCCCCAGGAATGGTTTTACACGGCTGGGACGGCACTTTCTGCTGGAAAATCTTCCAATCAGCTGCAGTCCCGAGCTGGGCTTATTTTTCACAAGTTTTCTGAGTGCGTTTTGTTTTGGTGCCAGAGTAAAGAGCTGGAGGTCCAGACTCCAGCCCAACCTGTACCACCAGCACCCTCACTGCGTTTGGGGAGGAGAGGCCTCTGACCCACATTCCCAGCCCGGGAAGGAGCGGGGTTATCCCTTAGTATCCCTGATTCTCCTCTGAGCATCAGAGACACCGGGAAGAAAACCACCATCTCCCCCCCCCCAAAAAAAAAAGCAACCTCCGGGTGTTTTGCAGCCTCCAAATCCCCGCTCCGGAGGGTGGAACAACCTTAACCAGAGCTTTTTAAAGCTCTCCCACCTTTGCCTCCTCTCTTCCTCCGGGAAGGTGTCCCGGCGGCGGCAGAACAAGACGGCTACAGACGGGCTGCTGGAAGCCGGCGGCGCGGAATACACTGGGAGGCCTTTTTTTCCTTGGAAAATATTTCCACGCCGCAGGCTGCGGTGACAGCGAACATTCCTGCCGGGGCTGGCGTGGGGAGGCATCACCCTGCGGGATGGCTGGGGCGCCCGGGGCGGCTCCTCCTGCCGGCCCTTCCCTTCGCAGGGTGCGATCCCGCTGCCTCTCCCGAGGGAGCAGCGCCCGGGCGCACAAAGGCTTTTTATGCTGGGAGGACTGGGGGTTGTTTTTCCAAAGGGGAGACGGGAGTAGCTGGCCCGGACCCCCGGGAGCAGCCAGGGGAGCCCTCGCAGCTCCACGTGCCCCCGGCTCGCCGGGAGAAAGGGAGGATTGTTAAAAACAACACGCGGGATCCGGAGCTGCTGTCGGGGAGCGAAAGCGGCGCGGGGAAGTCAGGGCTGTGGTTGTAAATCAACAGAGCTGCTGCTATTTCCATCCGTTTGGGAGCAGGGACGGGCCCCCCCAGCCCAGGTGTGTGCCGAGGGGATCTCGGGAGCTGCTACATGGAACACACGTGGGTTCGTTCCTCCTCTGGGCCTCCCTGGGCAATTCCAGCCCTATGGAGGCAAAGCAGGACCTCCCAGCTGCTCCTGGAGGCACCTGAGCAACCCCAAGGTCTTCATTTCTATTTTTTTTCCATGGATCAGAGAATACCAGAATTATTTGGGTGGGAAAGAACCTTAAAGCTCATTTGTTTCACCCCCTGCCACGAACAGGGACACCTCCCACTATCCGGGGTGCTTCAAGCCCCTTCCAACCTGGCCTGGGACACTCCCAGGGATGGGGCAGCCACAGCTTCTCTGGGCAACCTGTGCCAGGGCCTGCCCACCCTCCCAGGGAAGGATTTCTCCCTAATAGCCAATCTAAATTCACTTCCCTTCAGCTTAAAGCCGTTCCCACTTGTCCTGACACTCCATGCCATTATCAAAGATCCCAAATGATTATAGTTTGTCAAGCAGATACCCCAAACCCCTGGGAGCTGTGCTGGTGCCAGTCCAAGGGGCTCAGCTGGATTGCATCAGGAGCTACCCATGTCCTTCCTCTTCCCCAGCAAGAAAGAGCCATTCCCTGGGGCCATGCAATGGTCCAGTCCCACCCAGCCCTGATGACGCTGGGGAGCAGCACGGGCACCGCTTATCTGCAGGAGCAGCCTCCCTGTCTCCATCCCCGAGCCTTTCCAGCCCCGCTTTCCAGCTGATTCAATCTCTGCATAGGAGACAGAGCTCCCCGAGGTCTCCCATAGGAGTTAAATCCACTCTGGAGAGGACACGGGACCACTACACACCTCATCAGCCACGGCTCCACATGGGAACGGCGGGGCCGCTCCTTATCTCCGGAGATATCAGCTGTGGGTGTGCTGGGTGTGTCCTCATCCACCAGGACTGACCTGATGGAAGTACCTGGGTTATGGTTTATATGTTGGAGTTTATACTTGGGGTTTATCCCATCTCTCACAGGGAGGGCATTGCAGCATCCCGGTTTTCATGGTGAGGGTACCAGAGCATCCCAACTTCCATGGTGAGGGTGCCAGAGCATCCCAACTTTCCCTGCCAGCATCCTAAATTTCATGGTGAGGGTACCAGAGCATCCCAACTTTCCCTGTCAGCATCCCAGTGTTCATGGTGAGGGTACCAGAGCATCCCAACTTCCATGGTGAGGGTACCAGAGCATCCCAACCTTCCCTGCCAGCATCCCAACTTCCATGGTGAGGGTACCGGAACATCCCAACTTTCACTACAACACAGGACTTTCACTCCCCGTCTTTCCCCCTCCACTTCCATCACAAAAGATCCCCTAACAGGGTAACTTTCCCAATCCACAGAGGCCATCCTGCCTCTGGCCGCAGCATCCTTGCCCCCTGAGGCATCCCTGTATCCCAGACCCCCCCTCCACCCCCTGCCACTGCAAAATGAGGCTTTTCGCAGCCAGCTGCTCTCACGGGGAGGGAGGGGGGAAGTTGGGATGAAGCCGCATGCGGTGCCCCTCTCACTGCCCTCCCCCCTTGTCCGAATCCCTCCTCCCATTAACACCTCATCAGCTCCCGGAGTTCCCTGCAAACACAGCCCCCCCAGCCGAGGAAATACCCCGGGCCTTGTGATGCAGAGCCCCCGGAGCGGGAGGAGGATGAGGAGGAAGATGCTTCCTGGCCCTGGATGCGCAGCTGCCTCCAGCCCCGGCACCTCGGTGGGCAAACAGCACCTGGGAGGGCAGGGAGGCCAGGATGTGGATTCAGGAAGCGTCCCCGCATCCCGCTGCTCCCGAGCCCCTCCACATAGAGATGCTAATGGGCTCCCCATTATCCCGGGCCCCCGCTGCCCAAGGGGATGCTCCCCCTGCTCCCACCGTGCCGTGGGATTAGGAGCAGCGCGGGGGGCTCGGCTGGCACCCACCCGCCGGCCTTGGGAGGGAAGGGGGGCACGGGATTTATTCTCCGCTGGCAGCCGCAGCCATGAACGACGCGGTGACAAACAGCGGTCGCTGGCACCTCCTTTGTTGGGAAGGCTGCGGGAGCATCCGGAGCTGCGGCGGAGATAAAGCAGCGTGTCAGCTCCCTGGAGGTCAGGGCTGCGAACGGAGCCTGCGGGTTCCTCCCTGCCCGCTCCGCAAAACACAGGGAGCAGGACAAGCCTCAGGTGGAAACATCACTTGGGGCACTGAGAAAAGGGAAAGGAACTCACAGCCCATCCCGCTGCTGTTGGTTCCATCCCACAAGGATTAAAGCCCCCTCTTCCCTTCAGCCCCCTCCAACTTGTCCAAGCCACCTTCTGGGGCTCCCAGGATATCCTGAGTCAGAAGGGATCCACAAGGATCCTCAAGGCCAGCTCTTGGCCCTGCATCCCAAATATCCCATTGTCCAAATATTTGGTGACAGGGTTTGCCTATGGGAAACCTTTCTCCTGGCTTTGGTGACCCCAAAAGGTGATGTTTTGGTAAAGAAAAGCGTGTGCAAGAGTTTGTCCATGGGCAGGGGGAAGGGGCACTTCCCCATGGAAATTTGTAGCTCAGTGTGCTGGAGCTGCCTGTCCTATGGGGAAAAGCAGTTCTTTTGGAAAGGGGAATCACCCTCAGGGCAATCCTCAGCCAGCTGGGGTGGGATGGTCAGAATCCCTCCACACAGAGGGATCCTGCCTGGGGCTCCGTGGCATCATTCCCGAGGGATGTGGTTATTACCACCAGTGCTCCCTGTAAAGGTGGAGAGCAGATCTTTCTGCACAAATAGAATCTGTCTCACAATCAGAACTTATCAACCAGGAGACCTGGAAGCTCCAGTGGGGAAAATAAATCAATTTGGAAGCAAAGTGCTGGAGCAATCCCTGGTTATCTCCCAGTCTGTGGTGCCTCCGATAGGATCACTCTGGCAGTGGAAGCTCTGAGTGATGTAATCAGGGACAATCCCAAACTCTGGGCAGATAACACCCTTCCTTGTCCCTCAGACAGCTGGAATCAGCTCTGCCCCATTCCCCACGCTGGAATTTCACCAGAGGCTGCTCCCAGAGCTGCCTTGTGCTCAGGGTGGGTGCTTGTTCCTCTGTGGCACAGCCAGAGGCTGCATCCCGTGGGAGGGCAGGGATGGGAGCACTGCTGGGATCAGCACTGTCTCCTCCCTCCTCTCAGCAAAGGGGATGTGGAAATCCAGGTGCTGAACTGGTCAGGGAGCTCTGCCCTGGGCCTTGGGACAGCCAGGACAAGGCACATCCCAAGGGCACCCCCAGCTCTTCCCACTGCCAAAGCATTCCCTCCTACTCCCTGCTCCTTCAGTATGGGAAGGGCAGCTCTGCCTCCAGGTTTGGAACATCCACATTTCATCCCTCCCTTTGGGCTTCCAAGTGCTGAGCAGATCCCAAACCCCACCTCAACTTGGGCCTTTCCAAAGGGGCACAGCATCATTTGCCAGAGGCTGTCCAGGTTTCAGCACCATGCTTAAAACACCCCAAATTATTCCCTGTGCTCAGTGCAGCCACAGCATCCCCTATTTATGGGAACAGACCATTGTGTTTTGCCCAAGGAGAACCATGGAATATTGGAATTGTTAAGGTGGGGGAAGCCCTGTGAGATAATTGAGTCCAACTGTGTCCCAGCACTGCCAAAGTGACCACCAAACCACATTCCCAAGTGCCACATCCACAGGGCTTTTAAATCCCTCCAGGGATGAGGATTCCATGACTGCCCTGGGCAGCCCATTCCAGGATCTGACAACCTTTTCCTGAAGAAATTTTTCCTAATACCTACAGAAAGAGACAGCTGGGCCACAGCCCTCCCCCAGATGTGCTCAGAGGTTCACCACTGTCCCCAGCACGGCCACCCAAGGGTCTGTCCCACAGAGACCCCCCAGAGCATCCCTGTGATCCCCAAATGGGGCAGCCACGCACGAGGCGTTGGCGGGAAGAGCTCCCGGCAGCCTTGTTTGACTGAAATAATTTTATTTGAATACACTTTGCTATTTCAACACTTTTAAGGTGCAGGGGGTTATTTAAGATGGATTCAGTTTTAATCAGTTTAATGGGATTTTGTGTTTTTAGATGGAAGCGCCTCCAAATTGTCTGATTAACTTTTCAGAATCAATACGCTTAACGGCAAAGCACACAATTATCCCAGCAAATGAGCTCCAACGTGGCTCCTGCAGGAAAACCCACCCAGCTCCAGCCTGGGGGGGCAGATCTGCACCCAGGCCCCTTCCCCAGCTCCTGTTCCCTGAGGATATGGATCTGTCCCAGTCCCCTTCCACAATTCCTGTTCCCTGAGGAAATGGGGAGCAAAGATATGGATTCTCTTCCCCAGCTCCTGTTCCATGAGGAAATGGGGAGCAAAGATATGGATCTGTCCCAGTCCCCTTTCCCAATTCCTGTTCCATGAGGAAATGGGGAGCACAGGTGTGGATCTGTCCCAGTCCCTTTCCCAGCTCCTTTTCCCTGAGGAAATGGGGAGCACAGGTGTGGATCTGTCCCAGTCCCCTTCCCCAGCTCCTGTTCCCTGAGGATATGGATCTGTCCCAGTCCCCTTCCCCAGCTCCTGTTCCATGAGGAAATGGGGAGTACAAACATGGATTTGTCCCAGTCCCTTCCACAACTCCTGTTCCCTGAGGAAATGGGGTAGCCCAGGTGTGGATCAGTCTCTGTCCCCTTCCCCAAATCCTGTTCCCTGAGGAAATGAGGCAGCACAGACATGGATTTGTCCCAGTCCCCTTCCCCAACTCCTGTTCCCTGAGGAAATGAGGCAGCACAGACATGGATTTGTCCCAGTCCCCTTCCACAATTCCAGTTCCCTGAGGAAATGGGGAGCACAGATATGGACCTGTCCCAGTCCCCTTCCCAGCTCCTGTTCCCTGAGGAAATGGGGAGCACAGATATGGATTCTCTTCCCCAACTCCTGTTCCATGAGGAAATGGGGAGCACAGGTGTGGATCTGTCCCAGTCCCTTCCCCAACTCCTGTTCCATGAGGAAATGGGGAGCACAGATATGGATCTGTCCCAGTCCCCTTCCCCAGCTCCTGTTCCCTGAGGAAATGGGGCATATGGCTCCCTCCCAGTCCCTTCCCCAACTCCTGTTCCCCAGGAAGCACAGCCAGTGGGATGCCAAAGGAAAGCCACCGACTGCTTGGCTTGGCTTTCATGTTCTGTATTTTAATCACCACATGTTCAAGGCCCAAAAGAAGACCCAGATCCCTGGAAAAGCTGGGTTGGGCTTGCTGGCACACAGGGGTAGCCCCAAGCTGTCCCATTTGATCCCACTTCCCTGTCCTACCCCCTCAGCCACAGCTGTGGGAGCACATCCCTCTCTCACCCATCCCAACATCCCTCCCCATGGAGGACACAGGTCACTTCCAGCTCCCAAGTTATTCCCCCAGGCTCCAATATCCCCCTCGCTTTTGTCAAGTTGCATAATTTTTTGAACTTCCATACTTGAAAAATTCTTTTGGAAATGTCAGGGTGACGGGAGGATTAAACATGAGCCAGAGCAAACAGCAATGACATTATTTTAATTCTTTCGGTGCCAGGTCATTTTCTCCATAATAACACGGCTCAGATCCCGAGCTCCTGCCCCTTGCATCATCCTTCCCCTTCCCTGCTCCCTTGTTTTGATTTGTTCAGCCCACAGATAAAAGCAAGGAGGAGGAAAAGAGGCTTCCCTTCCTTTGGCAGAGATTTCCTTCCCATGGCCCACTGGAATTTCACAGGGTTTGGGCAAATTCAAACTCCCCTGAAATGCCAGGGGTTTTAGGATTGGGGTGATATTTTTTAGGGAAGCATTCCCAAATTTACCCACCAGTTGCTGCATTATTGCAATGATCTGTATTAGCACTTCCTGGCCCATTCCCAGCTGGGGAGCATCCTGTTGGAATTGATGTGTGGAGAAGCCAGGCCCGTTAGCAGGGCCAGGATGATCCAATCCTTAAAATCCTGCCCTTCTCACCGCTGCCCATCTGGATAACTGGAACTGTGGCTGCTGCCAGGATATTCCTGGCTCTGCTTCTGGATTTTATTCCTCTCCTTTCCCCACCAGCCCAGCTCCAGATCCCTAAACCAGCAGAAAATCCATCTTTTTCCTGACAGGGATTGTTTCCTGCTGGACCAACAAGCTGAGCTGGCTCACAGAGAGCATTGGACTGGGAGCAGCAGCCAGAGGATGGGATATATCCTGCACATTCCCCTTGGCCACCGGGATCAGGAGGTTTGTGGCTTGAAGGTACCACATCACAGGGAAAACCAAGGTGCAAAAAGCTATTTTGGGAATTGCTGGCCTTCCTGACCCCCTGGCAGAGGCTGCTGAGCAGGGACAGCAGGAGGACCCCTGGACCACACCATCCTCCCTTGGAATGCCCCGTGGAAAGCTGGAGATCCACCAGGAGGGTCCTTCCCGGGCCTGGGATGCTGAGGGGGAATGGGAGAGCTGGGACCATCCAGCACAGCCACAGCTGTTTGCTTGGGCAAACAGCAGCTCTTTCTGCTCTCCCAGCTGCCAATCCCGACTCCAGGCAGGAAAAAACATTTCCTCAGGTAGGGCACTAGCGATGGAAGCTGGGAGTTATTTTTCCTCCAGCTGTTCATACAGCAAGTGGAACTCAGAGTCAACGTGCAGCTCCACTGCCACCGTGGATTTCAGCACATTCCCAGCCTCAGGGGCTTCCAGAGGGATCCCAGTGGGATGATTTCCCCTGGGAAAACAAGGAGCCCCCAGCTCAGTTTGCACCAGTGGAAACAACATGGGTGGTTCTTCCCCATCTGGTCAGTGTGGAGAGAAAGCTGAGTGGGGAAAGGTGGGTTGAAGGGGAAATCACTCCTGGAAAACTGGGAAAAACTGTGCCCACCTTGAAAGGAGACAATTCAGGATGGGGCTCTCAGTGCTGGGGGCTAAACCTGAGGGCAGCAAACACGGAAAGGAAATGGGATTTCTGCCTTTCCCAGCATTTTGCTGAGCAAACAGGAGCTGTTTGCAAACGGTTTGGAGGTGGCAGCAGCTTCCCTGCACCAGTGCCAGACTCTGGGAAGCACAGGGGAGGTTTCCTCACCCAGGAAAAACGGGATGCTCAGCTGGGTCCCTTTTCCAGGCACCCTGGAGAAAGTGTGGCAGCCTCTTCTCCCCTCGGTGCTGATCCAGGGTGGGGCTGGATGGAAAAGGGGAGAATCCATCTGCCTGCCCAGGAAAATCAATAAATACAGGAATTAAAACAAGGAGCAGCTTCCCAGCAAGGCGTCTCCCAGCAGGCAGGACATCCAGGTGTCACAGCCCATCCCCGTGGTCACTGTCCCACCTTGGATCAGGAGATGCTTCCCGGCTGCCTGGTTTCCTCCCACCGGATTGGTTTGGGCAGAGCTGCTCCAGGTTTGCTATTTCTGGGCTCTATTCAGCAATGCCCTGCCAGAAAAATTCCCTGTGCCTCCGTCCTGGCAGGCAGGAAACCTCGAGGAGCCCATAGGAAACGGCAAAGCCTCAGGATGCAGCGCTCCAAATTAAGGTGCAGTTAATTAATATGGTGTGAGGGAGCGGGGAGTGATGTCATCCCGGATTTGGGGAGGATAAATGCAGCCCTCTGTCCTGCCTTCATCCCGCTCTTCCCAGAAAAACCCCGCAGGAAAGGCACCACAACGAGCTGCAACCACAGCTGGAGAACACAGCACCTCAGGGGAAAGTTGGGAATATTGGGGGTATTCATATTCATTTGGAGGATGAATTTGGAATATGAATTTGGAAAGTGAATTTGGAATATTAATTTGGAATATGAATTTGGAATGTGAATTTGGGAAATGAATTTGGAATATTAACTTGGAATATTAATTTGGAATATGAATTTGGAATATTAACTTGGAATATTAATTTGGAATATTAATTTGGAATATTAATTTGGGAAATGAATTTGGAATATTAATTTGGAATATTAATTCGGAATATTAATTTGTAATATTAACTTGGAATATTAATTTGGAATATTAACTTGGAATATGAATTTGGAGTATTAATTTGGACTATT